>JARGYO010000198.1:3727500-4292013 GCA_029206835.1 Rana muscosa | reverse complement strand
GAGGCCGCAACGGGGGGGGGACAGGACAGTGAGGCCGCAACGGGGGGGGGAAGGACAGTGAGGCCGCAACGGGGGGGGGAGACAGTGAGGCCGCAACGGGGGGAGGGGGAAGGGGGGACAGTGAGGCCGCAACGGGGGGGACGGGACAGTGAGGCCGCAACGGGGGGGGACAGTGAGGCCGCAACGGGGGGGACGGGACAGTGAGGCCGCAACGGGGGGGACGGGACAGTGAGGCCGCAACGGGGGGGGACGGGACAGTGAGGCCGCAACGGGACAGTGAGGCCGCAACGGGACAGTGAGGCCGCAACGGGGGGGGGGACAGGACAGTGAGGCCGCAACGGGGGGGGGACAGGACAGTGAGGCCGCAACGGGGGGGGGACAGGGACAGTGAGGCCGCAACGGGGGGGGACAGGACAGTGAGGCCGCAACGGGGGGGGACAGGACAGTGAGGCCGCAACGGGGGGGGGACAGGACAGTGAGGCCGCAACGGGGGGGGGACAGGACAGTGAGGCCGCAACGGGGGGGGGGACGGGACAGTGAGGCCGCAACGGGGGGGGGACGGGACAGTGAGGCCGCAACGGGGGGGGACGGGACAGTGAGGCCGCAACGGGGGGGGACAGGACAGTGAGGCCGCAACGGGGGGGGACAGGACAGTGAGGCCGCAACGGGGGGGGACAGGACAGTGAGGCCGCAACGGGGGGGGACGGGACAGTGAGGCCGCAACGGGGGGGGGACGGGACAGTGAGGCCGCAACGGGGGGGGACGGGACAGTGAGGCCGCAACGGGGGGGGACGGGACAGTGAGGCCGCAACGGGGGGGGGGGGGACAGTGAGGCCGCAACGGGGGGGGGGGGGGACAGTGAGGCCGCAACGGGGGGGGGGGGGGGACAGTGAGGCCGCAACGGGGGGGGGGGGGGACAGTGAGGCCGCAACGGGGGGGGGGGGGGACAGTGAGGCCGCAACGGGGGGGGACAGGACAGTGAGGCCGCAACGGGGGGGGGGGACAGTGAGGCCGCAACGGGGGGGGGGGGACAGTGAGGCCGCAACGGGGGGGGGACGGGACAGTGAGGCCGCAACGGGGGGGGACGGGACAGTGAGGCCGCAACGGGGGGGGACGGGACAGTGAGGCCGCGACGGGACAGTGAGGCCGCAACGGGGGGGGACAGGACAGTGAGGCCGCAACGGGGGGGGGGACAGGACAGTGAGGCCGCAACGGGGGGGGACAGGACAGTGAGGCCGCAACGGGAGGGGACAGGACAGTGAGGCCGCACGGGGGGGGACAGGGACAGTGAGGCCGCAACGGGGGGGGGGACAGTGAGGCCGCAACGGGGGGGGGGACAGTGAGGCCGCAACGGGGGGGGGACAGTGAGGCCGCAACGGGGGGGGGGGGGGGACAGTGAGGCCGCGGGGGGGGGGGGGGACAGTGAGGCCGCAACGGGGGGGGGGGGGGGGGGGGGGACAGTGAGGCCGCAACGTGGGGGGGGGGACAGTGAGGCCGCAATGGGGGGGGGGACAGTGAGGCCGCAACGGGGGGGGACAGTGAGGCCGCAACGGGGGGGGGGGGGGGGGACAGTGAGGCCGCAACGGGGGGGGGGGGGACAGTGAGGCCGCAACGGGGGGGGGGGGGACAGTGAGGCCGCAACGGGGGGGGGGGGGGACAGTGAGGCCGCAACGGGGGGGGGGGGGGGGGACAGTGAGGCCGCAACGGGGGGGGGGACAGTGAGGGCCGCAACGGGGGGGGACGGACAGTGAGGCCGCAACGGGGGGGGGGGGGACAGTGAGGCCGCAACGTGGGGGGGGGGACAGTGAGGCCGCAACGGGGGGGGGGGGGACAGTGAGGCCGCAACGGGGGGGGGACAGTGAGGCCGCAACGGGGGGGGGACAGTGAGGCCGCAACGGGGGGGGGGACAGTGAGGCCGCAACGGGGGGGGGACAGTGAGGCCGCAACGGGGGGGGGGGACAGTGAGGCCGCAACGGGGGGGGGGGGGACAGTGAGGCCGCAACGGGGGGGGGGGGGAACAGTGAGGCCGCAACGGGGGGGGGGGACAGTGAGGCCGCAACGGGGGGGGGGACAGTGAGGCCGCAACGGGGGGGGGGGGGGACAGTGAGGCCGCAACGGGGGGGGGGACAGTGAGGCCGCAACGGGGGGGGGGGGACAGTGAGGCCGCAACGGGGGGGGGGGGGACAGTGAGGCCGCAACGGGGGGGGGGGGGACAGTGAGGCCGCAACGGGGGGGGGACAGTGAGGCCGCAACGGGGGGGGGGGACAGTGAGGCCGCAACGGGGGGGGACGGGACAGTGATGGCCGCGACGGGACAGTGAGGCCGCAACGGGGGGGGGGACAGGACAGTGAGGCCGCAACGGGGGGGACAGGACAGTGAGGCCGCAACGGGGGGGGACAGGACAGTGAGGCCGCAACGGGGGGGGACAGGACAGTGAGGCCGCAACGGGGGGGGGACAGGACAGTGAGGCCGCAACGGGGGGGGACAGGACAGTGAGGCCGCAACGGGGGGGGGACAGGACAGTGAGGCCGCAACGGGGGGGGGACAGGACAGTGAGGCCGCAACGGGGGGGGGGACAGGACAGTGAGGCCGCAACGGGGGGGGGACAGGACAGTGAGGCCGCAACGGGGGGGACAGGACAGTGAGGCCGCAACGGGGGGGACAGGACAGTGAGGCCGCAACGGGGGGGGGGACAGGACAGTGAGGCCGCAACGGGGGGGGGGAACAGTGAGGCCGCAACGGGGGGGAACAGTGAGGCTGCAACGGGGGGGAACAGTGAGGCTGCAACGGGGGGGACAGTGAGGGCCGCAACGGGGGGGACGGGACAGTGAGGCCGCAACGGGGGGGACAGTGAGGCCGCAACGGGGGGGGGACAGGACAGTGAGGCCGCAACGGGGGGGACAGGACAGTGAGGCCGCAACGGGGGGGGGACGACAGTGAGGCCGCAACGGGGGGGGGGGAACAGTGAGGCCGCAACGGGGGGGGAACAGTGAGGCTGCAACGGGGGGGACAGTGAGGCCGCAACGGGGGGGGGGGGACAGTGAGGCCGCAACGGGGGGGGACGGGACAGTGAGGCCGCAACGGGGGGGACGGGACAGTGAGGCCGCAACGGGGGGGGACGGGACAGTGAGGCCGCAACGGGGGGGGACGGGACAGTGAGGCCGCAACGGGGGGGGACTGGACAGTGAGGCCGCAACGGGGGGGGGACGGGACAGTGAGGCCGCAACGGGACAGTGAGGCCGCAACGGGGGGGGGGGACAGGACAGTGAGGCCGCAACGGGGGGGGGACAGGACAGTGAGGCCGCAACGGGGGGGGACAGGACAGTGAGGCCGCAACGGGGGGGGACAGGACAGTGAGGCCGCAACGGGGGGGGGACAGGACAGTGAGGCCGCAACGGGGGGGGGACGGGACAGTGAGGCCGCAACGGGGGGGACGGGACAGTGAGGCCGCAACGGGGGGGGGGGGACAGTGAGGCCGCAACGGGGGGGGGACGGGACAGTGAGGCCGCAACGGGGGGGGGACGGGACAGTGAGGCCGCAACGGGGGGGGACGGGACAGTGAGGCCGCGACGGGACAGTGAGGCCGCAACGGGGGGGGGGACAGGACAGTGAGGCCGCAACGGGGGGGGACAGGACAGTGAGGCCGCAACGGGGGGGGACAGGACAGTGAGGCCGCAACGGGGGGGGACAGGACAGTGAGGCCGCAACGGGGGGGGACAGGACAGTGAGGCCGCAACGGGGGGGGACAGGACAGTGAGGCCGCAACGGGGGGGGACAGGACAGTGAGGCCGCAACGGGGGGGGACAGGACAGTGAGGCCGCAACGGGGGGGGGGACAGGACAGTGAGGCCGCAACGGGGGGGGGACAGGACAGTGAGGCCGCAACGGGGGGGACAGGACAGTGAGGCCGCAACGGGGGGGACAGGACAGTGAGGCCGCAACGGGGGGGGGACAGGACAGTGAGGCCGCAACGGGGGGGGGGAACAGTGAGGCCGCAACGGGGGGGAACAGTGAGGCTGCAACGGGGGGGAACAGTGAGGCTGCAACGGGGGGGACAGTGAGGCCGCAACGGGGGGGACGGGACAGTGAGGCCGCAACGGGGGGGGGACAGGACAGTGAGGCCGCAACGGGGGGGGACAGGACAGTGAGGCCGCAACGGGGGGGGACAGGACAGTGAGGCCGCAACGGGGGGGACAGGACAGTGAGGCCGCAACGGGGGGGGGGGACAGGACAGTGAGGCCGCAACGGGGGGGGACGACAGTGAGGCCGCAACGGGGGGGGGGAACAGTGAGGCCGCAACGGGGGGGAACAGTGAGGCTGCAACGGGGGGGACAGTGAGGCCGCAACGGGGGGGACGGGACAGTGAGGCCGCAACGGGGGGGACAGTGAGGCCGCAACGGGGGGGACGGGACAGTGAGGCCGCAACGGGGGGGGGACGGGACAGTGAGGCCCGCAACGGGGGGGGACGGGACAGTGAGGCCGCAACGGGACAGTGAGGCCGCAACGGGACAGTGAGGCCGCAACGGGGGGGGGGGACAGGACAGTGAGGCCGCAACGGGGGGGGACAGGACAGTGGAGGCCGCAACGGGGGGGACAGGACAGTGAGGCCGCAACGGGGGGGGGACAGGACAGTGAGGCCGCAACGGGGGGGGACAGGACAGTGAGGCCGCAACGGGGGGGGACAGGACAGTGAGGCCGCAACGGGGGGGGGACGGGACAGTGAGGCCGCAACGGGGGGGGGACGGGACAGTGAGGCCGCAACGGGGGGGGGACGGGACAGTGAGGCCGCAACGGGGGGGGACGGGACAGTGAGGCCGCGACGGGACAGTGAGGCCGCAACGGGGGGGGACAGGACAGTGAGGCCGCAACGGGGGGGGACAGGACAGTGAGGCCGCAACGGGGGGGGACAGGACAGTGAGGCCGCAACGGGAGGGGACAGGACAGTGAGGCCGCAACGGGGGGGGACAGGACAGTGAAGGCCGCAACGGGGGGGGGGACAGTGAGGCCGCAACGGGGGGGGGGACAGTGAGGCCGCAACGGGGGGGGGGACAGTGAGGCCGCAACGGGAGGGGGGGGACAGTGAGGGCCGCGGGGGGGGGGGGACAGTGAGGCCGCAACGGGGGGGGGGGGGACAGTGAGGCCGCAACGTGGGGGGGGGGGACAGTGAGGCCGCAATGGGGGGGGGGACAGTGAGGCCGCAACGGGGGGGGGACAGTGAGGCCGCAACGGGGGGGGGGGGGACAGTGAGGCCGCAACGGGGGGGGGGGGGACAGTGAGGCCGCAACGGGGGGGGGACAGTGAGGCCGCAACGGGGGGGGACGACAGTGAGGCCGCAACGGGGGGGGGGGGGGGACAGTGAGGCCGCAACGTGGGGGGGGGACAGTGAGGCCGCAACGGGGGGGGGGGGGACAGTGAGGCCGCAACGGGGGGGGGACAGTGAGGCCGCAACGGGGGGGGGACAGTGAGGCCGCAACGGGGGGGGGGGGGGGGGGACAGTGAGGGCCGCAACGGGGGGGGGGGGACAGTGAGGCCGCAACGGGGGGGGGGGGGGACAGTGAGGCCGCAACGGGGGGGGGGGGGGACAGTGAGGCCGCAACGGGGGGGGGGGGGACAGTGAGGCCGCAACGGGGGGGGACGGGACAGTGAGGCCGCAACGGGGGGGGGACGGGACAGTGAGGCCGCAACGGGGGGGGACGGGACAGTGAGGCCGCGACGGGACAGTGAGGCCGCAACGGGGGGGGGACAGGACAGTGAGGCCGCAACGGGGGGGGACAGGACAGTGAGGCCGCAACGGGGGGGGACAGGACAGTGAGGCCGCAACGGGAGGGGACAGGACAGTGAGGCCGCAACGGGGGGGGGACAGGACAGTGAGGCCGCAACGGGGGGGGGACAGGACAGTGAGGCCGCAACGGGGGGGGGGACAGGACAGTGAGGCCGCAACGGGGGGGGACAGGACAGTGAGGCCGCAACGGGGGGGGGACAGGACAGTGAGGCCGCAACGGGGGGGACAGGACAGTGAGGCCCGCAACGGGGGGGGGGGGGACAGTGAGGCCGCAACGGGGGGGGGGGACGGGACAGTGAGGCCGCAACGGGGGGGGACGGGACAGTGAGGCCGCAACGGGGGGGGACGGGACAGTGAGGCCGCAACGGGGGGGGACGGGACAGTGAGGCCGCGACGGGACAGTGAGGCCGCAACGGGGGGGGACAGGACAGTGAGGCCGCAACGGGGGGGGACAGGACAGTGAGGCCGCAACGGGGGGGGACAGGACAGTGAGGCCGCAACGGGAGGGGACAGGACAGTGAGGCCCGCAACGGGGGGGGGACAGGACAGTGAGGCCGCAACGGGGGGGGGACAGTGAGGCCGCACGGGGGGGGGACAGTGAGGCCGCAACGGGGGGGGGACAGTGAGGCCGCAACGGGGGGGGGGGGGACAGTGAGGCCGCGGGGGGGGGGGGGGACAGTGAGGCCGCAACGGGGGGGGGGGGGGGGGGGACAGTGAGGCCGCAACGTGGGGGGGGGGACAGTGAGGCCGCAATGGGGGGGGGGGACAGTGAGGCCGCAACGGGGGGGGGGACAGTGAGGCCGCAACGGGGGGGGGGGGGGGACAGTGAGGCCGCAACGGGGGGGGGGGGACAGTGAGGCCGCAACGGGGGGGGGACAGTGAGGCCGCAACGGGGGGGGGGGGGGACAGTGAGGGCCGCAACGGGGGGGGGGGGGGGACAGTGAGGCCGCAACGGGGGGGGGGGACAGTGAGGCCGCAACGGGGGGGGACGACAGTGAGGCCGCAACGGGGGGGGGGGGGGACAGTGAGGCCGCAACGTGGGGGGGGGGACAGTGAGGCCGCAACGGGGGGGGGGGGACAGTGAGGCCGCAACGGGGGGGGGGACAGTGAGGGCCGCAACGGGGGGGGGGACAGTGAGGCCGCAACGGGGGGGGGACAGTGAGGCCGCAACGGGGGGGGGGGACAGTGAGGCCGCAACGGGGGGGGGGGGGGACAGTGAGGCCGCAACGGGGGGGGGGGGGACAGTGAGGCCGCAACGGGGGGGGGGGGGACAGTGAGGCCGCAACGGGGGGGGGGACAGTGAGGCCGCAACGGGGGGGGGGGGGGACAGTGAGGCCGCAACGGGGGGGGGGGGGGGGACAGTGAGGCCGCAACGGGGGGGGGGGGGGGACAGTGAGGCCGCAACGGGGGGGGGGACAGTGAGGCCGCAACGGGGGGGGGGGGACAGTGAGGCCGCAACGGGGGGGGGGACAGTGAGGCCGCAACGGGGGGGGGACAGTGAGGCCGCAACGGGGGGGGGGGGGGGACAGTGAGGCCGCAACGGGGGGGGGGACAGTGAGGCCGCAACGGGGGGGGGGGGACAGTGAGGCCGCAACGGGGGGGGGGGACAGTGAGGCCGCAACGGGGGGGGGGGGGGACAGTGAGGCCGCAACGGGGGGGGGACAGTGAGGCGCAACGGGGGGGGGGGACAGTGAGGCCGCAACGGGGGGGGGGACAGTGAGGCCGCAACGGGGGGACAGTGAGGCCGCAACGGGGGGGGGGGACGGGACAGTGAGGCCGCAACGGGGGGGACGGGACAGTGAGGCCGCAACGGGGGGGGACAGGACAGTGAGGCCCGCAACGGGGGGGACAGGACAGTGAGGCCGCAACGGGGGGGGGGACAGGACAGTGAGGCCGCAACGGGGGGGGACAGGACAGTGAGGCCGCAACGGGGGGGACAGGACAGTGAGGCCGCAACGGGGGGGACGGGACAGTGAGGCCGCAACGGGGGGGGGGGGGACAGTGAGGCCGCAACGGGGGGGGACGGGACAGTGAGGCCGCAACGGGGGGGGGACGGGGACAGTGAGGCCGCAACGGGGTGGGGACGGACAGTGAGGCCGCGACGGGACAGTGAGGCCGCAACGGGGGGGGGGACAGGACAGTGAGGCCGCAACGGGGGGGACAGGACAGTGAGGCCGCAACGGGGGGGGACAGGGACAGTGAGGCCGCAACGGGGGGGGACAGGACAGTGAGGCCGCAACGGGGGGGGACAGGACAGTGAGGCCGCAACGGGGGGGGGACAGGACAGTGAGGCCGCAACGGGGGGGGACAGGACAGTGAGGCCGCAACGGGGGGGGACAGGACAGTGAGGCCGCAACGGGGGGGGGGACAGGACAGTGAGGCCGCAACGGGGGGGGGACAGGACAGTGAGGCCGCAACGGGGGGGACAGGACAGTGAGGCCGCAACGGGGGGGACAGGACAGTGAGGCCGCAACGGGGGGGGGGACAGGACAGTGAGGCCGCAACGGGGGGGGGAACAGTGAGGCCGCAACGGGGGGGAACAGTGAGGCCGCAACGGGGGGGAACAGTGAGGCTGCAACGGGGGGGACAGTGAGGCCGCAACGGGGGGGACGGGACAGTGAGGCCGCAACGGGGGGGGACAGTGAGGCCGCAACGGGGGGGGGACAGGACAGTGAGGCCGCAACGGGGGGGACAGGACAGTGAGGCCGCAACGGGGGGGGGACGACAGTGAGGCCGCAACGGGGGGGGGGGGGAACAGTGAGGCCGCAACGGGGGGGGAACAGTGAGGCTGCAACGGGGGGGACAGTGAGGCCGCAACGGGGGGGACGGGACAGTGAGGCCGCAACGGGGGGGACAGTGAGGCCGCAACGGGGGGGACGGGACAGTGAGGCCGCAACGGGGGGGACGGGACAGTGAGGCCGCAACGGGGGGGGACGGGACAGTGAGGCCGCAACGGGGGGGGGACTGGACAGTGAGGCCGCAACGGGGGGGGGACGGGACAGTGAGGCCGCAACGGGACAGTGAGGCCGCAACGGGGGGGGGGGGGACAGGACAGTGAGGCCGCAACGGGGGGGGGACAGGACAGTGAGGCCGCAACGGGGGGGACAGGACAGTGAGGCCGCAACGGGGGGGGACAGGACAGTGAGGCCGCAACGGGGGGGGACAGGACAGTGAGGCCGCAACGGGGGGGGGACGGGACAGTGAGGCCGCAACGGGGGGGGGGGGACAGTGAGGCCGCAACGGGGGGGGACGGGACAGTGAGGCCGCAACGGGGGGGGGACGGGACAGTGAGGCCGCAACGGGGGGGGGACGGGACAGTGAGGCCGCGACGGGACAGTGAGGCCGCAACGGGGGGGGGGGACAGGACAGTGAGGCCGCAACGGGGGGGGGACAGGACAGTGAGGCCGCAACGGGGGGGGACAGGACAGTGAGGCCGCAACGGGGGGGGGACAGGACAGTGAGGCCGCAACGGGGGGGGGGACAGGGACAGTGAGGCCGCAACGGGGGGGGGACAGGACAGTGAGGCCGCAACGGGGGGGGACAGGACAGTGAGGCCGCAACGGGGGGGGACAGGACAGTGAGGCCGCAACGGGGGGGGACAGGACAGTGAGGCCGCAACGGGGGGGGGGACAGGACAGTGAGGCCGCAACGGGGGGGGGACAGGACAGTGAGGCCGCAACGGGGGGGACAGGACAGTGAGGCCGCAACGGGGGGGGACAGGACAGTGAGGCCGCAACGGGGGGGGGGACAGGACAGTGAGGCCGCAACGGGGGGGGGAACAGTGAGGCCAGCAACGGGGGGGGAACAGTGAGGCTGCAACGGGGGGGAACAGTGAGGCTGCAACGGGGGGGACAGTGAGGCCGCAACGGGGGGGACGGGACAGTGAGGCCGCAACGGGGGGGACAGTGAGGCCGCAACGGGGGGGGGACAGGACAGTGAGGCCGCAACGGGGGGGGACAGGACAGTGAGGCCGCAACGGGGGGGGGACGACAGTGAGGCCGCAACGGGGGGGGGGAACAGTGAGGCCGCAACGGGGGGAACAGTGAGGCTGCAACGGGGGGGACAGTGAGGCCGCAACGGGGGGGACGGGACAGTGAGGCCGCAACGGGGGGGACAGTGAGGCCGCAACGGGGGGACGGGACAGTGAGGCCGCAACGGGGGGGGACGGGACAGTGAGGCCGCAACGGGGGGGGGACGGGACAGTGAGGCCGCAACGGGGGGGGACTGGACAGTGAGGCCGCAACGGGGGGGGGACGGGACAGTGAGGCCGCAACGGGACAGGTGAGGCCGCAACGGGGGGGGGGGACAGGACAGTGAGGCCGCAACGGGGGGGGGACAGGACAGTGAGGCCGCAACGGGGGGGACAGGACAGTGAGGCCGCAACGGGGGGGGACAGGACAGTGAGGCCGCAACGGGGGGGGACAGGACAGTGAGGCCGCAACGGGGGGGGGGGACGGGGGGGACAGTGAGGCCGCAACGGGGGGGGACGGGACAGTGAGGCCGCAACGGGGGGGACGGGACAGTGAGGCCGCAACGGGGGGGGACGGGACAGTGAGGCCGCGACGGGACAGTGAGGCCGCAACGGGGTGGGGACAGGACAGTGAGGCCGCAACGGGGGGGGGACAGGACAGTGAGGCCGCAACGGGGGGGGACAGGACAGTGAGGCCGCAACGGGAGGGGACAGGACAGTGAGGCCGCAACGGGGGGGGACAGGACAGTGAGGCCGCAACGGGGGGGGGACAGTGAGGCCGCAACGGGGGGGGGACAGTGAGGCCGCAACGGGGGGGGGGACAGTGAGGCCGCAACGGGGGGGGGGGGGACAGTGAGGCCGGCCGGGGGGGGGGGGACAGTGAGGCCGCGGGGGGGGGGGGACAGTGAGGCCGCAACGGGGGGGGACAGTGAGGCCGCAACGGGGGGGGACAGTGAGGCCGCAACGGGGGGGGACAGTGAGGCCGCAACGGGGGGGGGACAGTGAGGCCGCAACGGGGGGGGGGGGGACAGTGAGGCCGCAACGGGGGGGGGGGACAGTGAGGCCGCAACGGGGGGGGGGACAGTGATGGCCGCAACGGGGGGGGGACAGTGAGGCCGCAACGGGGGGGGGGACCAGTGAGGCCGCAACGGGGGGGGGACAGTGAGGCCGCAACGGGGGGGGGGGACAGTGAGGCCGCAACGGGGGGGGACGGGACAGTGAGGCCGCAACGGGGGGGGACGGGACAGTGAGGCCGCAACGGGGGGGGGGACGGGACAGTGAGGCCGCAACGGGGGGGGGGACGGGACAGTGAGGCCGCGACGGGACAGTGATGGCCGCAACGGGGGGGGGACAGGACAGTGAGGCCGCAACGGGGGGGGATGGGACAGTGAGGCCGCAACGGGGGGGGGACAGGACAGTGAGGCCGCAACGGGGGGGGGGACAGGACAGTGAGGCCGCAACGGGGGGGGGGGACGGGACAGTGAGGCCGCGACGGGACAGTGAGGCCGCAACGGGGGGGGGGGGGGACAGGACAGTGAGGCCGCAACGGGGGGGGACAGGACAGTGAGGCCGCAACGGGGGGGGGACAGTGAGGCCGCAACGGGGGGGGGGACAGTGAGGCCGCAACGGGGGGGGGGACAGTGAGGCCGCGGGGGGGGGGGGACAGTGAGGCCGCAACGGGGGGGGACAGTGAGGCCGCAACGGGGGGGGACAGTGAGGCCGCAACGGGGGGGGGACAGTGAGGCCGCAACGGGGGGGGGGGGACAGTGAGGCCGCAACGGGGGGGGGACAGTGAGGCCGCAACGGGGGGGGGGACAGTGAGGCCGCAACGGGGGGGGGGACAGTGAGGCCGCAACGGGGGGGGGGGACAGTGAGGCCGCAACGGGGGGGGGGACAGTGAGGCCGCAACGGGGGGGGGGACAGTGAGGCCGCAACGGGGGGGGACGGGACAGTGAGGCCGCAACGGGGGGGGGACGGGACAGTGAGGCCGCAACGGGGGGGGGACGGGACAGTGAGGCCGCAACGGGGGGGGGACGGGACAGTGAGGCCGCGACGGGACAGTGAGGCCGCAACGGGGGGGGACAGGACAGTGAGGCCGCAACGGGGGGGGACAGGACAGTGAGGCCGCAACGGGGGGGACAGGACAGTGAGGCCGCAACGGGGGGGGGACGGGACAGTGAGGCCGCGACGGGACAGTGAGGCCGCAACGGGGGGGGGGGGACAGGACAGTGAGGCCGCAACGGGGGGGGGGGACAGGACAGTGAGGCCGCAACGGGGGGGGACAGGACAGTGAGGCCGCAACGGGGGGGGGACAGGACAGTGAGGCCGCAACGGGGGGGGACAGGACAGTGAGGCCGCAACGGGGGGGGACAGGACAGTGAGGCCGCAACGGGGGGGGGGGACAGGACAGTGAGGCCGCAACGGGGGGGACAGGACAGTGAGGCCGCAACGGGGGGGGGACAGGACAGTGAGGCCGCAACGGGGGGGGGGGACAGTGAGGCCGCAACGGGGGGGGGGGGGGACAGTGAGGCCGCAACGGGGGGGGGACAGTGAGGCCGCAACGGGGGGGGACGGGACAGTGAGGCCGCAACGGGGGGGGGGGACGGGACAGTGAGGCCGCAACGGGGGGGGGACGGGACAGTGAGGCCGCAACGGGGGGGGACGGGACAGTGAGGCCGCAACGGGGGGGGACAGGACAGTGAGGCCGCAACGGGGGGGGACAGGACAGTGAGGCCGCAACGGGGGGGGACAGGACAGTGAGGCCGCAACGGGGGGGGGGGGGGACAGTGAGGCCGCAACGGGGGGGGGGGGGGACAGTGAGGCCGCAACGGGGGGGGGGACAGTGAGGCCGCAACGGGGGGGGGGGGGACAGTGAGGCCGCAACGGGGGGGGGGGGGGGGGGGACAGTGAGGCCGCAACGGGGGGGGGGCAGTGAGGCCGCAACGGGGGGGGACAGTGAGGCCGCAACGGGGGGGACAGTGAGGCCGCAACGGGGGGGACAGTGAGGCCCGCAACGGGGGGGGGACAGTGAGGCCGCAACGGGGGGGGGGGGGACAGTGAGGCCGCAACGGGGGGGGGGGGACAGTGAGGCCGCAACGGGGGGGACAGTGAGGCCGTAACGGGGGGGGACAGTGAGGCCGCAACGGGGACGACGACAGTGAGGCCGCAACGGGGGGGGGGACAGTGAGGCCGCAACGGGGGGGGGGGGGACAGTGAGGGGGGACAGTGAGGCCGCAACGGGGGGGGACAGTGAGGCTGCATTGATGGGCACATGCGAGGCTGTGCTGAGGGGAACTGCTAAAGTAGTTGTTAATATTTATTTTTGTAACTTAATTCTGCATAAAACATTTAAGTGTCATTTCACAAGATAATTTATGAGGGCGTGATTAGTGGCAGAATTAGGGGCGGAGCAGGGTAAGGGTTGGGTGGGGCAACTGGTGGCAAGTAACCCTTGAGGCCTGGCTAGACTTGAAATTTTGAGCCCTGGTGTATGCTGTTGGAAGAATAGTCCAAGACATCAGAATAACCGCATGTGAGCAGGAAAAGATCCCAATAGGATGCTGTGGAAAAATACACTGTCTCATTGATGCGCATTTCTTCATTTCTATGGAGGTGAGAGTTCTGTGAGACTATTTATATCGGATATCAGGAATCTATGCGTCAGGCACTTTGTGGTGTTTTTTATGGACTTATATTGTCATTAGCTTGCCACTCTATGTTCTAGATGCACTTTTTGAACTTTCATGTCCTTTGAATGACGCTATATATCCATTGAATTTTTTCCCCATTTATTCATAAATATTTTGCACTTTGTCTATTTTTTTTTTAAGACGGTTATCACTAGCATTTATATACAGTGGAACCTCGGATTACGAGCATAATCCGTTCCAGGAGAATGCTCGTAATCCAAAGTACTGGCATAGCAAAGCGAGTTTCCCCATTGAAGTCAATGGAAACGAAAATAATTAGTTCTGCATTGACTTCAATGGCATGCAATTACGCATGCGGCCAGAGGCGGGGGCGCCGGAGAGCCTCGGAAACAGCCGGAAAGACCCGCGGACAGCCGAGCTGTCCTCAGGCCTTTCCGTGCATTTCTGAACGGCGCCAATCAGCGCTGTCGGGCTCCAGCGCCCCCCCACTTTAGGCCAAACGCAATACTGCACACCGCTTTGGCCTGAATCCTGCTCGTTTTGCGAGACAACACTCGCAAACCGAGTTAGGATTTTTGGAAATACAGTGCTCGTATTGTGAAACGCTCGTTAACTGTGTTACTCGCAATCCGAGGTTCCACTGCATGTATTTTGCACTATACACTTTATTAATCCCTTTGGGGATTCTGTTTTAGTGTTTTTAGTGAATATACCAGCGCGTGAGATCACCTTATATTTTTAAATGCACCACTTCGCTTAGAAAATTGTTGCGATGACAAATGTTTAAGCATTCTCGTGTTTATTTTATTTGTATTAGTATGACACAAAAAAGTGGAGAAACAAAAAGCCAAATTTGACACATTCCACAAAAAACTCCTAAAATGGACTGGACATAATTAATGGCATCCTCATTTTAATATTTGGTAGCACACCCCCTGGAAAAAATAACTGAGATCAATCGCTTCCTGTAACCATCAATGAGTTTCTTACACCTATCTACTGGAATTTTGGACCACTTGGTTTCTTAGATTGAAAGGGTTAATTTTCCCAACAGGTGTTTTGAGATCTCTCCACAGGTACTCTATGGGATTTCGATCTGGACTCATTGCAGGCCAGTTCAGTACTCTCAAGTGGTTTGTCTTAAACCATTTCTGGGTGCTTTTTGACGTGTGCTTTGAGTCATTGTCCTGCTTTAAGACCCATGACTGCCGACAGAGACCCAACTTTCTGACACTGGGCCCTACATTGCACCCCAGAATTCTGAGGGTGTATGAGGGACTGTATTCTTTTCTTTAGAGGCCCTCATTTCTTTTTCTGAAAACAGCAGAATGATGGTCTTTACCAAAAAGCTGTAATTTTGTTTCATCTGTCTACATCATTCTCCCAAAAGGATTTTTACTTCCACAGGTAAGTTTTGGCAAACTCTTTGATCAATTTATCTCTTTTGTCCATGTTCAGGGAGATTAGCTACAGTGCCATGGGCTGTAAAGTTATTGACAATGTTGCACACAGGAACATTAAAGAGGAACTGCAGTCTGCTCACATAAATTGTAATAAAAACATCTTTGCCGTTCCGAAACTTCCCTCCAACCACTTTGCATATTATTTTATATATACAGTGATTCTGTACTTGCCAAATATGCTGCAGAAATCTCCCTCCACTGAGTCTGGCAGCAACTATTTTAACTGTGGGCAGCGGAAGCTGCTGCCTGTTCACTTCCTGGATTTACACAGAGGCAAACCTCCAGCTCTCATTGGCCCTCTTATGACTCATCCCACTTCCTTCTTCGAAAACTCACAAGATAGCTGTGCATGTCGTCATAAGCCTAGGCTTTTTAACCACTTCCCTACCCAGCCATAGTCAAATGACGTCCACAGATGGGATCTCCCATCCTGGGTGGACGTCAAATGACGTTCTGGGTTCGAAGGGGGATATCTGAATGATGCCTGCAGCCAGAGGCATCATTCAGATATCCTTTTGACGCGCCGGCGATTCTGTGCACCATAAGAACGATCATAGCGGCGGTTCCGCCGCTTGATCGTTCTTATAGGCGGCGGGAGGGGACAGCCCCCGCCGCCATCCGGTGCTTCTCTGGGCTCTCCCGTGCGATCGGGGACCCGGAGAGAATCTTCCGGCGCCGGTGGTGGGTCACGTGACGAGCATAGAGATGACTGGTGACCAGATTGTCACCAGTCATCTCTATGATCGTCGGCGGCCCGGGCGCGATGTGATGACGTCACGCCCGGGTCCTCAAATGTAAACAAAGCCGCCATTGCGGCTAGTAAGTATGAGATCAGTGAAAAAAAATTCACTGATCTCATGCTTTCCAGCCTGGAGGAGAGATGTGGGGTCTTATTGACCCCGCATCTCTTAATAAAGAGGACCTGTCACACACATTCCTATTACAAGGGATGTTTACATTCCTTGTAATAGGAATAAAAGTGATCAAAAATAAATTAAAAAAAAGTTAAATAAGTGTAAAAAAATTAATAAATAAGTAAAAAAAAAGGTATTTACTGGCAGAAAAATAATATTTTACTATTCAAAACAACAAGGGCAGAAGATTTAATAGTTGGAAAGTTGAAGAAATTACTGAAGGTCCGCTTTAAAATCTCTGGGGATGGACTTGTAAGCTTGAGATTGTCCATGCTTTTCCACAATTTTTGTTCTCAAATCATCAGACCATTCTTTGCTGTTTTTTCTCTTCTCCATGCTCACACACTGTGGCACACAGACACACAACAGAAAGTGGAGTAAATTTTTCACGGGTTGCCAGTGTGATTTCTATATTGTCAGCACCCGTTAATTGATAAAGGGGAGCTTAAAGCGTTACTAAACCCACAATAGTAAAATCATGCTTGTTATACTCACTGTGGAATCTAAGGGGTTAATCCTCTTGTGTAAAAAAAGGCAGTTTGATCCTGTATGCACAGATCCTCCCCTTCTTGCATTGCCACCAAAACATGTCCGGATAAGAGAGTAAATGAAATCAGGCTGCACATGCTTAGTTTGGTGTGCATTGATAGGGAGTTAATTTTTTTTGGGGAGTATGCATGTGATCAGCACAGGGCCAATCGGAACCATCTGGACAGAGTGTGAGGGGTTCTGCATCCTAAAAGGACAGCCAGTCAAGTATGAAAACTCCTCCTACAAGCTTTAACCAGGCACTGTTAGAGATCACAAGACTGCTATATACTGCTGATGAGAAAAGGTATTTAGCAGAAACACCATTTACCATTTACTAAAATTATTGCATTTCATGCTATGTATTGTGGGAGACCAGATATAGTGAATGCGGGGTTCTGGGTTTAGTAACAACTTAATTACCGTATTTATCGGCGTATAACACGCACTTTTTTCCCCTTAAAATCAGGGGAAAATCGTGGGTGCGTGTTATACGCCGATACTCCGTCGAATTCCCCTGCTGAAAACGAGCGAGAGGAGCGAGCGGAGCCGAAGTACAATCGGCTTTACTCGGCTCCTCTCGCAGTCCCGCCCATCTCTGACTGCGCCGCTGACGGAGAAAGCCGAGTGTACTTCGCCTAGTCTCGGCTCCTCTCGCAGTCCTGCCTGTGACTGTGAGCAGACACGAGTCTAGGCGAAGTACACTCGGCTTTCTCCGTCAGCGGCGCAGTCAGTGGAGATGGGCGGAACTGCGAGAGGAGCCGAGTCCAGCCGAAGTACACTCGGCCCCGCTCGCTCCTCTCCACAGAAATCGGCGCCAAATTTTAAAAACCGCCGGGACTGACACGATCGCAAAGGCACTGGGCACGGCTGCAGATGGACAGATGGACACTGGGCACGGCTGCAGATGGACAGATGGACACTGGGCACGGCTGCAGATGGACACTGGGCACGGCTGCAGATGGACAGATGGACACTGGGCAAGGCTGCAGATGGACAGATGGACACTGGGCAAGGCTGCAGATGGACAGATGGACACTGGGCATGGCTGCAGATGGACAGATGGACACGGCTGCAGATGGACAGATGGACACTGGGCAAGGCTGCAGATGGACACTGGGCAAGGCTGCATGCTGCATTTAAATGTAAGTTTTTTTTCCTTGAATTTCCCTCCTAAAAGTTTTTTTCCTTAAAATTCCCTCCTAAACTTGGGGTGCGTGTTATACGCCGATAAATACGGTACAAATTACAGGAGCATCAAAACGTGGAATGCAATTATTTCTTACAATTATGAGAAGGTGCCAATAACTTTGTCCAGTACATTTCTGGAGTTTTTGTGTGGAATGTGCCAGATTTGGTGTTTCTCCACTTTTTTGTGCCATACCAATAAAAACAAGAAATAAACATGAGAATGCCTAAACATTTGTAACTGCAACAATTTTCTGGGAGAAGTGGTGCATTATCTGACAGAAATGCAGGGGTGCCAATATTTTTGACCGTGACTGTATAAAGTCTTTAAGATCTCAAAGTAATACAAATAGTATTTTTAATGGACCAACAAGACTCTTTTTGGCAAAGTTTTATTATTTTGTCAAAAAAATAAAAGTTTAAATTCTGAACCCCTTTCAGTGGCAACCGACAGTCTGGTAGCTCTAGTCAGTGCCCTTCAGACAAACCTTTCAATTTTAATATTCAGCCAAGCCAGCCAAGTCCATGCGTGGCATTCCCTAGTAAAAATAGATCTGTTTAACCACTTCTCTACCGGGCCTATTCTGGCACTTCTCTCCTTCATGTAAAAATAATCATTTTTTTGCTAGACATTATATATATATATATATATATATATATATATATATATATATTTTAGCAGACACTCTAGGGAATAAAGTGGCGGTCATTGCAACTTTTTATCTAGCACAGTATTTGCGCAATCATTTTTCAAACGCCTTTTAAAAAAAAAAAAAAGGGATTTTTGTACTCACCGTAAAAAAAAAATTCTCTGAGTTCATGGACGGACACAGCAACCTATTCTTGACATTAGGGTATTAGCCTTCTATCAGGAGAGGACTAGGCAGAAAAGCATGTTAAGTGTTAAACATACATCAAAACTGTACAGTACCGCTTTGGGGGCGGTCCCACTAGGTACAACCCCTCTCCCTGCATCATACAGATCAGTTCGTCAAAAAGCAGTACAAACATATAAAAGGAGGGGAGGGTGCTGTGTCCGTCCATGAACTCAGAGAAAAGGATTTCACGGTGAGTACACAAAACCCATTTTCTCTTTCATTCATGGACGGACACAGCAACTTATTCTTGACATTAGGGACATCCCCAAGCAGTGTCAAAAACGAGGGGTGGGAACAGCAGTCAAACCAACTTCACCTCAAACAAACAGAGCTCCTCAACGGAGGAGTTGCAACCTTAAACAGCCGCCTGCAAAACTTTGCGGCCGAAGCAGGCATCCGCAGACGCACGCTGGTCAACCTAGTAAAACTTACTGCAAGTGTGAACGGACGACCAGGTCACCGCCTTACACACCTGTGAGACCGACGCTTGATGTCAGAAAACCCAGGAGACACCTATTGCCCTGGTCGAATGCACTGTGACAGGAAAGGGAGGCGCCCGTCCTTTAAGGGCATAGCCTGAATTACAATCTGTCTGATCCACTGAAACACGGTGGCCGTCAAAACCGCCAGGCCTTACTATGGGCCAGTCACAGACACAAACAGTGAGTCTGACCTCCGAAAACGGAGTCGTAGCAGACAGGTACACCCACAGAGCTTGTACCGAGCCCAAAAAAAAGCAAGCAACCTCTTGGAATGCGATGGCCGAGGACACAAGGATGAAGCACAATGTTCACATATTGATAAAAAGGCCGAAACAAACCTCAGGTAGAGACAAGGCTGCGGACAGAGCACCGCCTTATCCCTTAAGGATGAGTAAGTAGGGAGACTTGCAAGACAAGGCCGCCAACTCAAAAAAAAAACCCTGGTAGGGTTACCGTATATACTCGAGTATAAGCCGACCAGAATATAAGCCGAGTCACCTAATTTTACCACAAAAAAATGGGAAAACGTATTGACTCGAGTATAAGCCTAGGGTGTCCATCTGCATGCCTCACTGTGCCCATGCCTCACTGTGTCCATGACTAGACTGACGTTTAACATGGGAGTCTAGGGAAGGGGTGCCCGGTTTGAAATCAGTGCTCCCCAGGCCGTAGGTCCTCCAGACAAAAAACTTTGCACACTTATACAGGAGAAATGGGGCTACATGTGTGCCAAGTTGCGGGTCCAGGAAACCTACAACCGGCCAGTACCGGGTCCGCAAAGTCACTGGAGAGAAATTACAGTTTAACATGGGAGTCTATAGAAGGGGTGCCCGGCTTTGAAAAATCGGTGCTCCCCGTCCGTAGGTCCCCCGGACAACAAACTTTGCACAATTGTAGAGGAAGAGTGGGGCTACATGTGTGCCAAGTTTGGCTGGTACCGGCTCCACAAAGTCCAAGAGATCAGGCGCAAAAAGGTAACTTGAGTATAAGCCAAGTGGGGCATTTTCAGCACAAAAAAATGTGCTGAAAAACTTGGCTTATACTCAAGTATATACGGTAACATCCACCAGAAAATTTCTTACCAAGAGAGTGCCAACAGGGGAATTTCTCTATGTACTTTAAAAAAAGGTGGTTTCTGAAAACACCCAGGGTACCAGATTCAATCCCACAAGGCAGCAGTAATTGAACCGGAGGGGCCACACGTGGAACCCCTTGGACAAACGTACCCACCAGTGAATGCGCCAAGGGGCGCGGAAAAAACCAGCCAAGGCTGATATCTGCCCCTCAAAAGATGACTTCCGTGCCCTTAGCATGGTGGAAGCACCGAACCGACGGGTTACGGTCACTTAGTATCCGACTGTCAACAGCCATGTCGTGAAGGTCAGCGACTGCAATCAGGATGAAATGTATGACCTTGCGATAAAAGATCCTATCGCATTGGCTCAAGCCAAGGAACATCCGCTACCAGTCGCACTAAAGCGGCGTACCAGGGACAACGGAAACAATCTGGGGCAAGTAGGCTACTCGGATTCCCTCGGCCACTACTCTGAGCAGATGAGGAAGAGTATTTTCAGGAGGAAGGCATACATAGCCGAGACTGTCCACACAGGACCACAAACGCGTCTGACGTGTCCTCCCAGGAATCCTCCCCATCAGGTGATCCCCATCTCCGGAAGAGGAGTTGAAACACCCCTGGGTGTAGAGACTATAGTCCATGCCCCAGCAACTGCAGACTCAGGGAGTCCGCCTGCAAGAGTTTTATGCCCAGACTGTATGCGGGCAATAGAGCCAGCACTCTTTGCCCCGCTCCCGCAGGACGTGAGCGACAGCATGCAGCAGCCGAGCGACTTGTTCCCCCTCGATGGCTGACATGCCACCACTGTGGCGTTGTCCACCTGGATCCTGACTGGACGTTCCCGCAGCCTCCGTGACCAAGTGGAGGGGCACCGCCTGAACGACCGAAGGAGCACCCTGATCGGCAGGCGGGGTTCTTCCTGCGTCCAGCGACCCTATGTCGTTCAACAAAAAGGAAACTACTTCCCGGACTGAAAGGCCGGAGACCTCAGCCAGCGGATCAGGGAATCCCCGACTAGTCAGCTCACCCAGATTTGACAATCCAGGGACAATGGAGATGTGTCCCATGTCGACAGGATCTCCATTTTGCAAGACTCGAGTTTGGTATTAAACACACGGGACCGCCTCGAATGTGGCTACCATGAAAAAACAGGACACACATGTAAAAGCGCAGTGACCACCACCACCAGCGTGACACCCACCGCTGTACCGCAGCCTGAAGAGTCTGCAACTTGCGAAGGGAGAAAAAGCCCTAGAGGAGTCCAGATCGAACCCAGGTATTCCAGGCGTGAAGTTGGCACCAACACCGACTTCTGGGGGTTCATCACCCAACCAAAACTCCCGAAGAGTCAGACTGGCGATCGCCACATCCACCCCGAATTCTGAGGCGGAATCTGCTCTCAGATGGAGATCGACCAAACAGCCCATGATTGCGATCCCTCGTTGCCTCAGCAAGGCCAGGATCGCGGCCGAGCACCCTGAAGAAACTCCCGGTGCTGACACCAGGCCAAAAAAGGGAGAGCCACCATTTAGCAGTGCTGATCCCAGACAGCAAACCGCAGAAACCTCTGATGCCCGACGCATATGGGGGCTGCAATAAAATGCATCCTTGATGTCCAAGGATGGCAGCAAAAAAATCCCCCGGATGTAGTGCAGCGACCACAAAGTGACAAGCTGCAATCCTGAACCTGTGTGCCATCACAAAGCTGTTGAGGGACTTGAGATCCAGGACCGGATCGACCCCACACTTCTCTGGGACTACAAACATATTTTAGATTCCTTGAAAAAACCTCTCTGGCACAGGCACAGGTACTATCCCCTGCGCATGAGCAGGTCCTGCACTGCCCCAAACAAGGCAGCTCGGCAAGTCAGAAGGGGATGAAGGTTGGAGGAAAAAATAGGATTTTTTACTCACCGTAAAATCCTTTTCTCTGAGTTCATGGACCGACACAGCTTCCTGTTGACATAGTGGGTATTATCCGTTATTTAGGAGTGACTAGGCAGAAAAACTTGTAAAAAGTGTTGCATCACACCTTCTACAGCCCCGCCCAGGGGGCGGACCCTCTGGGCATAATCCCTCTCTCTGCATTCAGCAGATCAGTTCATCAAAATCAGTACAAACTTAAAACAAGGGGTGGGTGCTGTGTCGGTCCATGAACTCAGAGAAAAGGATTTTACGGTGAGTAAAAAATCCTATTTACTCTTTCGTTCATGGACCGACACAGCTTCCTGTTGACATAGTGGGACGTCCCAAAGCAGTGTCAAAAAACGAGGGGTGGGAACAGCATTAAAACTTCACCCCAAACAAAACAGAGCTCCTCCATGGAGGAGTTGCAACTCTAAACGGCCGCCTGCAATATCTTGCGGCCTAAAGAAGCATCTGAAGATGCACACAAATCAACTTGTAAAGTTTAGTGAAAATGTGAACGGACGAGCATGTCACCGTCTTAAACACCTGGTGAAAACAGACACTTAATGCTCTCAGAGCTCGGACAGCGTCAAAAAAATAAAATAAATAAAATACGTCGTCGTTTCCTTAGGATTCGACGGATGAAGACACAAGGATGGCAGTACAATGTCTTCCTTGATGGAAGGTCGAAAGACCCTAGGAAGATGAATAGCTGTGACACAGCACCACCTATCCTTGTGGAAGATCAGATAAGGAGCCTTGCATGACAAGGTTGCCGGCTCAGAAAATCGTCTAACTGACGTAAACCGAGAGGCATCTCTTGCCCTGGTCGAATGCGCCGGGAAAGGGGGGCACCTGACCCTTCATGGCATAAGCCTGACCGCAATCTGTCGGATCCACCTACAGATGGTGGCCGATGGGACCGCTGGGCCCTACTAGGGACCAGCCACTGAAACAAACAGTAAGCCTGGATTTAGGAACGGAGCAGTGCCAGACAAGCATTCTCTGAGAGTTCGGACAACGTCCAAGGAATGCAACGTCGTCTCCTTAGGATTCGACGGATGAGGACACAAGGATGGCAGTACAATGTCTTCCTTGATGGAAGGTCGAAACACGACCCTAGGAAGAAGGCTGCGGACGCAGCGCCACCTTATCCTTGTGGAAGATCAGATAGGGAGCCTTTCCCTTATCCTAGTGGAAGATCAGATAGGGAGGCTTGTATGACAAGGCTGCCCGCTCAGAAACCGTCTTAACTGGCATAACAGCCACCAGAAGGACCACTTTCTAAGAAAGTGTCAACAAGGGAATCTCCCTGATGTTCTCAAACTGTAGTTTCTGAGACACTTAGAGGCCATGCCGTTGAAGCCATCGACTGCAGGCAGGTTGGCATATGGGACCCTGCGACAGCAGGTCCTCTCGTAGTGGTAGACGCCAAAAGGACGTCTGCTACACAAGCCCCACAAACGTAGTGGAGGGTGGCCCGGAGTGGCCGCCTGCCGAACCCATTGTACAACATTCTCACTAGAGAGTGAGCCACCAGGGGTCGTTGAAAAGACAGCCAGGGCAGATACCTGCCCCCTATTCGTACCTAGAGTAAAAATCTTTTGCCCCGTTCCCTGCTGAAAGCAGCAGGACTCTGGAACCAAATAAGTACCGTATTTATCGGCGTATAACACGCACCGGCGTATAACACGCACCCCAAGTTTAGGAGGGAATTTTAAGAAAAAAAACTTTTAGGAGGGAAATTCAAGGAAAAAAAAACTTACATTTAAATGCAGCATGCAGCCTTGCCCAGTGTCCATCTGCAGCCTTGCCCAGTGTCCATCTGTCCATCTGCAGCCTTGCCCAGTGTCCATCTGTCCATCTGCAGCCTTGCCCAGTGTCCATCTGTCCATCTGCAGCCTTGCCCAGTGTCCATCTGTCCATCTGCAGCCGTGCCCAGTGTCCATCTGTAGCCTTGCCCAGTGTCCATCTGTCCATCTGCAGCCGTGCCCAGTGTCCATCTGTCCATCTGCAGCCGTGCCCAGTGTCCATCTGTCCATCTGCAGCCGTGCCCAGTGTTCATCTGTCCATCTGCAGCCGTGCCCAGTGTTCATCTGTCCATCTGCAGCCGTGCCCAGTGCCTTTGCGATCGTGTCAGTCCCGGCGGTTTTTAAAATTTGGCGCCGATTTCTGTGGAGAGGAGCGAGCGGGGCCGAGTGTACTTCGGCTGGACTCAGCTCCTCTCGCAGTTCCGCCCATCTCCACTGACTGCGCCGCTGACGGAGAAAGCCGAGTGTACTTCGCCTAGACTCGTGTCTGCTCACAGTCACAGGCAGGACTGCGAGAGGAGCCGAGACTAGGCGAAGTACACTCGGCTTTCTCCGTCAGCGGCGCAGTCAGAGATGGGCGGGACTGCGAGAGGAGCCGAGTAAAGCCGATTGTACTTCGGCTCCTCTCGCTCGTTTTCAGCAGGGGAATTCGACGGAGTATCGGCGTATAACACGCACCCACGATTTTCCCCTGATTTTAAGGGGAAAAAAGTGCGTGTTATACGCCGATAAATACGGTACGTGGCTGTCACCTCATTTCCTCACCGATGGATATGTAGGTCTTCCAAGTGCAATGGTAATCTTCCTAGGGGATGCTTTCCAAGCACTCCTCATGGTAGAGATCACCGAGTCTGACAGGTCCCGGTCTCTTAGCACCTGGCTCTCAAGCCATGCCCTCAAGCCAGTGACTGTAAAAACAAAATGGCGTATTGGGACCTTGCGACAGCAGGTCCTTCCTTAGCGGTAGATTCCAAAAGGAGTCTGCTACCAGACACACTAGATTGGCGTACCAAGGACGCCGAGGCCACTTCAGAGCAATTGGGACCATTGTAATCCTCTCTGCCACCAGTCTGCGAAGCAGATGAGGAAGGAGCTTCCGAGGAGGAAAGGCATAGATTAGTCGGTACTGACTCCACAGTGCCATCAACGCATCTGTCGCGTTTGCCCATGGGTCTCTTGACCTGGCCACATACCTCATACTTTCCGAACGAGTCGAGAAGTCAGGACATATACGACTGGCGTGCTTCCCCTCTGGTAAGGGAGCCCCCCTTAGGAGGTGCGCAACCTCCGATGCTGCAGCAGAGCTGCTTGTTCCTCCTCGATGATTGACATACGTCACCACTGTGGTGTTTGTCCGACTGGATGCCCTATTAGCCTCTGAGACCACATGGAGCGGCAAAGCCAGATCGCCCAGATTTCCGGCTAATGATCTGCAATGGGCCTCCGGAGTCCAGCAACTCGGGTTGACTGAGCTCTTCAGACTCCTCTGCAACTGGGAAGCCAGGCGTCCGCCGTGACCACCCTCCAGTAAAACAGGAAGGAACAACTTCCCAGACAGAAAAGCCGGTGATGTCGGCCACCAACTAGGGAGGTCCTGATTAGGTGGCTCACCTGGATCTTGATAATCCAGGGATGAAGGGCACTTGACCCTTCAGGACAGAGTTACCTTCTGTAACACTTGCGTGAGAAAAAGTGCCTATGGTACCGCCTCGAAGGAGGCTACCATGAGGCCCAGGACTCGCCTGAAAAAAGTGGCGTGACAAGCCATCTTTGGGATGTTCACTGCCGCACCGCAGCCCGAAGGGTCTGCAACTTTTCCCTAGGGGAAAACTTTCACGAAGCAGTTGAGAGTCTGAGATCCAAGATTGGACGAACCCCCTCCAGTACTACGAACAGATTTGAGTAGAACCCCTGAACCCGTTCCTGTACCAAGACAGGAAAGTCTACCCTGCGTCTCAGCAGGTCCTGGACCGTCCCCCCTGTAGGGCTTCCCGACAAGTCGGCTGAATCTGGCGGTTAAGAGGGAAAAAAAATCTGTTCAGTAGGCAAGCAAGATTGGGCTTGCAAACCCAGGGACGCTTCCGTCCCTCAGCAGGCGCTTTATCGGCCTGGGGTCGTTTACCTGCCGTACTAGGCGGCAAAGGGACCGCTTGTGGCGTGCCCTAGCTTATGGCGTGGCTCCTTACCTCTTTTGGATTGCGGAAGCAATGTGCTCTTACCTCCTGTGGCATCTTAAATGATGTCATCCAGAGGGGCCCCAAAAAGTCTGTTGCCTTAAAAGGACAGATCCAACAGGACCTTCTTGGAAGATTGGTCCGCAGACCAGCACCTTAGCCAGATCAGGTGGCGTAGTGCCACCGCATAACCCGAGGTCCAAGACAGCAAGGGGAAAGTATCCAAGTCTGACTCGCAGACAGACTCCAGGCCCTGTACCTACTGTTTGGCCAGAGCTACCTCGTACGGAGGAGCCTCCTGTGCTTTTAACCCTTGGAGTAGCATCTTTGCATACTCGGTAAGTGTCTGAGGAATCAGACAAACCCCAGCCAATGCTGGACGTACCTCTGAGCCCCCCACTGTGTATAGGTAGCGAGTGTCCCTGAAGACAGGAGCCCTTTCCACTGTAATCGTGGTAACTTAAGTCTGGACACAGGGGGGTCTACTATCGGAGGAGAGGTCGCTCTTAGGAACTCTCCTCAAGGGGTACAGGACTGCCGCAAAAAGGATAAATAAAACCCTTTTTGGGGCTGCCAAAGAAAAAACCATCAGTGGGTTTTTCCACTCCTTGTACAAGGGCTTATCAAAATAAGACACACAAGGAAACACCTGAGCAGTGCGGGCTGGCTTTAGGGAACCCAAAAGGGGGCCGGTGTCTCTGCAGCATTCTGTATTCTTAGCGTGTTCCGCACTGCAGTAGTCAGATACCAAAGCCTCTTCGCGTGCTGACCTGGACCATTTTCACTGTCCAACCGGTCATGGTCTGCAGTCTCTGACATCAGAATCCGGGCCATGAGCATAGCTGGGCCTGTTTCTGCATCAGAATTATCCCCGGAGGATAGCAGGGGACGGGGGCGTTTACTACCTCCTGTGTGCCGCTTCCACCCTGGCAACAGACATAGCGTCCACAGATACATCAGGGACGCCAGCTGCCAAATTAGGTGTTTCAGGGGAAAAAGTGCCTGCTTCAGACGCCATGCTGACCCTTGCGCTGACCACCTACAGTGCTCCAGGCAAGGTATCAATAGGCCACCCTCCTAGCTGATACAGAGATGCAGGGTCTCCCAGAGGACTCACCACCCTTGGAACGGTACCGCTGTGCTCTGCCTGTGATGCTATCCCACCACTGCCTGTGTCCGTCTGATATTTATCAGCCTTTCCAGTGTAAATTTGTGCCAGTGCAAATGCACCCTAGAGGCCAGGCAAAATGGCCGTCAAGCGGCTGTATGGAAACATGTGGGCTCCAAGAAAATGTCCGCCGTGCTGAACATAGAGGCCAAAGCGGCCGCGGACCACAAAAGAATATTCATTCAGCAAAAAATCCTAGGAAACATGGCCGCCGAACATACAATAGAGGCCAAAGCAGGTGGGGACCACGAGAAAATGGCCGCCGAGCGGTGATATTTACATATGGGCGCGAAACCACAAGAAAATGGCCGCCAGTCACTAGAGGCCGAAACAGTCATGGACCACCGCAAGATTGCCGCCGACAGCATGGAGGGGGAAAAGCACACACAGGTAAGCAAAGCAAGATTGCCGCCGACAGCATGGAGGGGGAAAAGCACACACAGGTAAGCAAAATTACATCTTTTAAATGATGACTACAGCCAGCCCCGCTCCAGGTGGAACCCCTTAGGTGACCCCCAGCACCCAAGCAACCTTAGCTCAGAGACCAGGGAGGAGGGAAGGCAGGGAGAGAGGAAGGAAAGAAGCCACAACCACTTACTTGGTCTCTCCAGGAATGTCCAGCCCAGTCACCCTGCCGAAGCAGGGGAGCTACTTACCTATCCTGCGTGTCTCATGCTGGAAGATATTCCGGACAGATCATCATACACACACGGAAGGTGACTGTCGGCTAGGCATGCTGTGATTGAACCCTAGGGAATGATCATATGCATGCCCTGGAGCGCTAGCTCACTGGACAGGCTACTGCGACTCGGCCGTAAGGTCAGCCAAAGCTGAGTGGTCTGATGCAAGCCCTGGAGCGTAGGCTCACCGTAAAGCGATGGGCATGTCGTGGAAAACCCAGCGCGTAGCTACGGTCGGCACGCGCTCGATGGCCGAAATTGGGGGGGACTACAAGGATCGAGGACCCAGCACGTCACCCTGTCGGCAGTTGATTGAAGATCGCAAAAATAAAATAAAAATTTCCCCCGGACCAAGGGGCCCGAAGGGAGCCATGTACTACTACTTGCTAGACAGAAATAAACTGATCTGCTGAATGCAGAGAGAGGGATTATACCCAGAGGGTCAACCGCCTGGGCGGGACTGTAGAAGGTGTGATGCAACACTTTTTACAAGTTTTTCTGCCTAGTCACTCCTAAATAACGGATAATACCCACTATGCCAACAGGAAGCTGTGTCGGTCCATGAAGGAAAGAGTAAAATCAGTTTTTTGGTGTTTAAGAAGAAAAACTCCATCTTGTACCCAGATGAAACCACTTCAAAGACCCACTGGTCAGAAGTAGGGAGGTCCACCAAGCTGCAAGCTCACGAGGGCGACCCCCCCACCCCATAGTCGGGCGGGGGCAAAAACCTCCATGTCGCCGCAGATTTGCTCGCAGGCATGTTTTGCTTGCGAGAAACAGGGATACCTTTTTTTAGTCCTTTAGCGGGCGCGCCGTCGGCCTGGGGCAGCTTACTTGCGGGCCCGGCGGAAGGAAAAAAACGCTTGTGAGCAAAAAAAAAAAAAAAAAGGAGGGCTTTGGCCTAGGGAGTGGCTCCTTACCTTTTCTGAGTTGTGAGAGCACAGTGCTCTCCCCCCAAACAACATTTTAATAATGTCATCCAGCGAGGTTCCAAAAACCTCTAACCCCGGCAGAGCAAATCCGCCAGCGCCTTCCTGGACGTCTGGTCCGCAGACCAGCATCCCAGTCAAATCATGCGGCGTAGCCCCACCGCAGATACAGACGGTACTTGACAGACAGGAAGCTGTATCTAAGGCCGCATTGCAGACATACTTGATGCCATGCACCACCTGGTCCGCTATCATGAAAACCGGGGAAGCCATTTGCTATCCAAATCACGGTGGAGCAAATCTTGTCCATTAAGGACGTATCAGTGACGTGAAGGGCATCTGTTCCATCTGGACAGAACTTCCTTCTGTAACACTCGAGTGTGGTATTGAGCATATGGGACCGTCTCGAAGGAGGCTACCATGAGGCCCAACACTCGCATGCAAAAACGGAGTGACGACCAATTCCTGGAAGTCAGCTGCCGTACTGCAGCCCTGAAGGGTCTGCAACTTCTCCACAGGGAGGAATACCTTTGCCTCTGATGAATCCAGAATCAACCCCAGGTACACTAGGCATTGAGTGGGCACCCTACTGACCTTTGCGTGTTTAGTATCCAACCACAGTCTCGAAGAGTCTGACAGGTAATGGACACGCTTACCTCTAAATTCTGAGCTTGAAGGCGCCTTCAGTAGAAGGTCTTCCAAGTAGCCCATGATAGCGATACCCCGCTGTCTTAGAAGTGCCAAAATCGGAGCGAGCACCTTGGTGAACGTCCTGGGTGCTGAGGCAAGGCCAAACGGGAGGGCCACAAACTGGTAGTGGTCCTTCCCGATAGCAAATCGCAGAAACCTCTGGTGTCTGGAGTATATGGGGACATGCAGGTATGCGTCCTTGATGTCCAAGGAGGTCAGAAAGTCCCCCGGATGGAGAGCCGTGCACTACAGATCGAACCGACTCCATCCGAAATCTTTGTACATTCACAAAGCAATTGAGGGCTCTGAGATCCAAGATTGGACGAACCCCCTCTTTCTTCGGCACAATAAACAGATTTGAGTAAAAACCCTGACCCCGTTCCTGTTCTGGAACTGGAATAACTACCCCACGTTCCAGTAGACCCTGGACCGCCCCATACAGGGCCTCCCGACGGGTCGGTAGTAGCTGGAGATTGGAGGTGATGAATCTGTCCGGTGGACAAGAGAGAAATTCTATCTTGTAGCCTGAGGAGATTACTTCGCAAACCCACCTGTCGGAGACTAGAGCTGTCCACTGAGTCGCGAATTTGCGAAGACGTCCCCCCTACCCGAGAGCTGGGTGGGGGCGGACCTTCATGCGGACGCAGATTTGTCCGCAGGCTTGTTGGGTATGCGGGACCAAGGACGCCTTTGTCCTTGGGCAGGCGCTTTATCGGCCTGGGGTCTTTTCCCTGTCGCCCTAGGGGGACGAAAAAAACGCTTGCGTGCAGTAAAGGAGGGCCCTTGCCCTTGGCATGGCCCCTTACCCTTGCTAATTTGGGGAAGCAAAGTGCTTTTACCTCCTGTGGCATCCTTGATGATGTCATCCAGAGAAGCCCCAAAAAGTTTGTCGCCCTTAAAAGGCAGATCCAACAGGGCTTTCTTGGAAGTCTGGTCCACAGACCAGCCTTTTAGCCAGATCAGGCGGCGTATTGCTACTGCATAAACCGAAGCTTTAGACAGCAGGGGAATAGTATCCATGTCTGACTCGCAGACAAACCTAAGGCCCTGGACCAACTGGTCGGCCAATGTCATCTCATCAGGAGGAGCATCTCGCTCCTTAACTCCTGGAGTAGCAATCTTGCCCATTCAGTAAGTGTCTGAGACACTAGGGCCCCCGCCAAATGCCGGGCGTACTGCCGAGCCTACCACTGAGTATAGGTAGCGAGTGCTTCAGCCTTCTTATCCACATGGTCCTTGAAAACAGGAGCCCCTTCTACAGGAATTGTGGTGGCTCTATTAAGTCTGGACACCGGAGGGTCCACTATAGGGGGAGAGGTCCATTTCTTCAGAAAACTCTCCTCAAAGGGGTACCGTACCGCAAACCTCTTTGGGGCTGTAAAGACCCTCAGTGGGTTCTCCCATTCCTTGTATAAGAGTTTATCAAAAGACACACAAGGGAACACCTTAGCAGTGCGGGCAGGTCTATGAAACCCAAGTGGACCGGAGTCTCTGCTGCTTCTGCGGTATTTTCCAACTTTAGCGTATCCCGCACGGCAGTAATAAGGTCAGATACCAATGCTGTCTCGCGTACTGACCTGGACTTTTAGTCATCCTCACTGTCCGGTCACGGTCTGCAGTCTCTGATGCGTCAGAATCTGGGCCCTGAGCCGTAGCTGGACCTGGTTCTGCATCAGAAGTATCCCCAGAAGCTTGCAGGGGACGGGGCGTTTACTACCCCCTGTATTCCCGTGTGCTGCTTCCACCCTGGCAGCAAACGCCTCTAGGATTGCCGTCATAGCGTTCATAGACACCTCAGGGGCACCAGTTGCTAAATCTGGTGTTTCAGGGGAGAAGACATCTGGCTCAGATGCCATGCTCACCACACGCTGACACCCACAGGGCTCCAGGCAAGATATCAATAGGCCACCCTCCTGCGCTGCAGAGATGCTGGGTTACCCAGAGGACTTCACCCTGGACCGGTACTGCTATGCTGCCATGGTGCTGCGCCTGTGATACTGTCCCACTGCTGCTGTGTCAGTCTGCTTCTTTTATCAGCACTTCCTGTGTGAATTTTCGCGCCAGTGTAATGCACCCTAGAGGCCGGAGGCTCTCGCAAAATGGTTTCCAAAAACGTCTGTATGGAAGATAATGTGGGCTCTAAGAAAATGGCCGCCGCGCCGAAGATGGAGGTCAAGCAGCTGTAGCCCACAAAAAGATGGCCGCCGAACGGCAATATATACATACAGGGTGGACAAACATGGCTGCCGAACAGCTGATAGGGGCCAGTGGGTGTGGCCGAACCACAGGAAGATGGCCGCCGGGCAGTCACAAGAGGCCGAACTCGGCATGGACCACCACAAAATGGCCGCCGACAGCATGGAGGAGGAAGCACATACAGGTTAGCAGAAATGAAATTTCTTTTAAATGTTAGTTACAGCCAGCCCCGCTCCAGTGGAACCCCTTAGGTGACCCCCAGCACCCTTTAGCTAGAAGCCCAGGAAGGAGGGAAAGGCAGGGAGAGAGGGAAGAAAGGGGCCACAACCACTTACTTGGTCTCTCCAGGAATGTCCAGCTAAATCACCTAGCCGAGGCAGGGGAGTTTTACTTACCTATCCTGCATGTATTATGCTGGAAGACATTCCAAACAGATCATCGTCCGCGCACGGAAGCTGACTGTTGGCCAGGCATGCTGTGATTGGACCCAAAAGGGACGATCATATGTTTGCCCTGGAGCATGACGCTCACCGGACAGGCTGCTGCGACTCGGCCGTAAGGTCAGCCGAAGCTGAGCAGTCCGATGCAGGCCCTGGAGCGTAGGCTCACCGGCCACCCGTGGAGCGACGGGCATGTCGTGGAAAACCCAGCACGTAGCTAGGGTCGGCACACGCTCGATGGCCGAAACTGGGGAGACTACAAGGATCGAGGATCCAGCCTGTCACCCAGTCGGCAGTTGATCGAAGATCGCAGGAAACAACAAATGTAGCAAAAATATATATATTTTTTCCCCCGGACCAATGGGCCCGAAGGGAGCCATTTCCTACTCCTTGCTAGACAGAAAAAAACTGATCTGCGAGATGCAGACTGAGAGGTTATACCAGAGGGTCCGCCCCCTGGGCGGTACTGTAGAAGGTGTGATGCAACACTTTTTCTGCCTAGTCACTCCTAATTAACGGATAATACCCACTTTGTCAATAGAGAAGCTGTGTCGGTCCATGGACGAAAGAGTAAGTTGGTTTGTCACCTGAATTTTCTGATGGGGACACTTGTTTTGGTGACCCTGGTAACAACCTCTCTTTGGAGGGATAAACGCCCACCTCCAGTTTTTACTATGGGACAGGTAGTGAAGGAAAATCTCCACATGGGGACATCGAAATGCAAAAAAAAAAAACGGTTAGAATCTCATCTTAAAAGAGATAGACATTGAGCCATCTATTTGCCTCTGGTATTACATACAGCATTAAGCATATACTGCATGTGAAATAATGCATATTTAAAAGTATTTTTGACTTGCCATACAAATCTTTTCTTGGAGATCATTAGAGGACACAGGATATTTGGAGACATAGGGCCATGCAGCTACTTTAACCGCTTCAGCCCTGAAGATTTTACCCCCTTCCTGACCAGAGGACTTTTTACAATTTGGCACTGCGTCGCTTTAACTGACAATTGTGCGGTCATGCAATGCTGTGCCCAAACAGAATTTGCATTAAAAACGAAATTTCTTTATCAGTTTAGGCCAATATATATTCTTCTACATATTGTTGGTAAGAAAAAAATTTAATAAAAATTAAATAAAAATCGCAATAAGCATATATTGATTCGTTTGCGCAAAAGTTATAACGTCTACAAACTATGGGAAAGATTTGGCTTTTTTTTTTTTAACTAGTAATGGCAGTGATTTTTAGCGGTACTGTGACATTGCGGCGGACAGATCAGACACTTTTGACACATTTTTGGGACCATTGACACTTATACACCAATCATTGCTTTAAAAGTGCACTGATTACTGTGTAAATCTCACTGGCAGGGTAGGTGTGAACACTAGGGGGCGATTAAGGGGTTAACTGTGTTCCCTAGTTAGTGTGCCTAACTGCATGGGGATAGGACTGACTGGGGGAGGAGACATATCGGTGTTCTTACTTGGTAGGAATAAACTATATGTCTCCGCTCCCCTGACAGAACAGGGATTTCCACACACACACGCTGGCTCTCGTGCCCACGATCGCAGGAGCGCAGAGGGTGTGATCTGTGTTCCCCAATGAACTTCAAGAATAGGATATAACGTACATAAAAAAAAAAAAAAAATGCTTTCTTAATTACTCATCCCAAAAGGAATCGAACAGAGGTATGTGACACAGCAAATCTGAGAAACAGATGTCTGATGCTGAAAAGCCCAAGAAAAACAGACAGACTTTCAGGAGTGCACTTTGACAGAAGGGAAACCTTGTCATTAGGCTGATAAGCTGCAATCAACCTAGAAATAAGGAACTAGAGGTAGCCTGTCCTTTCTGGGACCTCCCAAAAGTGAAAGAGTATCAGCCAGTCTAAACTGGCCACAGATGACTCGAAATTCTACAAGGACCAGACAAATTTCGATCAGCGCTTGGGAGTACAATGACCTAGTTAAGGAGAGAGCAAAAAATGTAAAAAAATAAATAAAAAATAGGATTTTATACTCACTGTAAAATCCTTTTCTCTGAGTTCATGGACGGAAACACAGCCTTAACCACTTCCCTACCCAGCCATAGTCAAATGACGTCCACAGATGGGATCTCCCATCCTGGGTGGACGTCATATGACATCCTCGGCTTTGTAGGGGGATATCTGAATGATGCCTGCAGCTAGAGGCATCATTCAGATATTCTTTTGAAGTGCCGGCGATTCTGCGCACCATAAGAATGATCATAGCGGCGGTTCCGCCGCTTGATCGTTCTTACAGGCGGCGGGAGGGGACCCCCCCCTCCCGCCGCCATCCGGTGCTTCTCCGGGCTCCCCGTGCGATCGGGGACCCGGAGCGAATCTTTTGGCGTCGTTGGTGGGGTCACATGATGAGCATAGAGATGACTGGTGACCAGATGGTCACCAGTCATCTCTATGATAGTCGGAGGCCCGGGCGCGATGTGATGACGTCACGCCCGGGCCTCAAATGTAAACAAAGCCGCCATTGCGGCTGTAAGTATGAGATCAGTGAAAAAAAATTCACTGATCTCACGCTTTCCAGCCTGGAGGAGAGATGTGGGGTCTTATTGACCCTGCATCTCTCAATAAAGAGGACCTGTCACACACATTCCTATTACAAGGGATGTTTACATTCCTTGTAATAGGAATAAAAGTGATCAAAAAAAAAAAGTAAAATCATTGTAAAAAAATAAAATAAATGAGTAAAAAAAAAATAATAATAAAAAAAAAAAAAAAAAAAATTAAAAACGCCCCTGTCCCCGGTAGCTCGCGATCAGAAGCGAATGCACACGTAAGTCGCCCACATATGTAAACGCCGTTCAAACCACGCATGTGAGGTATCGCCGCGTGCGTTAGAGCGCGTGCAACAATTCTAGCACTAGACCTCCTCTGTAATTCTAACCTGGTAACCTGTAAAAAAAATTAAAGCGTCGCCTATGGAGATTTTTAAAGTACCGAAGTTTGGCGCCATTCCATGAGTGTGCGCAATTTTAAAGCGTGACATGTTAGGTATCTATTTACTCAGGGTAACATTATCCTTCATATTTTCCCAAAAAATTGGGCTAACTTTACTGTTTTATTTTTTAATTCACGAAACCATTTTTTTTTTTTAAAAAAGGCGTTTGAAAAATTATTGCGCAAATATCGTGCAAGAAAAAATGTTGCAATGACCGTCATTTTATTCCCTAGGGTGTCTGCTAAAAAAACATATATAATGTTTGGGGGTTCTGAGTAATTCTCTAGCAAAAGAATAATGATTTGTACATTTGTAGGAGAGAAGTGCTAGAATAGGCCCGGTATTGAATAGGTACAAAAAGCCCTGTATTGAAGTGGTTAATCTTGACAAAGTGGGTATTAGTCTTCCTTTAGGAGTGACTAGGCAGAAAGTGTTAACTTCAAAAGCAGAACAGCCCCGCACAGGGGGCGGTCCTACTGACTATATCCCCTCAGCCTGCAAAAAGCAGATCAGTTCGTCAAAAGCAGTACAAACTTAAAAGAAAAAAAAAAGAAAAAAAAAAGAGGGGTGGGTGCTGTGTCCGTCCATGAACTCAGAGAAAAGGATTTTACGGTGAGTATAAAATCCTATTTTCTCTTTCGTTCATGGACGGACACAGCCTTAATCTTGACAAAGAGGGAAGTCCCAAAGCAATATCAAAATGAGGGGTGGGAACAGCATTAAAACAACTTCACCCCAAGCAAAACAGAGCTCCTCAACTGAGGAGTTGTAACTCTAAACAGCCGCCTGCAAAACCTTGCGGCCGAAGGAAGCATCCGAAGATGCACTCACATCAACTTGTAAAGTTCAGTAAAAGTGTGAACGGACGACCAGGTCGCCGCCTTACACACCTGGGAAAACAGACGCTTGTCAGAAAGCCCAAGAGGCACATATTGCCCTGGTCGAATGCGCCGTGTCAGGAGGCGCCCGACCCCTTATGGCGTAAGCCTGAATCGCGATCTGTCACCTCGAGATGGTGGCCGACGTGACAGCTGGGCCCTTCTTGGGACCGGCCACTGAAAACAAACAGTGAGTCTGAACTCTGGAACGGAGCAATAAGTATATTCTCAGAGCTTGGACAACGTCCAAGGAAACAACGTCGTCTCCTTAGGATTCAACGGATGAGGACACAAGGATGGCAGTACAATGTTTTCCTTGAGATGGCAGGTCGAATGACCTTAGGAAGAAAGAAGGCTGCTGACGCAGCACCACCCTATCCTAGTAGAGGATTAGATAGGGAGCCTTGCCTAACAAGGCTGCCAGCTCAGAAACCCGTCTTAACTGACTTAACAGCCTCCAAAAGTACCACCTTCTGGGAAGGTGTCAACAAGGGAATCTCCCTGATGTTCTCAAAACGGTGGTTTCTGAGGTAGTGGAGGGCGGACCGGAAGGGCCTTATGCCGAACCCCCTGTACAAACGTTCTCACTAGAGAGTGAGCCACCAGGGGTTGTTGAAAAAGACAGCCAGGGCAGATATCTGCCCCCAATTGTACTTGGCAAAATTTTTGGTTCGCCCCACGCTGTAAGAACAGCAGGACTCTGGAACCAAGTATGTGGATGCCACCCCATTTCCTCACAATTGATATGTAGGTCTTCCAAGTGCAATGGTAATCTTCCTAGGGGATGTTTTCCGAGCACTCCTCATGGTAGAGAACACAGAGTCTGACAACCCACGGTCTCTTAGCACCTGTCTCTCAATAGCTATGCCGTTAGCCAGTGACTGTAAAACAGGATGGAGTATGGGATCTTGGGACAGCGGGTCCTTTCTTAGCGGTAGACGCCAAGAGGCGCCTACTATAGACGCACTAGATCGGCGTACCGGGACGCCAAGGCCAATCCTGAGCAATTGGGATTCTTGGAATCCTTTGTCTCCAGTCTGCGAAGCAGATGAGGAAGGTCAGAGGAGGGAAGGCATAGACTGGCCGGTACTGACTCCATGGTGCCACTAACGCATCTGTCGCATCTGCCCCTGGGTCTCTTGACCTGGCCACGAACCTCATAACTTCCGATTGAGTCGAGAAGCCAGGAGATCTACGTCTGGCGTGCCCCATCTTGGGCAAAGGAGCTGAAACTCCGCCGGGTGTAGAGACTATTCTCCTTGGTCCAGCCTCTGGCGACTTCGCCTGCCAGTTTTCTACACCTGGGATGTAAATAGCCGACAGGGCCGGTACGCTCCTTTTTGCCCACCTTGGGATGCGAGCGACCTCTGACGCTGCAGCCGAGGTTCTTGTTCCTCCTTGATGGTTTACATATGCCACTACTGTGGCGTTGTCCGACTGGATGCCCCATGTAGCCTCTGGGACCATGTGGAGAGGGCACAGCCTGATCGCCCGGAGTTCCAGGATGTTGATCGGCAAGTGGGATTTCTCCGGAGTCCAGCGACCCTGGTCGACTGAACCCCCCCCAGACTCCACCCCCCCAACCGGTAAGGCGGGCGTCCGTCGTGATCCCTGTCCAGTGAAAGGGAAGACCAACTTCCCGGACAGAAGTGCCGGTGATGTCAGCCACCAAACTAGGGAGGTCCTGACTAGGTGGCTCATCCGGATTTGACAATCCAGGGATGATGGGCACTTGTCCCATCTGGACAGACCTTCCTTCTGTAACACTCGCGTGTGAATTGCGCATATGGTACCGCCTCGAAGGAGGCTACCATGAGGTCCAGGCCTCGCCTGTAAAAGCGGCGTGACGACCATCCTGGGGATGTCAACTGCCACACCGCAGCCCGAAGGGTCTGCAACCTTCCCCCTAGGGAAAAAACTCCTGCCTCTGAGGAGTCCAAAATCAACCCCAGCTCTACTAGGAGTTGAGTCGGTACCAATACTGAATTCTGAGTGATCGGCACCCAAGCAAGGTATCGGAGGGTCTGACAGGTTATAGACACGCTCACCTCTAAATCTGAGGTGCAGTGGCCCTCAGAAGAATATCGTCCAAGTAGCCAACGATAGTGATGCCACGCTGTCTTGGCCCGAATCAGAGCGAGCACCCTGGTGAACACCCTCGGTGCTGATGCCAGGCCAAGGGGAGCGCCACCATTTGGTAGTGGTCTTCCCCAGCCGCAAGTGCAGATATCTCTGATGCCTGGTGCATATGGGGACCTGCAAGTATCGTCCTTGCCAAGGATGCCAGAATCCCCCGGATGGAGGGTAGCAACAACAGAGCAAACAAACTCCCTCCGGAATCTTTGTACCTTCACAAAGCAATTGAGGACCCTGAGATCCAAGATTGGGTGAACGCCCTCCTTGGTACTACGAACAGATCTGAGTAAAAAACCCTGAAACCGTTCCCTGTACTGAAACAGGAATATCGGCCTGCGTCTCCGCAGGCTTCAAACCGCCCCCTATAGGGCTTTCCCGACGCGTCGGCAGAAGCTGGCGGTTGGAGGGAAAATATAATCTGTTCGGAGGGCAAGAGAGAACTCTATCTTGTACCTGAGGAAACTACTTCACAAACCCAACCGTCGGGGATCTGAAATGTCCCCCGGGTTACGATTTCGCGAACACGTCCCCCTATCCGAGAGATGGGTGGGGACAGACCTTTATGCGGACGTAGGTTTGCAAAACCAGGGACGCTTCTGTCTCTCAATAGGCGTTTTATCGACCTGGGATTGTCTATTTGCCTGGGCAGATGAAAAAACAAAACCGCTTGTACGCGGTAAAGGAGGGCATTAGCCAACGGTGTGGCTCCTACCCTTCCTTGGATAGTGGGAGTAGCATTCTCCTACCTCCTGTGGCATCTTTAATAATGTCATCCAGGGGTGCTCCAAAAGTCTGTCGCCCTCAAAGAGCAATCCATCAGGGCTTCCTTGGAAGATTGGTCCGCAGAGCAATCTTAACCCAAGTAGGCGGCGTAACATCACCGCATAGCTTGAAGCTCTGGCCAGCAGAGGAATCGTGTCCAAGGCTGATTTCGGAACAAACTTTTTGGCTCTGTAATATTGGTCAGCTAGAGCTGTCCCCTGACGTGCCCTTAAGCCATAGTGCAACCTCCTTGCCCATTCAGTGAGTGTCTGAGACACCAGGGCCCCAACTATTGTTGGGCGCACAGCCGAGCCCACTACCGTGTACAGGTATGTCCGAAACCGTGGCTAGCTTGCTTAGTCTGGACACAAGAAGGTCCACTCTCGGGGGTGAGGTCCATCTTCTCAAGTGACTCTCAAGACAGGTACAGTAGCAGACAGGTACACCCATAAGGCTCGTACCACATTCAATGTATGAAGCGCAAACTCTCAGGGATGCGATGGTTGATGACACAAGGACGGAAGAACAATGTCCTCATTGAGGTGAAAGGCCGAGACCACCTTTGAAAGGAAAGACGGTCGTGGGCGCAACGCCGCCTTATCTTTATGAAGGACCCAGGCGACTTGCGGGACAAGGCCGCCAACTCAGACACCTGTCGAACAGAAGTAATGGCCACTAAGAAAGCCACCTTCTGGGACAAGGTCAAGAGAGGAATCTCCCTGATATTTACAAAGGGATGTTCTTGGAGAACCGAGAGCACCAAATTCAGATCCCAAGGAGGGGGAGGAAGCTTGACAGGGGATCATATGGCGAACCCCCTGCACTAAGGTGCTAATCAAGGAATGGCCCGCTAGTGGTCATTGAAAAAGACAGCTCAGGACGAAATCCGACACTCAATGGTACGCAAGCAAGGCCAGCTTTTGGGTCACACCACGCTGTAACAATAGCAAAATCTTGGGAACAGATTACGTCCGTGGACGCCATCAAGCTTCTCGCACATAGCGATTGTAAGCATCAAGCTTCTCGCACATAGCGATTGTAAGCTTTCCAGGTACGGTGATAGATCTTTCTGGAGGAAGATGTCCGTGCCACAACATAGATGAGATGAACGAATCCGAGAGACCTCGGTCCCTCAGCACCTGGCTTTAACAGCCGTGCCAAAGCCAAGGACTGCAAAGCAGGATGAGGTATGGGACCATGAAACAGAAGGTCCACCCAAACAGGCAGTCACCAAGGAATGTCTGCGACTAGCCGAACTAGATTGGCGTACCAATGTCGCCGTCCCGGAGCAATGAGGATCACCGGAATGGCCTCGACCACTAGTCTGCGAAGCAGGCGAGGCAACAACAGTAGCGGAGGGTAAGCATACATCAGACGATACTGTCCCCACGGGCCACCAACGTGTCTGCCCAGGGATCCCTGGACCTGGCAACGAATCTCTACATCTTGCGAGTGAGTCGAGAGGCCAAAAGGTCCACATCCAGTGCCCCACCTCCGGTAAAGGAGGTGAAAACACCTCCGAACCTAAGGACCCTTCCCCTGGAATGCACACGGCCGACAGGACCGTCGTGCAGCCTGATGGGTATGATAAACCCAAGGAGACCCAAGATGTATCCAAGGAGGGAGGCCCCGGCTTACGGGGTGCCTCAATTGTTGGCCAAGAAAGGCAACCTGACAGAGCTTCCCTAGAAACTCGGTCAGAGGACCAGTAACTCAGCCTCTACAAGTGGCGCAGACCCACCCCGGACACAGCGACCCTAGAGGCTAAAGCAGTTGCAGTGCACCTGCTGGTCGACGGATTGGGCAAAAGCCTCTGCTTCATCTGTCATTGAGCTTCAGGAACGCCAGAGACGCAGCCACTACCGGGCGTAACGCTAACCTCAGCATGGCGAACACAGGCCAAGCCAGCGCTTCTGTGCTGATTGTACAAACACATAGTTTATACCGTGTATTGCGTCAAAACGCGCAATTAGAGAGTGGGAGGAAACCCCCTCAGCCCCAAAGAGCATAGTACAACCACATACGGCGTATGTAGTAGTATGTGTGGATAAACATATTAAACACGTTTATACTGTGCCAGCGACGAAGGCGCGCACATCTTTGGGGCGTAGGCGGAAACCAGCCACGCAGACTGCGTACACAACGGTGTAGGCATGTTAGCATGCGAATAAACAAATTGCACGTTTATGCTATGCATAGCGCTGAAAATGCGCACACCATTGGAGCGAGGGGGAAAAACTGGAGCACCCGGATGAAACCCACGCAGACCGCATACGCATACCGTGTAGGTACTATAGTATGTGTGATAAACATTTTGAACACGTCTATGTGTGCATAGCTCCGAAGGCGCACACCGCTGGCGCGTAGGACGAAACCGGAGTACCCAGAGGAACCCCGCGCAGACCCAGAGAATACAATACATACATCTACTGTGAATGTATTTAGTGTTGTGTATAAACATAATGTGTATGTTTATACTGTGTATGGCACCGAAGGCGCGCATGTAATTTTAACGTGGGTGGAAACTGGAGGACCCGGAGGAAATCCACGCAGACTGCGCACACATACCATGTAGGAATGATAGCATGTGAATAAACATATAACATGGTTATGCTGTGCATTACCCTTGGAGCGTGGGAGGAAACCGGAGTACCCGGAGGAAACGCACGCAGACTGCACACACATACCGTGTAAGTATGTTAGCATGTGGATAATCAAATCGCACAAGATTCAGACTGCATACACATACCGCGTAGGTATTCTAGTATGCGTGATAAACGTATGGAACATGTTTAAACTGTGCAGAGCCAAAATGCGCACATACCGTCAGAGCGAGGGAGGAAACCGGATCACCCGGAAGAAACCCACGCAGACAGCATACACATACTGTAAGTATTTATAGCATGTGCAATAATCATATTGAACAAGTTTATACTGTGTAGAGAGCCTGAAGCGCACATACCGTGAGAGGACACCAGAGAACGCGTAGGACACCCACGCCGACCCAGAGAGGGGGGGGGGGAGGCACTGCGTACCACTGTATCATCCATGCTGCTCTCGAAACAGCGTGTGAGGAAACAGTGAGGAAGCTGTGTAATAGAAAAGCTTGAAAAGAACCAAAATGAAAAAGTGTCCGCCTGAGGTACCACACAGCCACAGCATCCAGCTTGAGTGTCCCTCACAGCATCAATGAGTTCACCTACAAGCGCCCTGTCATTTACTGACTCAGAACTGGAGTCTTCCTCACAAGGAATGTCCTGTTCAAAAACATTAAAATCTTCAAAGCTAGGGTCCTGAGCGGCAGCAGCTAGGCCCATATCTGAATCAGAGCACTCCCCATGTGTGAGATTGTGTGGGGAGAGGGCGCTTTATAGCTCCCTTACGCTCGCACACCGCTTCTATCCTGACAATAAAAAAAAAATTCCAGGACTGCCGACAACTGGTCCATAGGGACCGCAGGTGCTGGAGCACTCCCAGTTGCCTCTGGCAACACTGGGGAAGCAGGTGAGCCAGACTCCATATTTGCCACCCTCTGAGACCTTATACACTATAAAGTGAATAATACAGTCCACCCACTGGCTGCGCTGAGGCTGAGGAGGGGATACCCAGAGGGCTCACCAACCCTTGTAAGGACCGCTCAGCTCTGCTGTATGTCACCGCGCTGCCAGCGCGAGTGAAGTCTGAGGAGAGCGAGGAGATTCGCGCTGCAGCAGCGGCGATAGAGGCCAAAACCGAAAGTGAAAGCGCCGCGGCATCAAGAAAATGGCCGCCGGTCGCGTGTAAGCAGCGCTATTGATCCGCGGCAAGATGGCCGCCGAGCGCAGCTTAAACAGTAAAACCCATGCCAGCTAGTTGCTTCTCCAAACACTCATGAGCGCCCCCTGCCAGGCCAGAGTGATCCCCAAGTACCCCCACACAGCACAGTGCCACTACAGGGTGCAGAGAGCAGCATAACCGGGGGGAGACAGGGAGAAACCCCCCAGACAGAGAAACACAGCCAGCATGTACTCACCTGAAGCAGGAGAGACTACTTACCCGTCCCATAGGGACCCACTGGCTTGTTTCAGACAGACCTATCAGAGTAGTAATGAGTAGCTGTCGGCCTGGTCCACCGCGAAAGATACAGCAGGTACTGTTCAATCTTGCAAGGACCGCGGGAGCATAAAAACCACCCGGCCACCCCTGGAGTCATGGGGCATGTCGTGAACTGAGTCTCACGCACACAAGGCGAGGATCAGCACGCTCGATGGTCTGACAGGGAAGACTACGAGGATACCAGTGTACCCAACCTGTTGCCCAGCCGACAGTTGATTGAAGGTCTCAAAAATAAAATAATAAAATTCCCAAAGGAATAAAAATAATATCTTCCAGGAGACTGGCTCCTGAGAGAACCACAACTTCTGCTAGGCAGAAAAAAACTGAGGCTGCTAGCTGCATGTAGGAGGGTTATGTCTGGAGGGACCGCCCCCCTGGGCGGGGCTGTTCAGCTCTGTTTTTTTCTAGAATGTAGGTTTCCAACATCTAACATTCTGCCTAGATCTTCTGCGAGCAGGGACATATACCCACGTGTTTCAGTATTAGAGCTGTGTCGGTCCATGGACAATAAGAGAAAATGGCCGCCGAGTGGCCACTAGAGGCCAACAACGCCGCGGGCCACAAGAACATGGCCACCAAGCATATAGAGCGTGGGACACCAAGAAAATGGCTGCTGCTAGAAGCCCACAGAGCGCTTTAGATTGAGCATGAAGAACAAAACAGGCCGCCGAGCGGCCGGAACATAGCGCGACCACCTAACCCCTGGCAGCCAAGCCTGGATGTCGCAACACCGCCTGGATCATAGGAAATATGGCCGCCGAGCGACCGCTAGAGGCCAACACAGCCCGGCCACAAGAACATGGCCGCCAGTGCAGTAGAAAGTAAATACAGCAGTGAATCACCAAAAACAGGGCCGCCGAGCGGACTATAGAGGTCAAATACAGCGCGGCCACAAGAACATGGCCACTAATGCAGATAGCAATACAGCATGGATCACAGCAAAAATGGTCGCGACAGCATGGAGCAGACACATAGGTAAGCAAATTAAGGTAGCTTAGAATACATTTTAGCGGACGTACAGCACAGTTCCCCACAAGTGGGATGTCCAGCTCTGTCCTCCTGCCCAAGCAGGGGATTATACTTAACCTTCCTGCGGGATTATGCTGGAAACATACCAGACAGATGATCTTCCGCATGGTGACGGAGATGACTGTCGGCCTGGCTACTGCGAATCAGCCGTAAAAGTCAGCTGTAGCTGAGTGGTCTGATGCAAGCCCTGGAGCGTAAGCTCACCGGCCAGGCTACAGCGACTCGGCCCTTTGAGCGATCCGATGCAAGCAATGGAGCGTAAGCTCTCCGGCCACCCGTAGAGCGACAGGTATGTCGTGGACGACCCAGTGCGTGACTACGGTCGGCACACGCTCGATGCCTGAAACTGGGGCGACTACAAGGATCACGGATCCAGCCTGTCACCCAGTCGGCAGTTGATCGAAGATCATCGGAACAAACAAAAATTAAAAAATAAATAAAATAAGTTTGAAATAAAAATAAAACCCCCAGGCCTATGGGCCCGAAGGGAGCCATGTCTTCTTAGCTAGACAGAAAAAAACACATCTGCTTTTTGCAGGCTATGGGGATATAGTCAGTAGGACCGCCACCTGGGCGGGGCTGTTCTGCTTTGAAGTTAACACTTTCTGCCTAGTCACTCCTAAAGGAAGGCTAATACCCACTTTGTCAAGATTAAGGCTGTGTCCGTCCATGAACGAAAGAGAAATTATTTGTATATATATATATATATATATATATATATATATATATATATACACACACACACACACGTATATATATATATATATATATATATATATATATTAGGGCTGTTACTGATTAAAATGTCCGTGTTCGATTAATCGTGTTTTTTTTTTTTTTTTAATCGATTAATCGACTAATTATGATTAATTATAATGCACATAGGTCCAACTACTTTTAGCTGATCTCCTTGCAGGCCGATTCCCAGTGCAGCTACCAACCACTGGAAAAATCAATAGGATACAAAAAACACACAAAAGGCAGCGCTCAATGGGAATAGCATTAAAACTTTTATAGTCTTCAAGTAGGTAACAAAATAAATATTGCACTGGAGATAAAATCGATGTAGCTACATAAACTGTAAAAATGGTGCGTGTAATACCAAACGGTAGCAAAAGCGGTCATAAAAACATGTAGCTAAGTATGATACTGGTCTAAAAATGTGTACGATACCACTGCTGAATCCAGATGAGAAGGGGCTAACATCAGTCCGTCGGCATGTAGATGTCCCGTGAAGGGAACTATCACAACTCCCAGTGGATGGCTGTAGAGTCCCAGGTTGATAGAGGGACGTGTGGATGGAAATAAAAGTGTAGCGCTATCTAAATGAAATAGGTGTAAAATATGAGTAAATACACAAAGTCTAAATATAATATAGTGGTAAACACGTGTTACACGTGTATCACCCAAAAATAACGTGCTAAGTGGCTCCAATATTGAAGTACTCAAACAATATTAATATAAAATGATTAACACAGAATGAATGTCCAATCAATTAAATTCCATAAAGAAAATATAAAAGTGATGAAGTTCAATCCAAAAAAAACGTGTTGAATCAAAGCGTGAACTTGCAATCCAATATCTTCTATACGTGAAAGTGGAGTGAAGACCACCACCAAGGTGAGTTGAGGAAGGCTTACCAGAGGTCTTAGATTTGGAGAGGCATACGCCACCCAAATCAGACAAGGCTTAGGGGTGTAAAACCCAAAAATGATTGTATACAGATGTGATGTGAAAACCGCCACCAGGGATAAGTTGAGGAGGCTTACCAGAAGTCTCGGATTTGGAGAGGCATACGCCACCCAAAACTGAGATTGCTTTAAGGGTTAATGGAACCCAACACGGATGGTCTTGAGTTGAGGGGTAGTCTGGAGTCAAAGGGATTTAACCACTTAAATCAAACAGGACATCCAATCGCACAAAACACCAATTCATGTAGGGACTCGGTATCCAAAATGCATACGTGTAGAGATAGAAAAACTCACATAGCATAATTCCGTTTGGAAAGGATTTAATATATAAAAGCATACAATGTAACACTCACATTTAAGATGGTCTTAAAAGCATGGATGCAGGTATACCTGCATCCATGCTTTTAAGACCATCTTAAATGTGAGTGTTACATTGTATGCTTTTATATATTAAATCCTTTCCAAACGGAATTATGCTATGTGAGTTTTTCCATCTCTACACGTATGCATTTTGGATACCGAGTCCCTACATGAATTGGTGTTTTGTGCGATTGGATGTCCTGTTTGATTTAAGTGGTTAAATCCCTTTGACTCCAGACTACCCCTCAACTCAAGACCATCCGTGTTGGGTTCCATTAACCCTTAAAGCAATCTCAGATTTGGGTGGTGTATGCCTCTCCAAATCCAAGACTTCTGGTAAGCCTCCACAACTTATCCCTGGTGGCGGTTTTCACATCTGTATACAATCATTTTTGGGTTTTACACCTCTAAGCCTTGTCTGATTTGGGTGGTGTATGCCTCTCCAAATCTAAGACCTCTGGTAAGCCTTCCTCAACTCACCTTGGTGGTGGTCTTCACTCCACTTTCACATATAGAAGATATTGGATTGCAAGTTCACGCTTTGATTCAACACGTTTTCTTTGGATTGAACTTCATCACTTTTATATTTTCTTTATGGACTTTAATTGATTGGACATTCATTCTGTGTTAATCATTTTATATTAATATTGTTTGAGTACTTCAATATTGGAGCCACTTAGCACGTTATTTTTGGGTGATACTTGTGTTTACCACTATATTATTATATTTAGACTTTGTGTATTTACTCATATTTTACACCTATTTCATTTAGATAGCGCTACACTTTTATTTCCATTTACCACCAGTTTTTTTCTACTAGCAGTGTCGGCGGCTTTTTTTCATAAAGAATTTTTTTTCCAGCGCAGTATTACCCACAATTTGATAGAGGGAAGTGTAACAGCCCTGGCGTGTGGCAGATAGTAAGGTCCCGCCGGCATGCAGATATGAAGGCACAGCAAAAGGAGCCCTTCAGATGGACACGGCAAGCCCAAAGAATTTTGATCGATCAAAACAATTAATCGATTAATCAAGGAATTAATAGTTAATTTCCACAGCCCTAATATATATATATATATATATATATATATATATATATACACACACACACAAAAACAAATTATAAACCAAGTGTAAAAAATACAAACATACACAAAAGTGCATAAATTGATCTCGAACTTCTACCACTTATACGTGTAGTCATCACACAACCCGAGTACTTAAAAGAAAAATATTGATGCGATCTTAAAACAAAAAGTGTAGATAAATGTTGCAATTACTACTACAATTTTTTTTTTTTTAAATCAGTTTATGTACATAATGAATATTACACACACTTGCACATTCATGCAAGTTTTTTTTTTGTTTTTTTAACGTTGTGTACATATGGATATATTGTTTTGGAATCGCACATTTATCTACCATTCAGTTTTAGGAGTGCTTTACTTTTTCTTTTATGCAAGTTAAGGTGAAAGGGTAAAACCACCTTAGGTATAAAATATGACTTTGGCTGGCCATAGACAGACGGGAAGAAAAAAAAACAAAAAAAAAAAAATACACATTCATTCGATCCAACATTCAATGGCCCAATAATTGTATTGGAAATATTCCAGAGAACTTAACTAATTTCTAATAGTTTTCTACATTAAACATCTTTTTATTGATCAATTTCTACTACTACCCCAACTGCTCATGCACATTTAATTTTTTATCGAAACTGAGCTAAAACAATTAGAAAATTGTGCAAACAAAATTCCGACATGTTCGTTTTTTAAACACAAATTGACTGTCGCAGTAAGTACACTAAGCATATGAAAAATTAACGATCAGTTCACCAACTCAATGTCTCATTCAACTTTCTATTCTTCTATAACCAGCTTTAGGGCTAAAAAAAGAAGTGCTCCTTACTGGTTAAGGCAATCAACTCAGAACTTGCCTTGCCAAGGAGAAAGAGTACCTTGTGAGTAAAAGTAGACTAAAAGAGAATGTCCCTGATGAGTTTGTTTAAAGCGGAGGTGCCGCGAAAAAAATATATATTAAAAGCCAGCATCTACAAATACTGCAGCTGCTGACTTTTAATAAATGGACACTTACCTGTCCAGGGTGCCGGTGTTCTGCCGAGCTGGTTCCGCCTATCGATATGGTTCCGAGCTCGACTGCGCAGGCGCAATCCGAGGCGACAGAAATCTTTGAGCCTTAACAGCTGTTCGGCAGCTGCAGACGCGCTCGCTCCCGTTGCTTAGTTACACACGCTGCTTTCTTCTTCATGCCGCTGAATACAGCAAGGGGCGGATAAGATGTGATAATATTGAGCAGTGCGATTTGTTTGTTTATACACGCTGCTCTATACAGCAAGGGGCTGTATAGAGTGTCGTGTATAAACAAACAAATCTCACTGCTCAAAATCACATCTGATCCGCCCCTTGCTGTATAGAGCGGCATGAAGAAGAAAGCGGCGTGTGTAATGAAGCATCGGGGGCGAGCGCGTCCACAGCTGCCGAGCCTATGGTTCCTCCTATCGATCTGGTTCCCTTTTGACAGCGCAGGCGCAAGCCGAGTCAACGGAAATCTCCGAGCTTTAACAGCTGTAAGGCAGCGCCTGCGCAGTCGAGCCTGGAACCATATCGATAGGGGAACCAGCTCGACAAGACACCAGCGATGTTGGCAGCAGCAGACGAGCAATCGCTTTTCTCTCGGCTGCCCCCGGTGAGGAAATCAGGAAGTGAAACGTTGCGGCTTCACTGCCTGGTTTCCTACTGCGCATACGGGAATAGCGCAGCGCGTTTCCCAGTGGTCCCCGCTCTCTCCTGGGACCAGTGTGTTTCCCAGAAGACAGTGCGGGGGGGGGGGGGTAGTTGAGTGACAGGTATCTGCACCCCCCTCCCCCCTGAAAGGTGCCAAATGTGACACCGGATGGGGGGGGGCTGAGGTCACATGGAGGCACTGGGGGAACGTATGACCAGGGGGATCGCGTGAGCAACATCCTGAACAAGGTCTTCAACTAGGAAGGGTACTACGTCCTTGTGTCACAAAACGTACATATACTTACACTGATAAAGTCCAAAAATGTGAATATTAAAAATAATCAATGCAATTAAAAAATCCCTTTTTTAATCCACGCTTACAGCGTGTAAGAATCACCAAAAGTGCAATGTCTACCACTTTTATGCCATAGTTTTCCATCACCACCTTTTTGCCAAGTAGGTCTAAGTGCACTCCCAAAAAAGGAAGACTTTGCAACCGCTTCTCCAATAAGCATTGCTCGATATTTGGTGATGTATTCAATACGTATTTTACCTGCTCTACGTAATCATAGTTACCGTATATTCTCGAGTATAAGCCGAGTTTTTCAGCACATTTTTTGTGCTGAAAAAGCCCCCCTCGGCTTATACTAGAGTCTCTCCGATCAGCCCCTGTGTCATGCAGTCAGACGACGTCCAGTGTAACCCCGCCGCCCCGCCTCCTACTCGTTCGCGATAGGCGAAACACTGAAGACTGACACTGCTGAGAAATGGGGTGTTCCGTCTATCACGGCCAAGGACGAGGCGGGGTTACACTAGACGGCTGCCGACTGCATGACACAGAGATCAGGTAGGCAGATCGGCACAGCGAGGCATGCGATGGGCACAGTCAGGCAGCAAATGGGCACAGAGGCAGCAAATGGGCATTGTTGACCCACTTTTCCACTTACAGTAGGTGTTGCATTTCCTACCCTAGGCTTATACTCGAGTTAATACGTTTTCCCAGTAAAATTAGGTGCCTTGGCTTATATTCGGATCGAGTATATAATGTACATAGTTAGTCAGGTTGAAAAAAGACAAGTCCATCTGTTCAACCATAAAAATAAAATAATCGCCCTCATACATTATAAATAAAAGACAACTCCCAGTGTAGCACTAAAAACTGGTATATTAATGTACTTTCACACAAAAACACCCTTCACGGCCAGGTAATTTTTTAGCGATACGGCACTGCAGTACTTTAAACTGACAATTGCGCGGCCCTGCAACCCTGTCCCCACAAATAGAGCTTTCTATTGATGGTATTTGATCACCGCTGTGGTTTTTACTTTTTGCACTATTAACAAAAAAGGACCAACAATTCTGAAAAAAAAAATATATATATATATTTTTCTTTCTGCTATTAAACAAACCCAATTTTTTTTTATTTTATTTAATTTCTTAATCAATTTAGGCCAATGCATATTCTGCTAATCCCAATAAGTGTATTTTGATTTGTTTGCGCAAAAGTTATGTCGTCTACAAAATATAGGATATTTTTATGGAATTTCTATTTATTTATTTTTAGTAGTAATGGCGGCGATTAGCGACTTATAACAGGACTGCGACATTGTGGCGGACAAATCGAACACCAAGTGACAATTTTTGGGGACCAGTGACACCAATACAGTGATCAGTTCTTAAAAAAAAAAAATATGCACCGTCACTGTACTAATGACACTGGTAGGAAAGGGGTAAACATCCGGGGCAATCAAAGGGTTAACTGTGTTCCCTGTGTGTGCTTTGGGTGTGGGGGGGGGGTTGCTTGTACTGTGGGAATTTGTCTTACAGGGAAGTCTTTCATAATGTGAAAGTATGCAATGCATACTAGCACAATATACTAATGACATGCAGTGGGACCAGTTTTTTTTTAATCACTTAATATCTAGTAACATTAAAGTTGAAATTTTTTAATTAAAATAAACATGATCTACTGTGTGCGCTGGGGGCAGTTGTGTGGACGCAGTGGGACCTCGTTGTGCGTCCATACATACAGCGTGGACCAGGACCTCCCTCCCCAGTCTCTGACTGACAGCAGGAGACAATGGCTCCCATACTCAGTCTGTTCTTCGAGAGCAGGAATAGAGGGAGGAAAACCTGCAGCTGTAGACTGATAGAGGACTCAGGTAAGTGGAGGGGGGAATAGCTAGTGGAAGGCAGAAAATGGCGCTAATGTTTTACCACTTAACGGCCGCCCCATGTACATATTCGTCGGCAGAATGGCACGGACAGAAACAATCATGTACCTGTACGTGCCTGCCTTCGTGCGCGGGGGGGGGGGGGGGGGAGACCCCCCCCCCCGGTACATGAGGCGGTCGGTATCGCTTCAGGAGCAACCCGGGATGAGGGGGCGGCCATTGGTTTCTGGCCACCCCCTCGCGATCGCTTCTGGCGAATGAAATGCTTCCTCTGCCTGTGTAATGTAAACATAGGCAGAGGAAGTGATGTCATCTCTCCATGCAGCGCTCTTTTCGTCCAGAGCGCCGAGGAGAGAAGACATCAGGTTAGTGCACCAACACTACACTGACACGTAGGTACACATAGGCACACAATTCACCCCCAGCGTCACTGATTGCAGTGATCATTTATTTACTGATCACTGCATTTAGTGTCATCTGTGACAGTAAAAAGTTGCAGGGCAGTTAGGTTTAGGCCCAGGGTAGCCCCCTAACCCCCCCAAATAAAGCTTCAACTCCTTGATCGCCCCCCAGGTAACCCTTTCACCCCCTATCGCCAGTGTCACTAAGCGATCGTTTTTCTGATCGCTGTATTAGTGTCTATGGTTCCGCTAGGTAGCCAGTTTTTTTTTAGGTTCGCCGCCAGGTTTTTAAAGCGTCAGGTACCCCCATATATTATCTAATAAAGGTTTTAACCCCCTGATTGTCCCTAGAGTTAGCCCTTTCACCAGTGATCACCGTATAAGTGTCACTGGTTAGCCAGTTATTTAGGTTACCCGTCAGGTTTTTATATAGCGCCATATATTACCTAATGAAGGTTTAACCCCGATTGCCCCTAGTTAACCCTTTCACCAGTGATCACCGTATAAGTGTTACGGGTGACGCTGGTTTGTTAGTTTGCTTTTTATAGCATCAGGGCACCCGCCGTATATAACCCAATAAAGGTTTAACCCCCCGATTGCCCGGCGGGTGATATCAATTAGGTTTTAGCGTCAGGGTCTGCGTCGCCCCAGGCAGTGTCAGGTTAGTGCCAGTAACACTAACACCCACGCGCAAAGCATACACCTCCCTTAGTGGTATAGTACGTGAACAGATCAATATCTGATCAGATCTATACTAGCATCCCCAGCGGTTTAGGGTTCCCAAAAACGCAGTGTTAGCGGGATCAGCCCAGATACCTGCTAGCACCTGCGTTTAGCCCCTCCGCCCAGCCCACCCAAGTGCAGTATCGATCGATCACTGTCACTTACAAAACACAAACACACATAACTGCAGTGTTCGCAGAGACAGGTCTGATCCCTGCGATCGCTAACAGTTTTTTTGGTAGCGTTTTATACATTTGCTGACAGTCAGGTGCTTTTTTACCTGTGAATCCTTACTAGTGTGCCACTAAATTAAGAGCCCAAAATGGCAAATCCAAGGTACACTAGTAGAGAGGCCTACGAGATTCTGAGCATGACAGATATTAAAGAAGAGGTCACGCATCTGTCAGATTCCGGCTCAGAATACAACCCCGTAGAAGACAGTGGCTCCATGTCAGATAGCACTGACGATGAAGATGAGGTCCCTGCTAAGGTCAGGTGTACCCGATCCCGATCTTCTGATGTTGAGGAGCAAGAACCGCAGGGCTCTCGTATTATGGAGAAGAGTAGTACTAGCGCCGCTATTCCTTCTGGTGAACTGGCAAGCACCAGCAGCCTAGTACACCCTGGACGTACATCCAGCACTGCAGTATCACTTGGTGACGTGGCGAGTCCCATAAGTGCAGTTCAAGCTGGCGTGCCCATCCTTCAGAATTCGCCTATCCTGATTGGGTGCCCAACACTTCTGCAGAACCCTTACTTCCCCCAATCACTGGCCAACCTGGTATTCAGGTGGAAACAGCTGATTTTACGCCACTTGATTATTAATCGCTGTTTTTCACGGAAGATCTCGATAGATCTATTGTGGACCAGAGTAATTTATATGTTGGTTAATTCATCGCCGCTAATCCCCAGTTGCCTTCCATTGCCAGAGATTGGAAACCAATTACGGTTTCCGAATTTAAAACCTTTCTGGGCCTTTCCCTCAACATGGGCACACATAAATTCTCGTCATTGCATGCCTATTGGTCCATGCGCCCAATTGGCCATATGCCCGTGTTCTCTGCCTCCATGTCCAGGAAACGATACAAGCAGATCTTGCGGTTCATGCACTTCAACGACAATGAACTTTGACGTCCACGTGGAGACCCTGAATTTGATCGGCTCTACAAAATTCGGTCCCTCATAAACCACTTCAACGAACGTTTAGCAGCCTTGTTTACTCCCATTCAAGTTGTCTGCGTTGATGAGTCCCTGATTAAATTTTCTGGACGCTTGTCATTCAAACAGTACCTTCCCATCAAGCGTGCCAGATATGGGGTCAAGCTCTATAAGTTCTGTGACAGGGCAACAGGCTATGTATGGAGCTTTATGGTTTATGAGGGAAAAGACAGTCACGTAGAGCCGGAGAACTGTCCAGATTACATAGGGAGCGCTGGCAAGATAGTGTGGAACTTGGTGTCACCCTTATTCGGAAAGGGGTACCACTTGTATGTGGACAATTATTACACGAGCGTGCCACTGTTTAGTCACTTGTTTGATCATCAGATTGGAGCATGTGGCACTGTGCGACCTAATCGCCGGGGCTTTCCCCAGGGGCTTGTAGATTCTCGTCTTAGGCTGGGGGAGAGAGCCTGCTTGAAGTGTAATAATTTGCTCGCTGTGAAGTGGAGGGATAATAAGAATGTTTTCCTTCTTACCTCCTTTCACGCAGAAACGACAGTCCAAATTCGTACGGCGACTGGTGTTGTGGAGAAATCCCTCTTTGTCCACGAATACGACCAAAATATGGGAGGGGTGGACCTCAACGACAAGTTGTTGGCACGGTATCACATTGCCCGTAAGGCGAGACGCTGGTACAAAAAAAAGGTGTCTCTATCCTTATTTCAATTGGCGTTGCTGAACGCTCATGTGCTATACACAGAGCTTCAGGCAGGACTTTATCCTTCCTTAAATTCCAGGATGAGATAGTCACAGACCTCCTGTATCCAGGAGGTTCTGCACCTCACCATCCCCAACCAAATTCAGTAAGCCGGCTGCATGAGAGGCATTTACCGTATGTCCTCGAGAGTACCCCTACCCAACAAGCCCCCCAAAAAAGATGTGTCTGTAGCAAGCGCGGATTTAGGCATGACACCCGTTATTTTTTGTCCACTCTGTCCTGACAATCCTGGTCTGTGCATTGGTAAATGTTTTGAACGCTTCCACACATTAGTGAAGTTTTAGCGTAGTGTACAGCATTTCACAGACTAGGACACAATTACACAGGGTCTCCCAAGATGCCATCGCATTTTGAGAGACCCGAACCGTTACAAAAACAAGTGTAAAAAAAAAGGAAAAAATAAATAAATAAAAAATAATAGTTGTCGTTTTATTGTTCTCTCTTTCTATTAGTCTGCTCTTTTTTACTGTATTCTATTCTGCAATGTTTTATTGTTATGTTTTATCATGCTTTTCAGGTATGTAATTTTTTGTTTTCAGGTGCGCCATTCAGCTGCAGCGCGGATTTATTTATCTTGACAGCAACAGCATTTGCTCCCACGATACATAAAGCCGTGACTCCAACACTGTAGGAGGTGATTTGTCCACCACAGTTAAAAAAAAAAAAAAAAAATAAAAAAAAAAAGCATATAAGCCAAAGCATAGGGGCAGCAGGGGCGATTTTGCCCTTAATGCCATGTACATACGGTCGAAATTCCGACGGAGGCATGCCCGTGGAAAAGTCTGACCATGTGTGTGCGGCATAACTTTTGCGGGAGGATGCCCCCATGCTTCGGCATATATAAATGGTGCATGTATGCCCATCATTAGAAGTGGGTGGATGAAGGGCGGTATTCTAATAGTGGGCATACCCACCCGATCAATCTCTTTTTTCATTCAGCCAACTGGCTGCATGAAAAAAAAAAAGATTACAATACATGTCCAACAAGGACCAGCAACGTACTGGTATGTTGCTGGACTTAGAATGGTTATACCACATTGATGCCTGCGGGTTTAGGTATCATCTTGGTATCATTCTTTTCAGCCAGCGGCCGGCTTTCCTATAAAAGCAATCCTAGTGGCTAATTAGCCTCTGGACTGCTTTTACAAGCAGTGGGAGGGAATGTCCCCCCCCCCGGATATAAAAAGCGCCATTGGGAAATTGGGAAAGCATTTTATCACACTGATCTTAAGGTGGTCAGATGCTTTGAGGGCAGAGGAAAGATCTAGGGTCTAGACCCCAGTTTTTTCAAAAAAAGAGTACCTGTCACTACCTATTGCTATCGTTAGATTTACAGAGGAGGTCTACTGCTAAAATTACTGCCCTCGATCTGACCTTCGCGGTGATACCTCACATGCATGGTGCAATTGCTGTTTACATATGACGCCAGACCGACGCTTGCGTTCGCCATTGGGCAAGAGCAGGGCAGGACAGGGGTGCTTTTTTTTTTTATTATTATTAATTTTGCTTTTTTATTTTATTTTTAAATTGTTCCTTCCATATTTTTTTATTTATCATTTTTATTGTTATCTCAGGGAATGTAAATAGGGGAGATAACCCCCTATTCCCTGAGATAACAATAAAAATATATGTAAACAGCAATTGCACCATGCATGTGAGCTATCACCGCGAAGGTCAGATCGAGGGCAGTAATTTTAGCAGTAGACCTCCTCTGTAAATCTAACGGGGTAACCTGTAAAGGCTTTTACAAATGTATGTAGTTTGTCGCCAACACACGTTTGTGCGAAATTTTAAAGCATGTCGTGTTTGGTATCTATGTACTCGGCCTAAGATCATCTTTTTTATTTCATCAAACATTTGGGCAATATTAGTGTGTTTTAGTGCATTAAAATTAAAAAAAAGTGTATTTTTTCCCCAAAAAATGCGTTTGAAAAATCGCTGCGCAAATACTGTGTAGAAAAAAAAAATGCAACACCCACCATTTTATTCTGTAGGGCCTTTGCTTTAAAAAATATATATAATGTTTGGGGGTTCAACATAATTTTCTTGCAAAAAAAAAAAATGTTTTCATGTAAACAAAAAGTGTCAGAAAGGGCTTTGTCTTCAAGTGGTTAGAAGAGTGGATGATGTGTGACATAAGCTTCCTAATGTTGTGCATAAAATGCCAGGACAGTTCAAAACCCCCCCAAATGACCCCATTTTGGAAAGTAGACACCTCAAGCTATTTGCTGAGAGGCATGTTGAGCCCATTGAATATTTTTTTTTTTTGTCCCAAGTGATTGAATAATGACAAAAAGAAAAAAAAAAAAAAAAAAAATGTACAAAAAGTTGTCACTAAATTATATATTGCTCAAACATGCCATGGTTATATGTGGAATTGCACCCCAAAATACATTCTGTTGCGTCTCCTGAGTACGGGGATACCACATGTGTGAGACATTTTGGGAGCCTAGCCGCGTACAGGACCCCGAAAACCAAGCACCGCCATAAGGATTTCTATGGGTGTAAATTTTTGATTTCACTCCTCACTGCCTATCACAGTTTCGGAGGCCATGGAATGCCCAGATGGCACAAACCCCCCCAAATGACCCCATTTTGGAAAGTAGACACCCCAAGCTATTTGCTGAGAGGTATGTTGAGTATTTTGCAGATCTCACTTTTTGTCACAAAGTTTTAAAAATTGAAAAAAAAAAAAAAAAATGTCTTTCTTCATTTTCAAAAACAAATGAGAGCTGTAAAATACTCACCATGCCTCTCAGCAGTTTCTTTCCAAAATGGGGTCATCTGGGGGGGTTTTGTGCTATTTTGGCATTTTATGGCCTTCGAAACTGTGATAGGTAGTGAGGAGTGAAATCAAAAATTTGCGCCCTTAGAAATCCTGAAGGCGGTGCTTGGTTTCCGGGGTCCCGTACGTGGCTAGGCTCCTAAAAAGTCCCACACATGTGGTATCCCCGTACTCAGGAGAAGCAGCAGAATGTATTTTGGGGTGCAATTCCACATATAACCATGGCATGTGTGAGCAATATATCATTTAGTGACAACTTTTTGCAATTTTTTTTTTGTCATTATTCAATCACTTGGGACAAAAAAAAAATATTCAATGGGCTCAACATGCCTATCAGTAAATAGCTTGGGGTGTCTACTTTCCAAAATGGTGTCATTGGGGGGGGGGGGGGGGTTTGTACTGCCCTGCCATTTTAGCACCTCAAGAAATTTGATAGGCAGTCATAAATTTAAAGCTGTGTAAATTCCAGAAAATGTACCCTAGTTTGTAAACGCTATAACTTTTGCGCAAACCAATAAATATACGCTTATTGACATTTTTTTTTACTAAAGACATGTGGCTGAATACATGTTGGCCTAAATGTATGACTAAAATTGAGTTTATTCGATTTTTCTTATAACAAAAAGTAGAAAATATCATTTTTTTTCAAAATTTTCGGTCTTTCTCCGTTTATATCGCAAAAAATAAAAATCGCAGAGGCAATCAAATACCATTAAAAGAAAGCTCTATTTGTGGGAAGAAAAGGACGCAAATTTCGTTTGGGTACAACATTGCATGTCCGCACAATTTACAGTTAAAGCAGCGCAGTGCAAAATTCTGAAATCACCTTTGGTCATTTAGCTACCAAATGGTCCGGGGCTTAAGTGGTTAATCTCTTTTTTTCGTTCAGCCAACAGGCTGCATGAAAAAAAAAAGATTACAATACATGTCCAACAAGGACCAGCAACGTACTGGTATGTTGCTGAACTTTGAATGGTTATACCAGAATGATGCCTGTGGGTTTAGGTATCATCTTGGTATTATTTTTAGCCAGCGGTCGGCTTTCATGTAAAAGCAATCCTAGCGGCCAATTAGCCTCTAGACTGCTTTTACAAGAATCCCCCCCCCCCGAATATAAACAGCACCATTAGGAAATTGGGAAAGCATTTTATCACACCAATCTTGGTGTGGTCAGATGCTTTGAGGGCAGAGGAAAGATCTAGAGTACCTGTCACTACCTATTGCTATCATAGGGGATATTTACATTCCCTGAGATAATAAAAATGGTAAAAAAAAAAAGCACCCCTGTCCCCCCCTGCTCTTGCATAAAGGCGAACGCAAGCGTCGGTCTGGCATCATATGTAAACAGCAATTGCACCATGCATGTGAGGTATCACCGCAAAGGTCAGATCGAGGGCAGTAATTTTAGCAGTAGACCTCCTCTGTAAATCTAATGTGGAAACCTGTAAAGGCTTTTAAAAATGTATGTCGTTTGTCGGTGCTGTGCGTTTGTGCGCAATTTTAAAGCATGTCGTGTTTGGTATCCATGTACTCGGCTTAAGATTATCTATTTTATTTCATCAAACATTTGGGCAATATAGTGTAATTTAGTACATTAAAATTAAAAAAAGTGTATTTTTTCCCCAAAAAATTAGTCTGAAATAATCGCTGCGCAGATACTGTGTGGGAAAAAAAATGCAACACCCATCATTTTAATCTGTAGGGCCTTTGCTTTAAAAAAATTTATAATGTTTGGGGGTTCAACGTAATTTTCTTGCAAAAAAAAAAAAAAAATGTTTTCATGTAAACAAAAAGTGTCAGAAAGGGCTGTGTCTTCAAGTGGTTAGAAGAGTGAATGATGTGTGACATAAGCTTCCTAATGTTGTGCATAAAATGCCAGGACAGTTCAACCCCCCCCCCCCCCAAATGACCCCATTTTGGAAAGTAGATACAGCAAACTATTTGCTGAGAGACATGTCGAGCCCATGGAATATTTTATATTTTGACAAGTTGCGGGAAAAAGACAATTTTTTTTGCACAAAGTTGTCACTAAGGCTGCATTCACACCTGAGTGTAGCGTTTCGAGCGTTTTTACCGGTGTTTTGTTGCGCGAATGTGCGCCTATAGAAACGCTCGTTGTCGCGCTAGAGGCTTGAATTAAGCGTTTCCATTAGATTCTATGACTCCTAAAACGCCAAAATCTGCTAGATTCGCGCGACAAAAAAGGGTCCGGAACTTGTTTGAGCTTCAGGCGTTCGGCTTCAGGCGTTTTGGAGTGGAGATGTGAACCATCTCCATAGAGAATAATGGATTTTTTCCCCTCTAGCGTTTTGTAGCTTCAGGCTTCAAAACGCTCAGGTGTGAATGCAGTCTAAATGATATATTGCTCAAACATGCCATGGGCATATGTGGAATTACACCCCACAATACATTCTGTTGCTTCTCCTGAGTACGGGGATACCACATGTGTGAGACTTTTTCGGAGCCTAGCCGCGTACGGGACACCAAAACCCAAGCACCGCCTTCAGGCTAAGGGTGTCAATTTTTGATTTCACCCCTCACTGTCTATCACAGTTTTGGAGGCCATGGAATGCTTAGATGGCACAACCCCCCCCCCTCAAATGACCCAATTTTGGAAAGAAGACACCCCAAGCTATTTGCTGAGAAGTATGGCAAGTATTTTGCAGATCTCGCTTTTTGTCACAAAGTTTTGAAAATTGAAAAAAAAAAAAATGTATTTTCTTTCTTCATTTTCAAAAACAAATGAGCTGTAAAATACTCACCATGGCTCTCAGCAAATAGCTTGAGGTGTCTACTTTCCAAAATGGGGTAATTTGGGGGGGTTTTGTGCTATCTTGGCATTTTATGGCCTTCAAAACTGTGATGGGTAGTGGGGAGTGAAATCAAAAATTTGCGCCCTTAGAAATCCTGAAGGCAGTGCTTGATTTTCGGGGCCACGTACGCATCTAGGCTCCCAAAAAGTCCCACACATGTGGTATCCCTATACTCAGGAGAAGCAGCAAAATGTATTTCGGGGTGCAATTCCACATATAACCATGGCATGTGTGAGCAATATATCATTTAGTGACAACTTTTTGTACATTTTTTTTTTTGTCATTATTCAATCACTTGGGACAAAAAAAATAATAATATTCAATGGGCTCAACATGCCTCTCAGCAAATAGATTGGGGTGTCTACTTTCCAAAATGGGGTCATTTGGGGGGGGGGGGTTGTGCCATCTTGGCATTTTATGGCCTTAAAAACTGTGATAGGTAGTGATAGGTAGTGAGGAGTGAAATCAAAAATGCCCTTATAAATCTTGAAGGCGGTGCTTAGTTTTCGGGGTCCCGTACACGGTTAAGCTCCCAAAAAGTCCCACACATGTGGTATCCCCGTACTCAGGAGAAGCAGCAGAATGTATTTTGTGGTGTAATTTCACATATGCCCATGTCATATGTGAGCAATATATCATTTAGTGACAACTATATGAAAAAAAATAAAAAAGTTTGTAATTTTCCCGAAACTTGTGCCAAAATATATAATATTCCATGGACTCAACATGCCTCTCAGAAAATAGCTTGGGGTGTCTACTTTCCAAAATGGGGTCATTTTGGGGGGGGGGGGTTGTGCTATTTTGGCATTTTATGGCCTTCGAAACTGATAGGTAGTGAGGAGTGAAGTCAAAAATGTACACCCTTAGAAAGAATGAAGGTGGTGCTTGGTTTTTGGGGCCCCATACGCGGCTAGGCTCTCAAAAAGTCCCACACATGTTGTATCCCCGTACTCAGAAGCAGCAAAAATAGGATTTTTGTACTCACCGTAAAATCCGTTTCTCTGGCATCCATGGACTGACACAGCGTGTCTTTTACACCTTTACACGTGGGTTATGTCCCTGCTTGCAGGAGAAGACCTAGGCAGAATGTGAGATGTTACACATACATTCTAAACAGCCAGAGCTGAACAGCCCCGCCCAGGGGGGCGGTTCCTCCGGACATAACCCTCCCACTGCAGTCAGCAGACCTCAGTTCGTAAGACAGCCGTACAAACTTAAAAAGAAGGGTGGGTGCTGTGTCAGTCCATGGATGCCAGAGAAACGGATTTTACGGTGAGTACAAAAATCCTATTTTCTCTTGTCATCCATGGACTGACACAGCGTGTCTTTTACACCTTTACACGTGGGATGTCCCAAAGCAGTGTCAAGAGGGATGGGAGCAGTATAAATGGAAAACCAAAAACTTCACTCCAAACAAGGCAGAGCTCCTCAACGGAGGAGTTGCAACATCAAACAGCGGCCTGCAACACCTTGCGGCCGAAGGAAGCATCCGAAGATGCAGCCACATCAACCTTATAAAACTTAGAAAAGGTATGAACAGACGACCAGGTCGCCGCCTTGCACACTTGTGCAACCGCTGCTTGATGTCGGAAAGCCCAGGAAGCACCAATTGCCCTGGTGGAATGTGCCGTAACCGGAAAGGGAGGCACCCGCCCCTTGAGAGCATAAGCTTGAATGACGGTTTGTCTGATCCACCTAGAAATGGTGGCAGACGAAACCGCTTGGCCCTGTTTTGGACCAGAGACAGCCACAAATAGTGAGTCAGACTTCCGAATAGAGGCAGTAGCAGACAGGTACACCCTCAAGGCTCGTACCACATCCAAAGTGTGAAGCGCAAACTCTCTGGGATGTGATGGGTGAGGACACAAGAACGGGAGGACAATGTCCTCATTTAAGTGGAAGGCCGAGACCACCTTTGGTAGAAAAGAAGGTCGCGGACGTAACACCGCCTTATCCTTATGGATGACCAAAAAGGGCGACTTGCAGGACAAGGCCGCCAATTCAGACACTCGTCTAATGGAAGTAATGGCCACCAAGAAGGCCACCTTCTGAGACAAAGTCAAGAGGGGAATATCTCTAATATTTTCAAAGGGAGGTTCCTGGAGAACCGAGAGCACCAAATTCAGATCCCACGGGGGGAGAGGAGGCTTGACAGGGGGGAGCACATGGCGAACCCCCTGCACAAAGGTGCTAACCAAGGGATGACCCGCCAGCGGTCGCTGAAAGAAGATGGCAAAGGCCGAAATCTGACCCTTAATGGTACTCAAAGCAAGCTTTTGGGTCACGCCACGCTGCAGAAAATGCAGGATTCTGGGAACGGAATAACGTTCGTGGGCGCCAGTCCAGCTCTTCGCACATGGCGATGTAAGCTCTCCAAGTACGGTGATAGATCTTTCTGGAGGAAGACTTCCGTGCCCTTAACATGGTCGAAATGACCGAATCCGAGAGACCTCGGTCTCTCAGCACCTGGCTTTCAATAACCATGCCGTTAAAGCCAGAGACTGTAAAGCAGGATGAAATATAGGACCTTGAGACAGAAGGTCCCCCCGTATTGGTAACCGCCAGGGAACGTCTGCGACGAGACGTACCAGATCGGCGTACCAGTGACGCCGAGGCCAATCCGGAGCAATGAGGATCACCGGAATTCCCTCGGTCGCTACCCTGCGGAGCAGGTGAGGCAGCAACTGCAGCGGAGGATAAACGTATATCAGGTGATACTGACCCCATGGGGCCACCAACGCATCCGAGGCATCCGCCCAGGGATCCCTGGATCTGGCCACAAACCTCGACACCTTGCGATTGAGTCGAGAGGCCATCAGGTCCACATCCGGCGTGCCCCACCGTCTGCAAAGGAGTTGAAAGACCTCCGGGTGCAAGGACCACTCTCCCTGGTCCAGCGTCTGGCGACTTAGATAGTCCGCCTGCCAATTGTCTACGCCCGGAATGTAGACGGCCGACAGATCTGGCACGCTTCTTTCGGCCCACCTCAGGATGCGGGCGACCTCGGAAGCCGCAGCTGAGCTCCGAGTCCCCCCTTGATGGTTGACATACGCCACTGCTGTGGCGTTGTCCGATTGGATCCTGATGGAGTGACCCTGTAGTTTCTCTGACCATGAGGAGAGGCACAGTCTGATTGCCCGTATCTCCAACACATTGATCGTTAAGAGGGCTTCGTCCGGAGTCCAAAGCCCTTGGGCCGACAGGACTCCCCAGACTCCCCCCCCAGCCCGTCAGGCTGGCGTCCGTCGTGATCACCGTCCATTGGATGGGGAGGAACGACTTCCCGGACCGAAGAGCCGGGGACCTTAACCACCACGTCAGGGACGCCCTGACCAGGTGACTCACCTGGATCTGAAGATCCAAGGACAACGGGGATTTGTCCCAAGTGGACAAGATCTCTTTCTGTAAAGCCCTGGTGTGCGCTTGGGCATAAGGAACGGCCTCGAAGGAGGCCACCATGAGTCCCAGGACTCTCATGCAAAAGCGGATTGACAACCATTTTCGGGACGTCAGCACCCGTACTGCAGACTGAAGTGTCAGTAGTTTGTCTGGAGGTAGGAAGACTCTTGCCTCCAAGGAGTCCAGAATCAGACCTAGATACTCCAGACGCTGAGTCGGGACTAGAACAGACTTCTGAACGTTCAGGAGCCACCCAAACTCCCTGAGGGTCTGACTGACGATAGTCACACTTTCTTCCAATTCTGAGCCACTGTCTGCTCTTAGAAGAAAATCGTCCAGATAGCCCACGATAGCAATGCCTCGCTGTCTCAGCAAAGCTAGGACCGGAGCAAGCACCTTGGTGAACACCCTCGGTGCCGAGGCTAGGCCGAAGGGAAGAGCCACAAATTGATAGTGGACTTCGCCGACCGCAAAGCGCAGAAACTTCTGGTGGCTTGCGCAGATCGGAACATGCAAGTAGGCGTCCTTGATGTCCAAGGATGCCAGAAAATCCCCTTGATGGAGTGTAGCGATCACCGTGCGAATGGATTCCATGCGGAATTTTTGCACCTTCACGAAGGCATTCAGGGCCTTGAGGTCCAGGATTGGCCGAACCCCGTCCTTTTTTGGAACAACAAACAGATTCGAGTAGAACCCCTGAAACCTCTCCTGGGACGGAACCGGCACAATTACTCCGGACCCGATCAAATCCTGTACAGCCCCCAAGAGGGCTGCCCGACGGGCAGGAAGGACAGGGAGATTTGAGGGAAAGAATCTGTCTGGGGGCCAGGAGCGGAACTCTATTCTGTATCCTGAGGTGACCACCTCGCACACCCACCGGTCGGAGATCCGGGAGGTCCGATCCGTGAACCTGCGAAGTCTCCCCCCACCCCAGAGACGGGCGGGGGCAAGACTTCACGCGGAGGCGGGCTTGGGAGCAGGCTTGTTCGGCTTACGCACCCAGAGGCGCTTGTGCCCGCCAGCCGCACTGTTGTCAGTCTGGGATGGCTTACCCGTGGACTCTGACGGACGAAAAAAACCCTTTTTTGCTGGAAAGGAAGGACCCGGTTTACGTCGGGCCTCCTTACCCTTGATAGTCTGAAGAAGAAGAGTGCTTTACCTCCCGTGACATCCTTGATAATGTCATCCAGAGCAGCACCAAAAAGTCTACCACCCTTAAAGGGTAGATCCGTCAGGAGCTTCTTAGAGGCTAGGTCAGCAGACCAGCATTTCAACCAGATAAGACGACGCAACATCACCGCAGAAACGGAGGCTCTGGAAATTAAAGGGGCCGCGTCGCACACATATATCAGGCCCTGCACCATTTGGTGGGCCAGAGCAATAGTGTCTGGAGGAAGATTATGCTCCTGCACAGTCTGGTGCAAAATTTTAGCCCATTCCGTGAGTGTCTGAGACACAAGGGTCGCCGCTACAACAGGCCGTAAGGCGGATCCCAACAAGGCAAACATGGCTCTGCTCACTACTTCTGGCCTCCTGTCAGTGGGGTCCTTAAATGCAGGAGTCCCCTCCATCGGGAGAGCGTGGCCTTGTTCAAACGGGCAACTGAAGGGGCGACCACTGGGGGAGAGGCCCACTTTCTAAGTAGGGTCTCTTCAAAGGGGTATCTGATAGACAAACGCAGCAGGACCATAAAGTCTTCTGCGGCTTTTCCCAAACCTGGTCAATGAACTGGTCAAAGAAAGGTGCATATGGAAAAAACTTTTTTATAAGGCTTGGCCTTAAAGGAACCAAAGGAGACTGCCTCCGTCTAAAGTTCCGCAGCCTTCAGCTTGAGTGTCCCTCACAGCATCAATGAGTTCACTTACAAGCACCCTGTCATTTACTGACTCAGAACTGGAGTCTTCCTCACAAGGAATGTCCTGTTCAAAACCATCAAAATATTCAGAGCTAGGGTCCTGAGCAGCAGCAGCTAGGCCCATATCTGAATCAGAGCACTCTCCTTGTGGAGATAATGTGGGGAGAGGGCGCTTTTTTGCTCCCTTGCGCTCGCACACCGCTTCCATCCTAGTAAGATGTTTCCAGGACTGCCGACAACTGGTCCATAGGGACCGCAGGTGCTGGAGCACTGCCTGTTGCCTATGACATGCATGGGGAAGCTGGTGACAGACTCCATAATTGCCCCTCTCAGACTCCTCAGAAAAAAAAGTCCACCCACAGGCTGTGCTGACTGAGCAGGGGATGCCCAGGGGGACTCACCAACCCGGACCAGGACCGCTCGGTTCTGACGCATGCACCGCGCTGCACCAGCGCGAGTGTGCTGTGGGGAGATTGTGAGAATCGCGCCGTTCCAGCAGCGATAGAGGCCAAACATTGTAAAAAGCACGCGCGGCTTCAAGAAAATGGCCGCCGCAATGTGCTTCAGCGATCTGCGGCAAGATGGCCGCCATAGAAAGCAATGTAAAAACACACTACACGCGGCGCTGAATGGCGCCCAGGCCCCAAAACACACAAAAAAAGCCCCCAGCGATATGCAAGCAGCCACAAGCCCCCCCCAGGACAGTATGACCCCCAGGCACCCCAGACAGCACAGCGCCAGCAATGGTAACAGAGTGACAATAAAACAGGGGGAGACAGGGAAAATCCCCCACACAGAGAAACACACAGCATGTACTCTCCTGCAGGGAGGAGAGACTACTTACCCATCTCCCCTGAGGGACCCACTGGTGTGTTTCTGACAGGACTATCACAGTGCGGTACTGAGTAGCTGTCGGCCCGGTCCACCGCGAAAGATACAGGACTGTTCAATCTTGAGGACCGCGGAGCATAAAAGCAGCCCGGCCACCCCTGGAGTCATGGGGCATGTCGTGAACTGAGTCTCACGCACACAAGGCGAGGATCAGCACGCTCGATGGTCGGACAGGGAAGACTACGAGGATATCTTGTACCCAACTTGTTGCCCAGCCGACAGTTGATAGAAGGTCTCAAAAATAAAACAAGAAAAATTCCAAAAAGGAATAGGAATAGGTCAGGAGACTGGCTCCTGAGAGAGCCACGTCTTCTTCTGCTAGGCAGAAAAAAAACTGAGGTCTGCCGACTGCAGTGGGAGGGTTATGTCCGGAGGGACCGCCCCCCTGGGTGGGGCTGTTCAGCTCTGGCTTTTTAGAATGTATGTATAACATTTCACATTCTGCCTAGGTCTTCTCCTGCAAGCAGGGACATAACCCACGGGTAAAGTGTTAAAGAGGCTGTGTCAGTCCATGGACGATGAGAAAAATAACACACACATTTGTGTTTACAGCTACTTTAAAGCCTTTACTGCTTCTCAGTTTAGAGGTAAAGAGTCACCATTGTTTATCGCAATATTACTGGCACACGTTTGTGTCGAGTATCTATTTGCTTGACACAACCCAGTCTTTTAGGCCCCTTTTACACGGGCGGATAAAATGCAGCTTTTAGCTGCGGATAGATGAAGTTATCTACCGCATCTAAACTCACACAATGCTTTCCTATGGCCCCATTCACACATGTTTTGTTACATGGGGTTTTGTGCGGTTCGAAAAAAATTATTTGACTGCGTCCAGGACCAATTTAGCGCTGCTATCTGCACATAACCGCAATGTACTATATTACCTGCAGATAGCAGCAGCAATGAGGAAAGAAAAACAGGAAGCACATCAGAAATGGCAAGAATGTTTCGCCACAGCTAAAACGCAGCCACATGTAAACGCTGCTAATTGCAATGTACAACTACAAGCGATCGCTGCAACTGGAATCTTGAAATTTCAAAACAAAACATGCTATTAACAGCAGCAGCCAAGCCACCTGTGGAAAGAGGTCTTATACTGTACCAAAAATTAGGTAATATGTTTGTGTTCCCCAAGATAAATTTGATCATATTTCTTTAGTAAAAATATGCATTTGATAAACAGTTGAGCAAATATCATGCAGCAAAAAAAATTACAACTATAATCTTTTTATTCTACAAGGCCTCTGCTTTCTGAAAATATATAGTTACTTAATTTTATGGTCAAAAATGCACATTTCCTGACAGCTCCAGGTCAGCCTACTATTATTATTATACAGGATTTATATAGCGCCAACAGTTTACGCAGCACTTTACAATATAAAATGGAGACAATACAGTTCCAATACAATAAAATACAAGAGGATTAAGAGGCCCCTGCTCAGAAGAGTGTACAATCAATTAGGGTGGGGCAGGTGGTACAAAAGGTTGCAACTGTGGGGAATGAGCTGATGGAAGTGGCAAAAGATTAGTTGGAGACATGATAGGCTTCCCTGAAGAGATGAGTTTTCAGGTATCACCTGAAGGCAGCAAGAGTAGGGGATAGCTGGACAGGTTGAGGTAGCGAGTTCCAGAGGATGGGAGAGGCTCTGGAGAAATCCTGGAGACGAACATGGGAGGAGGAGACGAGAGAGCTTGACAGTAGGTCTTGAGGAGAGGACGGTTTGGGATATGTTTGGAGACAAGATTGGCGATGTAGCTCGGGGCAGTTGTGGATGGCTTTGTAAGTTGTGGTTAGTATTTTGAATTTAATTCGCTGGGTAATCAAGAGCCAGTGTAGGCTTGGAGGAAAGGGTTGGCAGACACTGAGCGGCTGGTAAGGTGGATAAGTCTGGCAGCAGCATTCAAAATGGACTTAAGAGGGGATAGCCTATGGAGAGGCAGGCCAATGAGAAGGGAGTTGCAATAGTCAAGGCGAGAGATAGGGAGTGAATGAGGAGCTTGGTGGTTTAATTTGTTAAAAAGGGGCGAATTTTAGAGATGTTACGGAGGTGAATTCTACAAACTTTTGACGTTTGGACTTGCTCCGCTTATACCCCCACCTGCAGGACCCAACTCATAAATTTGACTCCCTCCCTCAGGCCGGCGTTTTTTTCCTCCTCACCTAGTAAAACCAAGCACCCCTTACCTGGCTGCAATAAACTTGTGGCCGTCAAACCTGTTGCTCCCCAGGTGCAGACCCCGCTGTATAGACCCTTAAATCGGCTTCTTGCTTGAGTGTTATGACTGGCATTGGGATTGATGCTCTGCTAAATGCACGGCTGTTCCCAGAGGTGACACCATGGCTGCAGCTATCTGGTATGCCTGTTTTTATTGCCTTTTTGTCTCTGATGTATGCTGCAGCTTCCTTCATTCAGTGAGGTTTCTCTAGGTTGAATGGATCCCCATATGGCAGCTGGGATGCCTTTTTGAACTCCATAGCAGCCTGAGGTTGTATAAGGCACCTGCTTTGGGCTATTGAGGTGTACTCCACTTTTGTTAAAAGGTGCAATGGTGATATTTACTATTCCCTTGGGTGATCTGTGTACACTGCAAAATATAATCTGTTACAGAGTCCTACCTCTTGTTTCTGTCTTGAACAGAACTTTGTCCATTGCCCTGCTTCTGGCATGACTGGGTTTTGATGAACAAAACACCTGGTGATGTCTGAGCTCTGGTCTGGGAAGCTGCAGTATTTAGCCTTCCTTAGCAGTAGGTTAACCCCGTAGAGGGTTATTTCCAAGTACACCAATTCCTATTGCATTAAATTTGTTTTTGTACTGCTTTTTTAGTCTGCAGGGCTGTAATTTGAAGTAGATGGGTAATTTTTAAACATCTTAGTTATCTTAAGTTACCAGATGACTTGGGTAGCATTGTACATGTTGTATTTTATTCCTAACGTGGAGTTCTTCTTTAGACTTGCTCAGTATTCCTGCTGGTCGGGGATTGATTTTTATTGAGACAAGTCCTTGTGCAGCAAGCAGTAAAACTGTGTATACTGTTAACTTCTCCATGCTGTCGGGTTGCTGCAAAGACTTAAGTGTCACCTCATCCTAGTAGCCAGTCGTTGCAAAGAAGGTATGGGGCACCGTTCAAGTAAGAGCTATTCTTTCAGGTGTATGGGAAGCGAATTATGGGCTCTTGCCATTCCATCCCTCCCGAATGGCAGGCATCATGCACCGCCTAAATTGGGCCTGTGCCACTCATGTCTAAGCAGGCAAGCCCTGTATGTGGGCCATACACTCTAAAGGAGTGTTTCCACTAACCCTGTGAAAATGGTTAACAAGCAGTCCTCTTCAGACTTTTTCTAAAGAGAACATATGGACTAACATGACTGCAAGAATGCTGCCTTGTTCAAGCAACCCAGGATAAAGATGACATCCAACAGGTTGTCACATTCACTAAGCCTGGGGTCAATATACAGGTCCTTCTCAAAAAATTTGCATATTGTGATAAAGTTCATTATTTTCTGTAATGTACTGATAAACATTAGACTTTCATATATTTTAGATTCATTACACACAACTGAAGTAGTTCAAGCCTTTTCTTGTTTTAATATTGATGATTTTGGCATACAGCTCATGACAACCCAAAATTCCTATCTCAAAAAATTAGCATATCATGAAAAGGTTCTCTAAACGATTAACCTAATCATCTGAATCAACTAATTAACTCTAAACACCTGCAAAAGATTCCTGAGGCTTTTAAAAACTCCCAGCCTGGTTCATTACTCAAAACCGCAATCATGGGTAAGACTGCCGACCTGACTGCTGTCCAGAAGGCCATCATTGACACCCTCAAGCAAGAGGGTAAGACACAGAAAGAAATTTCTGAACGAATAGGCTGTTCCCAGAGTGCTGTATCAAGGCACCTCAGTGGGAAGTCTGTGGGAAGGAAAAAGTGTGGCAGAAAACGCTGCACAACGAGAAGAGGTGACCGGACCCTGAAGAAGATTGTGGAGAAGGACCGATTCCAGACCTTGGAGGACCTGCGGAAGCAGTGGACTGAGTCTGGAATAGAAACATCCAGAGCCACCGTGAACAGGCGTGTGCAGGAAATGGGCTACAGGTGCCGCATTCCCCAGTTCAAGCCACTTTTGAACCAGAAACAGCGGCAGAAGCGCCTGACCTGGGCTACAGAGAAGCAGCACTGGACTGTTGCTCAGTGGTCCAAAGTACTTTTTTCGGATCAAAGCAAATTTTGCATGTCATTCGGAAATCAAGGTGCCAGAGTCTGGAGGAAGACTGGGGAGAGGGAAATGCCAAAATGCCTGAAGTCCAGTGTCAAGTACCCACAGTCAGTGATGGTCTGAGGTGCCATGTCAGCTGCTGGTGTTGGTCCACTGTGTTTTATCAAGGGCAGGGTCAATGCAGCTAGCTATCAGGAGATTTTGGAGCACTTCATGCTTCCATCTGCTGAAAAGCTTTATGGAGATGAAGATTTCATTTTTCAGCACGACCTGGCACCTGCTCACAGTGCCAAAACCACTGGTAAATGGTTTACTGACCATGGTATTACTGTTCTCAATTGGCCTGCCAACTCTCCTGACCTGAACCCCATAGAGAATCTGTGGGATATTGGGAAGAGAAAGTTGAGAGACGCAAGACCCAACACTCTGGATGAGCTTAAGGCCGCTATCGAAGCATCCTGGGCCTCCATAACACCTCAGCAGTGCCACAGGCTGGTTGCCTCCATGCCACGCCGCATTGAAGCAGTCATTTCTGCAAAAGGATTCCCTACCAAGTATTGAGTGCATAACTGAACATAATTATTTGAAGGTTGACTTTTTTTGTAATAAAAACACTTTTCTTTTATTGGTCGGATGAAATATGCTAATTTTTTGAGATAGGATTTTGGGGTTTTCATGAGCTGTATGCCAAAATCATCAATATTAAAACAAGAAAAGGCTTGAACTACTTCAGTTGTGTGTAATGAATCTAAAATATATGAAAGTCTAATGTTTATCAGTACATTACAGAAAAGAATGAACTTTATCACAATATGCTAATTTTTTGAGAAGGACCTGTACTCTGAAGGAGTTTCCACTCAGGATCCAGGAAATTGGCACATCTTCTACCTAGCTCGTATAAAGTACGGGCTGTCCATCCTGCTCCGCTGGGATGTGGTCGCAGTGTTCACATGCTAAATGCATTGTTTATCAGGAAGCCCCTCTGCTGGTCTCTGGGGCAGCATATGAGGTGTAAATCACTCTCAATGGGGGAAGTAGTGCAATATCATGGCTGGATTGAACACTTGCCTTAATATTACGGAGATACTGAGCTTCCTTATGGATAATGCAATGCACCTTAACCACTTCAGCCCCGGAAGGTTTTACCCCCTTCCTGACCAGAGTACTTTTTAAATTGTGGCACTGCGTCGCTTTAACTTGTGCGGTCATGCAATTAGGAACCCAAACAAAATTTGCATCCTTTTTTTCCACATAAATAGAGCTTTTTGGTGCCATTTGATCACCTCTGTGGTTTTTATTAACCAGTTCCCGACGACTTCTGCACATATACGTCGGCAGAATGGCCCGGCTGCGCAAAGTAACATATTTACAATACTTTGAATTTCGCGTCGTGGCGGCGCGCGCCCCTGCCGCGAGCTCCGTGACCATGGGACCCATGGACTATGTCCGCCGGTGTCCCACGATCGGGTCACAGAGCAGTAGAACGGTGAGAGGCCAGTGTAAACAAGGCATCTCCCCCGTTATGCTTAGTGACAGGACACTGATCGTCTGCTCCCTCTCATCGGGAGCAGCAGTGTCGTGTCACAGTAAGCCCTGCCCCCACACCGTTAGAACACATCCTTAGGACACACTTAACCCCCTTCCTAGCCCCCAACAGGTTAACCCCTTCACTGACAGTCACATTTATACAGTAATCAGAGTATTTTTATAGCACTGATGGCTGTATAAATTTGAATGGTCCCAAAATAGTGTCAAAAGTGTCCGATGTGGGGGCGTGGCCTGACAGCATGGCGTAGGACGTGTGTACCCGAAGCTCTGTCCATTACTCCTGTCTAACCATTAATCCTCTGCTGCTAATCCTGCCATACACGTTGATTACCTGCCTGGGGACCCTCTGCATACCCTGCCTGCCCTTCCCTGATCTCCGGTCATCCGGCGGCCCGAACGGGGCGGCGATCCTCCCACACAGCGGCTGCATTTAGGCAAGTCCACGGCTTTGGCCTACATAAGGAGGTCCGCGGCCATCTTGGTCCTCTGATCCCCGATCCAGCGCTGGGCCCCGTCCCTGTTTCGGGCCAGGAGTCCCTCTTCACGCCCTGCCTGGCCTCCTCAGACATCCAGCTATCCGGCGGCCCGAACAGAGCTGCGATCCTCCCACACGGCGGCTGCACTCAGGCAAGTCCATGGCTTCGGCCTATACACGGAGGTCTGCGCCTATCTTGGTCCTCCTAATCCCCAAACATGGGCCCGTCCCAGATACCGGCCTGAAGACCATCTTCCCACCCTTCCTGGCCTACCCTGACTGGCTCTGACTGCCACCCCTCACCCCAACATAAAGTCAAAAATCCGCCACAGCAAAGCTTGCACAGTACTGCCGGAATTGTGAGGAGGCTGAAGAAGATGGCGGCGCTGTAAAATACGGGAGGAGAGCGCAGGCAGGGAGACACGGACAAACTGCTGGAGGTGATTACACTCTGCAGGACCTCCCTCACTGCCCAGATTGAGGAGGTCAAGATGGACATTTATCCGATTAGGCAGGATTTCCAAAAACTTTGCGAACGGGTCACGGAGACAGAACCCACATCAGCACGGCGGAGGATGTCCTGCCACCACTACAGGCCGGATCGGAACATATGCAGAGGCAGATTAACCAGTTGCTCGCCAAGCAAGATGACATGGAGAATCGCCTGATGAGGTGTAATCTCCACTTCATCGGTGTCCCGGAGGGGGGCGGAAGGGTAGGGACCCAGCATCGTTCCTGGAACAGCTCCTGGTAGCCACATATGGCCGGGAGGCCTTCTCCCCCATGCTGACGGTGGAGAGGGCGCATAGGATGCCTGCTAAACCTCCTCAGGGGGGCCCCCCGCACCTAAATTGCAAAACGTTTAAACTATAAGCGAGGGAGAAGGGTAACATCCCAGTAGGCAACGTCAAAGTGGCAATATTCCCCGATTTCTCGCCGAGATACAGAAACGTCGGCAGAGCAGCCGTCACCTGAAGTATTCTATGCTTTTCCCGGCACGCCTGAGAGTGGAACATGATGGCCGCGTATCTTTCTTTGAGAATCCTGCAGAGGTCATCTCCTGGCTAGAGCGCAGGCCTGCGCCCAGAAGAGATGACTGACCGCACACCAGGTGAGCCATATGGCGAGATACTTTTGTCGCCTGTTTACACTACTACTTGGCCTGACTTCACTATCCTTGTTACATTGCAACCCTGACCTACACCACACGTTGGCAGTTCCACATTGATATACCTTTGCCAGGTCGAGGGGGCAGGTGGAATCCTGTACCTCCGTTAAACACGCCGCCACAACCTTCTAAATGTCATTCAGAGAACTGGCCTATTTCCCCCCCCCTTTTTTTTTCTCCTCTGGTATATGTTGAGTCGACTTACTGCATTTCATTGCCCCGTCTTTTTCATACCCCTGAATTTAATTACCACACGGAGCTGTGGGGACACGTTAGTCCTACAAGCCGCATGCACAGTGCAGCGAATTTACGCCCCACTAACCACGACTATGCAGATGAACAGAGAAACTGGGTCTTACTGTTTTTTTCTTATGCTAACTTGCTGGGGAGCACAACTAGCCCCCGCCTCATCCTTGTCGGTGGGGGCTGGCTCGGAACCACTACTTGACCCAGTGGCTAAGACTGTTCCTCATTTTCTTCTTACATGTGAAGCTACTGTTTTTCCCAGATGGCAGTACAGAGTTGTTAAGGGATCATGCCTGCACAAGTTGGTGTGGGTGTAAGGTGGGGAGCGTTATTTAAATTTTTTTTTAAGTGTGCATACAGTGTTACAGGAACCGATCATGGGGGAATGTGTATATGTTGAATGGATGCCTCATACGGTGTTTAATTTATTTCAGTTATGTTACATACTATATTTTTCACAAGACCTTAGGATTTATGTTTTACTGAGGCGAGGTTATGTCCCATGTACAGCACTATGGCAACTATAAAATTCCTTACATGGAATGTAAGAAGCCTGCGCGAGAAAATTAATCGCTCGGCCGCCCTCGCATTCCTTAACCACTTAAGGACCGCTCACGGCATATGTACGTCGGCACGTACAGGCACAATCGCATACCTGTACGTCCCCTTTAACTGCCTGCCGTGTGGTCGAGCGCCGCCGGCGGTGCGCTTGCGACTCTGCAGTCATCCCCGTGAGTCGGACCGCGGGTCCCGCGGACTCGATCGCCGCGGGTATCACCGCGATCGTCTCACGGAGGGATGGAGCAGGGAGATGTTAGTGTAAAACACAACATCTCCCCGCTCGTCTACTGACACTGATCTCCGCTCTGTGGAGATCAGAGACGTGTCACTTGTAGCCACGCCCCCCCTCAGTTAGAAACACGCCCCTAGGCACACTTAACCCCTTCAGCGCCCCTAGTGGTTAACCCCCTCACTGCCAGTGTAATTTTTACAGTAACCAGTGCATTTTTATTGCACTGATCGCTGTAAAAATGACAATGGTCCCAAAAATGTGTCAAAAGTGTCCGATGTGTCCGTCATGTCGCGTCACAAAAAAAAAAAAAAAATCGCTGATCGCCGCCATTACTAGTAAAAAATAAATAAATAAAAATGCCATAAAACTATCCCCTATTTTGTAAACGCTATAATTTTTGCGCAAACCAAACGCCGATTGCAATTTTTTTTTTTACCAAAAATATGTAGAAGAATACGTATCGGCCTAAACTGAGAAAAAATAAATGTTAAAAATTTTGTTTTTTTTTTCAAAATTGTCACTCTATAATTGTTTATAGTGCAAAAAATAAAAACTGCAGAGGTGATCAAATACCACCAAAAGAAAGCTCTATTTGTAGGAAAAATAGGATTTTTGTACTCACCGTAAAATCCTTTTCTCTGACATCCATGGACTGACACGGCGTCTCTTTACACTTTACAGGTGGGTTATGTCCCTGCTTGCAGGAGAAGACCTAGGCAGAATGTGTTATACATACATTCTAAAAAGCCAGAGCTGAACAGCCCCGCCCAGGGGGGGGGTGCGGTCTCTCCGGACATAACCCTCCCACTGCAGTCAGCAGACCTCAGTTCGTAACAAAGCAGTACAAACCTTAAAAGGAAGGGTGGGTGCCGTGTTAGTCCATGGATGTCAGAGAAAAGGATTTTACGGTGAGTACAAAAATCCTATTTTCTCTTATCATCCATGGACTGACACGGCGTCTCTTTACACTTTACACGTGGGATGTTCCAAAGCAGTATCAAGAGGGATGGGAGCAGTATAAATGGAAAAACTAAAAACTTCACTCCAAACAAGGCAGCGCTCCTCAACGGAGGAGTTGCAACTTTAAACAGCGGCCTGCAGCACCTTGCGGCCGAAGGAAGCATCCGAAGATGCAGCCACATCAACCTTATAAAACTTTCGAAAAGGTATGAACGGACGACCAGGTCGCCGACTTGCACACTTGTGCAACCGACGCTTGATGTCGGAAAGCCCAGGAAGCACCAATTGCCCTGGTGGAATGCGCCGTAACCAGAAAGGGAGGTGCCCGCCCCTTGAGAGCATAGGCTTGAATGACGGTTTGTCTGATCCACCTAGAAATGGTGGCAGACGAAGCCTCTTGGCCCTGTTTTGGACCAGAGACAGTCACAGTGAGTCAGACTTCCGAATAGAAGCAGTAGCAGACAGGTACACCCGCAAGGCTCGTACCACATCCAATGTGTGAAGCGCAAACTCTCTGGGATGCGATGGGTGAGGACACAAGGATGGGAGGACAATGTCCTCATTTAAGTGAAAGGCCGAGACCACCTTTGGCAAAAGAAGGTCGCGGACGCAACACCGCCTTATCCTTATGAATAACCAAATAGGGAGACTTGCAGGACAAGGCCGCCAACTCAGACACTCGTCTAACAGAAGAAATGGCCACTAAGAAGGCCACCTTCTGAGACAAAGTCAAGAGGGGAATATCTCTGATATTTTCAAAGGGAGGTTTCTGGAGAACCGAGAGCACCAAATTCAGATCCCACGGGGCGAGAGGAGGCTTGACAGGAGGAAGCACATGGCGAACCCCCTGTACAAAAGGTGCTAACCAAAGAATGACCCGCCAGCGGACGCTGAATGAAGACGGCTAAGGCCGAAATCTGATCCTTAATGGTATTAAAATCAAGCTTTTGGGTCACGCCACGCTGCAGAAAACGCAGGATTCTGGGGACGGAATACGTCCGCGGACGCCAGTCCAGCTCTTCGCACATGGCGATGTAAGCTTTCCAAGTACGGTGATAGATCTTTCTGGAGGAAGACTTCCGTGCCCTTAACATGGTCGAAATGACCGAATCCGAGAGACCTCGGTCTCTCAGCACCTGGCTTTCAATAGCCATGCCGTTAAAGCCAGAGACTGTAAAGTAGGATGAAATATAGGACCTTGAGAAAGAAGGTCCTCCCTCATTGGCAACCGCCAGGGAACGTCCGCGACGAGACGTATCAGATCGGCGTACCAGTGACGCCGAGGCCAATCCGGAGCAATGAGGATCACCGGAATTCCCTCGGTCGCCACCCTGCGTAGCAGGCGAGGGAGAAACTGCAGCGGAGGATAAACGTATATCAGGTGATAATGACCCCGTGGGGCCACCAACGCATCCGAGGCATCCGCCCAAGGATCCCTGGATCTGGCCACAAACCGACACCTTGCGATTGAGTCGAGAGGCCATCAGGTCCACATCCGGCGTGCCCCACCGTCGGCAAAGGAGTTGAAAGACCTCCGGGTGCAAGGACCACTCTCCCTGGTCCAGCGTCTGGCGACTCAGATAGTCCGCCTGCCAATTGTCTACCTCCGGAATGTAGACGGCCGACAGAGCCGGCACGCTTCTTTCAGCCCACCTTAGGATGCGGGCGACCTTGGAAGCCGCAGCTGGGTCCCTCCTTGATGGTTGACATACGCCACCGCCCTGGCATTGTCCGACTGGATCCTGATGGAGCGACCCTGTAATCTCTCCGACCATGAGGAGAGGCATGTCTGATTGCCCGTATTTCCAGAACATTGATCGGTAAACGGGCTTCGTCCGGAGTCCAAAGCCCTTGGGCCGACAGGACTCCCCAGACTCCCCCCCAGCCCGTCAGGCTGGCGTCCGTCGTGATCACCGTCCATTGGATGGGGAGGAACGACTTCCCGGACCGAAGAGCCGGGGACCTCAACCACCACGTCAGGGACGCCCTGACCAGGTGACTCACCTGGATCTGAAGATCCAAGGACAACGGGTATTTGTCCCAAGTGGACAGGATCTCTTTCTGTAATGCCCTGGTGTGCGATTGGGCATACGGAACGGCCTCGAAAGAGGCCACCATGAGTCCCAGGACTCTCATGCAAAAACGGATTGACAACCATTTTCGGGAAGTCAGCACCCGCACTGCAGACTGAAGTGTCAGCAGCTTCTCCGGAGGCAGGAATACCTTCGCCTCCAAGGAGTTCAGAATCAGACCCAGATACTCTAGACCAGGGGTCTCAAACTGGTGGCCCTCCAGCTGTTGCAGTAGTACAATTCCCATGAAGCATTGCAAGGCTAAACAGTTACAAGCATGACTCCCATAGGCAGAGGCATGATGGGAGTTGTAGTTCCGCAACAGCTGGAGGGCCGCAGGTTTGAGACCCCTGCTCTAGATGAGTCGGGCCAGGACCGACTTCTGAATGTTCAGGAGCCACCCGAAGTCCCTGAGAGTCTGACTGACGATAGTCACACTTTCTTCTAATTCTGAGCCACTGTCTGCTCTTAGAAGAAGATCGTCCAGATAGCCCACTATAGCAATGCCTCGCTGTCTCAGCAAGGCTAGAACCGGAGCAAGCACCTTGGTGAACACCCTCGGTGCCGAGGCTAGGCCGAAGTGAAGAGCCACAAATTGATAGTGGACTTCGCCGATCGCAAATCGCAGAAACTCCTGGTGGCTCGCGCAGATCGGAACATGCAAGTAGGCAAGTAGGCTTCCTTGATGTCCAAGGACGCTAGAAAATCCCCTTGGAGTATAGCTATCACCGTGCGAATGGATTCTATGCAGAATTTTTGCACCTTCACGAAGGCATTCAGGGCCTTGAGGTCCAGGACTGGCCGAACCCCGTCCTTTTTTGGAACAACCAGATTTGAGTAGAACCCCTGAAACCTCTTCTGGGACGGAACCGGCACAAGCACTCCGGACCCGATCAAATCCTGTACAGCCCCCAAGAGGGCTGCCCGATGGGCAGGAAGGAGAGGGAAATTTGAGGGAAAGAATCTGTCTGGGGGCCAGGAACGGAACTCTATTCTGTATCCTGAGGTGACTACCTCGCACACCCACCAGTCGGAGATCCGGGAGGTCCACCGATCCATGAACCTGCGAAGTCGTCCCCCCACCCCAGAGACGGGCGGGGGCAAGACTTCACGCGGAGGCGGGCTTGGGAGCCGGCTTGTTCGGCTTACGCACCCAGGGGCGCTTGTGTCCACCAGCCGCACTGCTGTCAGTCTGGGAGGCCTTAACCGTGGACTTCAACTAACGAAAAAAAACCTTTTTTGCTGGAAAGGAAGGACCCGGTTTAAGGCGGGCCTCCTTACCCTTGATAGTCTGAGGAAGGAGAGTGCTTTTACCACCCGTGACATCCTTGATGATGTCATCCAGAGCAGCACCAAAAAGTCTACCACCTTTAAAAGGTAGATCCGTCAGGAGCTTCTTAGAGGCTAGGTCAGCAGACCAGCATTTCAACCAGATAAGACGACGCAATACCACCGCAGAGACAGAGGCCCTGGAAATAAAAGGGGCCGCGTCCAACGTGGCGTCGTACACATAAATCAGGCCCTGCACCATCTGGTGGGCCAGAGCAATAGTGTCTGGAGGAAGATTATGCTCCTGTACAGTCTGGTGCAAAATTTTTGCCCACACCGTGAGTGTCTGAGACACAAGGGTCGCCGCTACAACAGGCCGTAAGGCGGATCCCAACAAGGCAAACATGGCTCTGCTCACCACTTCTGACCTCCTGTCAGTGGGGTCCTTAAATGCAGGAGTCCCCTCCATCGGAAGAGTGGTGGCCTTGTTCAAACAGGCGACTGGAGGGTCGACCACTGGGGGAGAAGCCCACTTTCTAAGTAGGGCGTCTTCAAAGGGGTATCTGATAGACAAACGCCGCGGGACCATAAAAGTCTTCTGCGGATTTTCCCAGACCTGATCAAATTAAGGAACATATGGAAAAACCTTTTTAGAAGGCTTGGCCTTAAAAGAACCAAAGGAGACTGCCTCCGCCTGAGGTTCCGCAGCCGCAGCATTCAGCTTGAGTGTCCCTCACAGCATCAATGAGTTCACCAACAAGTGCCCTGTCATTTACTGACTCAGAACTGGAGTCTTCCTCACAACGAATGTCCTGTTCAAAACCATCCAAATATTCAGAGCTAGGGTCCTGAGCAGCACTAGCTAGGCCCATATCTGAATCAGCGCACTCCCCTTGCGGAGATAAAGTGGGGAGAGGGCGCTTTTTTGCTCCATTGCGCTCGCACACCGCTTCCATCCTGGTCAGAAATTATTCCAGGACTGCCGACAACTGGTCCATGGGGACCGCAGGTGCTGGGGCACTGCCTGTCGCCTCTGGCATGTAAGGGGAAGCTGGTGATACTGACTCCATATTGTCCCTCTCTGAGACTCCTCAGAAAAAAAGTCCACCCACAAGCTGTGCTGACTGGGTAGGGGAATGCCCAGGGGACCCACCAACCTGAACCAGGACCGCTCGGTTCCGCTGCCTTGTCTCTCTGCGCTGTGCTGTTCAGCGTGAGTGAGCTGAGAGAGTGTGAGGAGATTCGCGCCGTTCCCAGCAGCGATAGAGGCCAAACAAGTGCTTGAAAAGCGCACGGCTACAAGAAAATGGCCGCCACAGTGTGCTCAGGCGATCCACGGCAAAATGGCCGCCAATGTAAAGTAATGCACAAACACAAAACATGGCGCCGAACGGCGCCCAGGCCCCCAAAACACTCAAAAAACAGCCCCAGCGATATGCAGACCAGCATGAGCCCCCCCCCCCAGGACAGTATGACCCTCAGGCACCCCACATAGCACAGTGCCAGCAATGGTGACAGAGTGTGACAATAAAAAACAGGGGGAGACAGGGAAAATCCCCCACACAGAGAAACACACAGCATGTACTCACCTGCAGACAGGAGAGACTACTTACCCATCCCGTGAGGGACCCACTGGTGTGTTTCTGACAGAACTATCACAGTGCGGTACTGAGTAGCTGTCGGCCCGGTCCACCGCGAGAGTTACAGGACTGTTCAATCTTGAGAGGACCGCGGAGCATGAAAGCCCACCGACCACCCCTGGAGTCGTGGGGCATGTCGTGAACTGAGTCTCACGCACACAAGGCGAGGGTCAGCACGCTCGATGGTCGGACAGGGAAGACTACGAGGATATCTTGTACCCAACCTGTTGCCCAGCCGACAGTTGATAGAAGATCTCAAAAATAAAATAAGAAAAATTCCAAAAAGGAATAAAAATAGGTCAGGAGACTGGCTCCTGAAAGAGCCACGTCTTCTCCTTCTGCTAGGCAGAAAAAAACTGAGGTCTGCTGACTGCCGTGGGAGGGTTATGTCCGGAGGGACCGCCCCCCTGGGCAGGGCTGTTCAGCACTGGCTTTTAAGAATGTATGTATAACATCTCACATTCTGCCTAGGTCTTCTCCTGCAAGCAGGGACATAACCCACATGTAAAGTGTAAAGAGACGCCGTGTCAGTCCATGGATAAGAGAAAAAATTGTCAGTTAAAGCGACGCAGTGCCGAATCGCAAGAAGGGGCCTGATCTTTATGCTGCGTATTGGTCCTGGTCTTTATGCTGCGTATTAAAAACCAACGTGCAGATGTGATGTGCTGGTTGAGACGCATTTCGAGGATAGACTCCAAATGGCCCTCCGCCGCCCTTGGGTTGGGCGGGCGTATCTGTATTAATCACCAAATCGGTACATTTTGAACTGTGTGAGCTCCTCACTGACCCCAATAGCCGGGTATGTATTTCTCCATGCCAAGTTATATGGTGAAAAGTTCCTTCTCATGGCTTTCTACATACCTCCTCCCTTTAGCGCAACTGTGGTTCTGGAAGGCTTTACCTTGGTCTCGTAACCCCACAGTACCAGCAATATGGTTAGGCGATTTCAACACTACACTATGCCCGGCCCTTGATAGACTCCAAACGGCACAGACATCAGGCGCTAGTGCTGATGGGACTAAATTCTCTAAACTCATCTCCACCTTTCACCTTGTAGACACGTGGAGGTACAACTTCCCACATACTCCTGTTTCTCCCCTACACACAACTCTATGTCCCGCATAGATTTTATTCTCGTGTCCCACACCCTGGCACCACGGATCCTGGAAACTGTGTTTTGCCCCAGGTTACTGTCTGACCACAGTCCATCTTGGACCACCCTCAGTATCCCTATTGACACACCGCAGGGGCCATGGAAACTAAACCCACTCTAGCTCTCACTGCTGCCATAGGATGATGAGCTCATCGCCCAATGGAGGCAATATTTTTTGGAAAACGATCACACGGCCTCTATAGCTGCAGTCTGTGATTCATTTAAAATATACGCCCGTACTACCCTGATCTCACACATTTGAATATGGAGAAAAGGCAGGCAAGCTCCTAGCATACCTAGTGCATAGCGAAGACAGACCCCCAGTTGTCATCACCCTCCACGGACCAGGGGGTAGACAGATCACGGATCCAAGCAGCGTAACCTCTAAGTTCAGGGAATTTTTTGTATACCTATATAAAACGACAATGACTGACCCAATGAACCTGCAGACTGCTTTCCTTCACAGCATCACCTTCCCCCAACTGACGAAGGATCAGGTAGACTCACTTGAGGCACCCCTTACCACGAAAGAAATAGATACTGCGATCGCCAGTTTCGCTATATCCAAATCCCCGGGCCTGTTGAATTTTACTCACAATTTAGTGAGCTACTAACTCCCATCTGCTTGCACTATTTAATCACCTATTTGAAACCTTCACCCTGCCCCCTCTATGCGGGAAGCGACGATAGTCCTTATCCCCAAACCTGGGAAGGACCCGGGCTGCCCCGAATCCCATTGTCCCATTTCTCTACTGCAAGTAGATATAAAAATACTAGCCAAGGTGCTGTCCCTCAGACTAAACCAAGTCATTCTGTCCCTTATACATGCAGATCAGGCAGGCTTTATGCCGGGCCGCAACACTTCTTTTAATCTACGCAAACTGTATATCAACCTCCAAGCTACGCATGCAGAAGTTGGGTCACGGGTGGTGGCGACATTAGACACGGCAAAGGCGCTTGATTTGATGGAGTGGGGATATCTCTGGAGCTGCTTGGAGGGATATGGCTTCGGACCACGGTTCATCAAGTGGTTCCAACTGCTGTATCAGCCGCCCATGGCCAAGGCTGGCCGTCTCGAATGTTTGACCTCAGTAGAGGCACGAGACAGGGCTGCCCTCTTTCACCACTACTATATGCCTTAGTCACGGAACCCTTAGCCATGTCAATGCAAGCAAATCCAGAGATCAGGGGACTGAGTTCAGGCACTCTGACTGAAAAGATCAGAATGTATGCAGATGTCACACTGTTATACCTGGCGGACTCGGGCCCCTCTCTACACGAGGCTCTCCAGACAATTGAACGATTTGGAACTTTTTCCGGGCCTAAAATCAACTGGGGGAAATCCCAAATTTTTCCACTTGACAGCTTCCCACCGACTGAATTTCAAGACAGTTTGCCATTACAAGTCAGTACCATTAAATACTTAGGGATATGCGTATCCAGAACACTGGTAGATTATATACAGCTAAATCTAGGTCCCATAATTTCCCATGTTAAATCCAAACTACGAGCCTGGGCCCGTCTACCACTAGGGGTTTGGGGCCAGGTAAACCTCATTAAAATGGTCCTCCTACCCAAGATACTCTATGTTCTCAGGCATTCCCCGGTGTACCTACCCCATAAACATTTTAAATCCCTTGAGGCCCTTCTCAAACCTTTTGTGTGGGGAAACAAGAGACACAAATTACCTTGGCAGGTGCTTAAAAACCCCACAGACCTGGGGGGCACCGCCCTCCCCGATTTTAATCTCTACTGTATCGCGTCACAATTATCCCAACTGTACCATATTGACAAAACGGACAAGGAACGGTTTCTTCAGCTGCTCTGCCCGAGGTGGGCTCGGCACACTTAGGACTCAATCTACGCGATGGGCTCTAGTGGTGCGGGACAGGGGGACGACAGACAGACTCTGCTATACTACAGACGCATATGGGACCTAGCTTCTACCAAGCTAGGGATACCAATCTATAATGACTACACTCCACTATGGCATAATAAAACACTCAGAAGTTCTGCAACTGCCTGATGCAGACCTCTGGGTCTAACCATGGTATTCTTTACATGCACCAACTGTTTGCCGACAGAACCCTCAAAGCTTTCCCCGCGCTTAGCGAAGAATTCTCACTCCACAGATACATGCTCTTTCGATTCTTGCAGGTGAGACACGCGGCCTGGGCTCAGTTTTCAGAGTCCACCCCGCAGTCTGCCCCTAATGGCTATAATCAAAAGAACTGACCCCGGCCTTCTACGGTTTGCTCACTACCCCTGTTTCTACCAAATTGGCATATAAACTCAAACTTAGATGGGAGAGAGTGATAGGCCCCTTGGAGGATGAGGAATGGGAGGCTCTAGAATCCTGCAAGGCTGTCTAACCCAAGCTCTGACAGATTGACTCAAATTTATATTATCCATCAGGCATCTCTCACCCCCCATCGGGTTGCCAGACATAGAAGCACACAATCTACCCTTTGTCAGATGTGTGGGAGGTAGGTGGGTACGTTCTTTCACTTACTATGGTCATGTTCCAAAATACAGGGCCTGTGGGCGCAAGTTGTAACTTTTCTGCACGACCACATGGGCTCTCTGGTCACGTTAGATCCAAAACAATGCCTACTTGGGGTGCTTCCGGATACTATAGACAAATACACGAAGATGTTCCTGCATGAGACCTTGTTCTCGGTGCGGAAGCTTATTGCCCGGCAGTGGATGCGACCTTTACCCCCTAAGTTGGTGGAGTGGAAAGTGGAGGTCAATAATAATTTACTGTATAAAAAGAAGGTTATATATATTAACAGGGAATGCCCAACCAAATACGACAAAATATGGGATCGTTGGCTACAAGACTCAGATTCTTCCACGTAAGGCACCTTGGGTCTGTGTTGTCAGAAGGGTGGCTTGCCCCTAGCTGGGTATATTGTTACAGGTCTAGACGACCTTCATGGTCGGCACCAGATACTGCTCTTTCTTTTTCTGTTATTTTTTCCATAGGTTTGTTATTCATGACACCAGTTTTGAACAGTCTGTATTCTGATTACTGTACACCCTCATGTTATCGTTGACACTTTGCATGTATGTAATAACTTGTATGCACTTTGTCATAATAAATTTGGTTTTAAAAAAAAAAAAACTGTCCGATGTGTCCGCCATAATGTCACAGTCATGCTAAAAATCGCTGATCGCCGCCCTTACCAGTAAAAAAAAAATATATATATATATATAAAAATGCCATAAATCGACCCCGTATTTTTTAGGCGCTATAACTTTTGCGCAAACCAATCAATAGACGCTTATTGCGATTTTTTTTTAACCAAAGATATGTAGAAGAATACGTATCGGCCTAAGCGGAGGAAAAAATTATTTTTTATATATTTTTGGGGATATTTATTATAGCAGAAAGTAAAAAAATATTGCGTTTTTCAAAATTGCTCTATTTTTGTTTATAGCGCAAAAAAGAAAAACCGCAGACGTGATCAAATACCACCAAAAGCAAGCTTGTGAAAGAAATTTGTGGGGAAAAAAGGACGTCAATTTTGTTTGGGAACAGAATTTAAACCTAAAGACACACAAGTGAAAAATTGGAAAAAATGTAGCGCTAATAAAAGAAAATCACTAAACTAATATAATAGCATTCACTAGTGACACTGTGATAATCAAATTGTACCCCACGTGACATGTGATAAAATTCAAAAACAATAGTCCATAAAGTGAAGTAATGTTCCAAAGAAGAAAGAAATATTCCAAAAAGAGAGAAGTACCGTATATACTAGAGTATAAGCCGAGTTTTTCAGCACATTTTTTTGTGCTGAAAATGCCCCCCTCGGCTTATACTCGAGTCACCTTTTTGGGCCTGATCTACCGGACTTTGGGGAGCCGGTACCGGCCGGCCGTAGGTCCCCTGGACCCCAAACTTGGCACACAGGTAGCCCGACTCTTCCTCTACAAGTGTGCAAAGTTTACTGTCTGGGGGACCTACGGTCAGGGAGCACCGATTTTTTAAAGCCGGGCACCCCTTCCATAGACTCCAATGTTAAATGGTAATTTCTTCTGTGATTTTGGGGACCCGGTACTGGCCGGTCGTAGGTCCCCTGGACCCGAAACTTGGCACACATATAGCCTAATTTCTCCTCTATACGTGTGCAAAGTTTTTTGTCTGAGGGACCTACGGTCAGGGAGCACTAATTTTTCAAAGCCTGGCACCCCTTCCATAGACTCCCATGTTAAACGTCAGTCTAGTCATGGACACAGTGAGGCATGGGCACAGTGAGGCATGGGCACAGTGAGGCATGGGCACAGTGAGGCATGGACACAGTGAGGCATGGGCACAGTGAGGCATGGACACAGTGAGGCATGGGCACAGTGAGGCATGGACACAGTGAGGCACACCCTAGGCTTATACTCGAGTCAATAAGTTTTCCCATTTTTTGTGGTAAAATTAGGTGCCTCGGCTTATACTCGGGTCGGCTTATACTCGAGTATATACGGTAGTCTTCTTAATAGAGAATATCTTCCACCACACCGTGCACGTATCAGCTCCCCATTGAAAATACACTAACCAACTGTATATGCCTCCCACTCTCGTGTTTGGCTCAAAGGCTTGCTAGTTAACCACTAGAGGGTGAACGACCATCAATTGAAAGCTTGTGTGTCAACACAGGATATTCCAAACATGTAAAAATGAAAAGGTGCTCCAATAGTGTAAAATAGTAACGACCAAATTTATTAAAATACACAAACACACTTTAAATATTGCACTCACATGATATGAAAATAAAACCAGCCTTAAATCAATCACAGCAAGCAGAAAAATGTGTAAGATGGCACTGCAGTGGTTTGCGGTCACGGCGGACCCAAGGTGTACGCTCGGTGTAGGTCTCTCACCCCCTCCTGAGCTCCGGGTCACAGCAGCCGTGTAGCGTTCTTAGCCTCAGCGTGTCACGGTAGTGTCAATGATAATATGCAGCCACGCACCCGACGTTTCGTCACTTCCTAATCCCATGAATAAGTCCGATACCAAAGAAGGTAGGGGACAGTGCCCATCTGCATTCTAGCCAAGCAGCCCTCTTCAGACTTACCCAGAGAGACACGGAAGAAGATTACTGGATGAATCCTGCCTTGTTCAAGCAGTCAGTGATGGAGATGGCAAGGACCAAAAGGTTGTCACAATTCATTAAGCATGTGGTCAAGACACTAAATGACTTGTTCAAACTCCCCTTGTGCAAGAGTCATCTGTTCTGGCAAGGTCCAGTTTTTCTTCCAAAACCAGCAACTGGTCTCAAGATCTTTCTCTGGCCAACCAACCTTCTTCAGACTTTTCCAAAGAATAATATGCAAGTGAAGATGACCTTTATCCAGTTTTTCCAGTGAGATGCCTCAAGATAGAAGGAAAGTAGTTGGAAGTATTTTTCAAGTACCTCTGAAGACCACTTTGCAATTTTTCCTATGGTGACTGAAGGCTCATTCTAGAGGAATGGAGCAAAAAAAAAAAGCATGTTTTCACAGCAGATGTCAAAATGATGCCTTTGTGAAGAGAGGGGTTTCCAGTATTTGGAGTCAACCCTTTTGGTCGGTGTGTCCCTTATGGGTTTGACCAGACATTACTTTACCATTAGAAGATGATGTGACCCTTCAAGGAAGAACTCTCATTCACTGCATTTGTTCAAAGAAAGTGAAGCTTAACTTGATGTCAAAGTTCTGTGATTGTGACAGTCTGGCTTCCTGCCTCAAGATACATGTCTGAGTTGGCGATTAAAGAAAAGGGTCATCTGACCCCTACACAGTCCTCCTGTAATTAGAAGCCCAACTAATCATGGTTCAAAGTTTGCCTCTCTCTGCTGCTAGAGAACATACAGGTGGTAAGCTACTGAATTGTCCTGGTGTTCCTCTCTTCACCTGTCAGCGTCTTCATGCTTGGTGACCATCGGGACCATGGTCTCTCCTGTCCTTGTTTTGAGTGGCTCAGTGGAGAAGATACCCTTTCTAGGGGTTTTTCTTCAACAGTGGATATGCAAACTATATCTCACAGACACTTAGTACAAATCTTCTCAGTTGCCAGACAGTGGCACAAGGTCAAGTTCTCAATCCAGTTCCAGAGAAGCTCAAGTTAGCGGCCTGGATTTTTGGGAGGCAAAGGTTCGCGGATTTAGGTTGCTCGTCGAGATGCCCCCATGAGAGCATGGAAGAGCAGCATGAACAAAGTCTGGCAAAATTCCAAGAACATGCTACATCAGAGTTTTTTTTCTCTAGGGAGGCAAGAGTTTGTCAGGTCCTCTGTTTTCTTCAAAGAGATGTCGACATGGGCCTGAGTGCAAGCACACAAGGGACACATCTCTTCCACGTCGGCCCTTAGCGGGACTCGGTGAACCTCTTCAATTCTTAAGGCCGTAGTAAAGCTAAGGCCTCCCAGGGCCCCCACGTTTCTACATGGGACCTCACATTAGTACTCAACTACCTATGTACTCCAAAATCCACAATGGAGTGTCGCTATGGGACTTGTTGGTAAAGACCACTTTCCTGGTAGCCAAAGCCTCAGCTAGGAGTTGTGGCTCTAGAGTATTAAAGAACGCTATACACCAAGTCCTTCCTGGCGGTCAGCATTATTCTGCTCCTGATGCAGGATTCTATTACAAAGTGGCCTCAACATTCCATCTATGTCAAGAAAACCTGTGCTTACTTTACATCTGGAAGATGGAAAAATGCGTCCTTTTGGATGTCGGGGAGACACTAAAGATGTATATCCATGCTACCCCAACTTTCAGGGCATCAGATTGCCTGTTCGTGGTTCTCAGAAGTTCACACAAGGGGGCCAGAGCTTCGAGCAGAGTGATTGCTTCTTGGATTGTGAAAGGGATCTCCCTTTCATAAGGATAGGGGGTTAGCCCTTTTCAGAAGAAATAACGCTCCACAAAAAGTGTTGCAGCCTCCTGGAGAGACTCAATTAAGTCAACATGCACAGCAACAACTGTTAATTTTGGCAAAACGGTTATCTCATTAGCCGGAGGCCATAATTAGCCCTCAGCAATCCATTTGTTCATCAAGAGTCGGCCTCTACAGTAGTCAAGGGCTCTGAGCGGTATAGGTATCTTTTGTAAATGCCCTAGAGCATGGAAGTTTGAGACAAGAAACTTCCATGCTAACAGGGTAGCTTTAATGGAAAGCAATTTAGGGACTATGACCTTAGGGAATATAATGTAAGCCACTGACGGGGCAAATAAATAATTTCCCTTGGTGATTTCTCTTTCAATGGATAACCACAGCTTATCGTCATTTGGGAAGAACCAGTGTTTAATTTGATCCAAAAGTGTTGCGTAGTAGTATTTATGCATATCAGGTAAGTTCATACCCCCTTTGTTTTTGGAAGATGTTAAAATAGAGAAAGCTACCCTTGGTTTTTTGTTATTCCAGACAAGGTTTATCAATTTAGCATTTAGAATCTTGAAAAAGCTTGAAGGTATTGGAATAGGTATGGATCTAAAAAGGTAGAGTATCTTTGGTAGGCGTTGCATTTTAAATGCTGCAATTTTGCCCATCCAGGATAGGTGCAATTGTTTTATATTTTCAAAATCTTTAGAAATCAAGTCTAATAACTTAGGAAAATTATCTGCATATAGTTTTTTTTGCGGGAAACGTGAGGTTGATACCTAGATAAGTGAACGAAGATGCATCCCAATTATAATTATATTTTTCTTTGAGGATGGTAAAGGTATCGTTAGATATATTCATAGGTAGGGCAAAGCTTTTCCGATTGTTAATTTTGTAATAAGATACTTTACTAAAGGAGTTAAGTACTGATTGTAACATGTGCAGGGATTTGTTGGGATTAAAGATAGAATGATGTCATCTGCAAATTGCCCAATTTTATGTATTCCATCACCTATCTTTATTCCTGAAATACTTTCATTGGATTTAATGGTTTCCGCTAAGGGTTCAATTACCAAAGAAAATATAATGGGTGAGAGTGGGCAACACTGTCTGCTGCCGTTCGTGAGGTCAAAAGTCTTAGACAAGATTCCCGAAGTGGAAACTTTAGCTGAAGGTTGTGTATAAAGTAGCATAATTGCTTGATGGATAAATCCTGAAAATCCAAACTTCTCAAGAGTCCTGGAGATATAGTTCCAATATACTCTATCGAATGCCTTCTCTGCGTCCAGACCTAGGAGCAGAGAAGGCGTTCGTGTGTTCTCAACGTAGTTAATCAAATCGATCATCCTTCTCGTGCTGTCCGGGGCTTGACGACCCTTCAAGCCTACTTGGTCAGAGTCGACCAGGTAAGGGGTTATTTCTAAAAAACGATTGCCCAATATTTTGGCATAAATTTTAATGTCCGAATTGAGCAATGAGATTGGTTGATAGTTTAAAGGAGATGTCAAGTCTTTGTTAGATTTCGGGAGAGTAATTATTACCGCTTCTAATAGTTCTTTCGGGCAACATTTGTCTGTAGCTATGCAATTAAACAGGTTTGTGAAGTGTGGAGATAAAATATAATGCATGTTTTGTAATATTTGTTGGATAGACCATCATTACCTGGCGATTTATGCAGCGGAAGGTCTTTTATAACTTTCTGGGTTTCCATTAACGATATGGGTTGATTTAGTGCGTGAAGTGTATTGGAGTCAATTTTGGGTTCACTTTGTCTAAGAATACAGTAATGTCTTGTAATGTTGGTTGGATAGTATCCTTGTCATTTTTTAAGTTGTATAAATCTCCATAATAATCTCAGAAAGCATCTGCTATTTATTGTGGGTTTATTAATGCTTTCCCAGATTTATGATGAATAAATCTATACATTTTTTGTGTTCTTTGGCGGTGACGTAGTACAGAGGCCATCAATTTGCCTGCCCTATTATTTTGGGAGTAATAATTCAATTTCAGTCGTTTGAGGTATTTGTCATGGTTAGTTAATAAAGTTGACCTAAGCTCTTTCCTTTTGTTGTTGAGTTTTTGTAACAAGTTAGAATTATCTGGAGATTGTTTATGTTCTTTTTCAAGACTATATACATCTTTTAAAAGGGTATTAACAAATTTTAGCCTCTTTTATCCCTAGATGCCATCTGGATAAGGATACCCCTAATAAAGGCTTTGTGAGTACTGTACACCACAGATTTGTAGTGGATATAGAGCCATTATCATTAAAATCAAAGAATTCTGTCAATTTGTTCTTCATTGCAGACTCGTATCTCTCTTGAGAGAATAGAAATGTAGTATTCTTCCAAAGGGTTGACGTTGGGCCTTGTTGGCCTGTTGTAATAGACAAAGTGATTGGTGAATGGTCCGGACCAAGTGATATGAATTTGTGCATTTGAAATTTTTTGTACAAGCATTTTGTCTGCAATGAAGAAATCAATTCTGGAATACGTTTTATGTACATTGGAGAAAAACGTGTTGCCTTTTTCAGTAGTGTGCAAATACCTCCATGGATCGTATAAATCTTCCTCAGCGAAAATATTACCAAGACTCAATCTATTTGTGCGGTCTCTTTTAGTAGTATCTACATTAGGATCCATCGGGGCATTAAAGTCTCCGCAGATATGCCCTTTCTGTATTTTCCGTACCTTTCTCAACAGCTTACGAATTAATTTTTGTTGATGCTTGTCAGGAGCGTAAATGTTGGCTATTGTGTAAGTAACTGTCTATATTAGCAACTAGAATTATATACCGACCATGGCCGTCTATTACCGAGTCCAAAAGGTGGAATGAGACTGTCCCTTTTGATTGCTGTTATAACACCTTTCTTCTTTTTGAGGTTGTTCGAGCAGAAGATATGTGGGAAAAGACGATGCAAAAATTTTGGTGCTTTATCCTTCGCAAAATGCGACTCTTGTACACATATGATGTCACTCTGAAGTTTGATAGCATCAGTCCAGAGAGCTTTTCGTTTATGAGGACTGTTAAGCCCATTGGTGTTCAGAGAAAAAAATTTAAGTTGCGACATTTTTTAAGGTGTTAAGTAGCAGCGACATCCTATTGTGGATAAGCCAAGATATATAATGATCATGTTCCTGAGTGGAGAGACCAACCTTGAAGGAAAAAAGATAGATTCTCATAGAATGTATGAGTAATTTTTAAATCCTGTTGAAAAAAAATATAAGGAGACAAAAATAGAAACAATCATAAAAATTCAGAATGTTGAAGAAAAACTTTGAGTCGCCATGCAACTGTAGGGTGCACCAGTGTGCACTTATAGTTAAGGGGAAATTTACCATTTCCTTCCGGGGTAAAAGTTTCCCTGAGAAAAGATAGGTTTGAGGGTTTAGCAATAAAAGCAGTGAACCGTAGTAATCCAGTGAGTTTAGGCATGACCAAGTTGCTCTTCTTGTGCGATTTATATTGCAGATTATTTGCTCTGTGAGTTATCTTCTTCCATAGGAAGCAACCCTCATTTCCACAACAACTTCAGGCCATCATCCAGTGTATGGATATTGTAGGAAACATCATTCCGATCAACGATAAATTTGGTGGGGAAACCCCATCTATACTTGAGATTATGATTACGGAATATCTTAGTAATAGAATTCAGGTTTTTCCGTGCCAATAAAGTTGCTTGTGAAAGGTCTGTGTAGAAAAAATACCTGCATATGGATCAGGCAGTGGGACATGTTGTCGTGCACTTTGCATCAGGAGATCTTTAATATGATAGAAATCAATTCTCACAATAACAGCTCTCAGGAGTTTTTCCGGTATATGCAAAGGTTTTGGCAGTTGATGAGCCCTTTCAAATGTGAGCTCCTGATGCGGGATTTTGGGGAGTAGGTCAGACATTTTTTTTTTCAAAAATCCCTGTAATTCAGTATTTTTTACAGTTTCTGGGATGCCTCTGAATTCGATATTATTGCGTCTGGATCTGTCCTCGATAACTGACACTTTCAGCTTAAGTTGCCTCAATTCTTCTATTAGCTCAAAATGGGAGTCTGCCAATTTATTATGCGCGTCTGCGACATCCTCCATTTTATTTTTCATGTAATCAATTCTTACTCCTAGACCTTCTATTGCCACATTAGTTTTGTGCATATATGACTGAACATCTTGTTGAATCGCTCCTCTCAGGGACAGAAGCAGGTCTTTGATATCTGTATCAAGTATGGGCTGTCCAGATGTGGGGAAGGCAAGCAGTTCATCAGCACAGGGATTATTAACAGGTGGCTGGTCATAATCAGGCAGTGAACTACTGTCATGTTCACCTGAGGGGGAAATCCTTCTTTGTCTCTGAGGCCCAATAATCTCCTCCCCCATGTCAGGGTCAGTCACATATGTGCTGTTTTCAGTGTTACCAAGCTCACTGTCTGTCACTGAGGTGTGCTGGCTGCTGTCCAGTGCCAGAATGCTGAGGTAAAGCTGTGCCATTTTTCCTCACAGGATCACTATAGTGTTTTAAATGACCCCAATTTCCTGGATCCTCCACGGTCTTTCCATTTCCCCATTGTGATACGATATTCCAGTATCTTTTTGTGCCCTCAATACCTCTTTTAGTTGCCGTGTGGCACTTCAGGGAAAGTCAGTGCTGCAGAGCTCAGCTAGATAGCAGCCATCTTCCTCCACTGCCAGGCTACGCCCCATGAAAACGGAAAATGTAATATCAAACACTTACCGCAATTTTCTTTGCCTGACGAGCTCCATGTCAGCACAGACTCCCACCCAGGTGTGGAAATCGAGTTATGGAATGCTGGCCTGAGGGCAGGAGTCAAATTTATGAGTTAGGTCCTGCAGGTGGGGGCATGAGCAGCATACCCAGAAGTAGGTTGACAGGGAGCTCGTCGGGAAAGGAAAATTGAGATAAGTAGTTGATATTCAATTTTCAGTTTTTTACATAGGTGTAAAAAAAAGCTCAAGTGCCAAAGTGATTACACAAGTTTTTATTATAAAAAAAAAAATAAAAAAAAAATAGAGCACTAAATACAAAGTAATATCTGAACTGGAATATAAAGGCCATCATTACCCTTTTACACCCACCCGCGTATGTAGTACATCTGTGGTTTAGGGGGTTTTACACAAACTCAGCCACCGGAAGTGTGTGTAAATCTGACTGATAGAAGTCCGAGTGGAAACAATCCACCAGACTTGCAGCGCACACACACACACGTAACTGGTCCTGGTGTCACTGTCCCCCATCTGTACTCTATTAGATTTACTGGAGGACAGGTGAGAAATAAGGGGTTCTTTAGACGGTTTGACGCCTTTTCACAGGCATATACAATTTTAGGGCTGGACATGTTGGACATTTACTTGGCGCAACCTCATCTTTTATATTTTACCAAAAAAAAAATGATTAGTATATTGCGTTCATGTGCCCTAAAAACAAATTCAGTGTATTTTTTTATATAATTTTGCCTTTCATAAACTGGTGTGCCAATATTGTGTGACCAAAAAATTGGAATTACCACAATTTTATTCACTATGGTGTTTGCTTTCAGAAAATACAATGTTTATGGGGTTTTAAGTAATCTTCTGGCCTTTATGCGTGCACAAAATTCAAACACAGCTCTGGGATTCCAAAGTATTGATTATGAGCTGAAAAAAATAAATCTTTTTTTGGTATTCCCGAAGCAGGCTCTGTAGTTTGGTAATTTCAATGTGCTTTGGGAGGAAAGAAATATCCAATCCAGTGTCCAGATTTTTCTCAGGAGACAGGTGTGTGTTCCTGTTAGCAGACAGAGGATTTCTACAAGAAACACCACTCCATGCTGGAGCAAATATTCTGTGTCAATTGGGCTGAGAGAGTTGAGGTAATGGGGGGGCGGCGAGACAGGAAAACTAGGTGAGTCCAGGGGACTGAGGGAATACAAGTCTCAGGAGTCTGGAGAGTCAAAGGAACCCCATTAGGAGGCCAGGCATGGGCCTGTATAGCAGCCGGGAATGGTCACTACAGGCTTAGAGAGCCAGGAAAAGCCCAGAGAGCTGGTTGAGACGGTCTGAGGGAACAGAGTTGCTGAAGAGGGGGCAAGGTGGCTTGATATTTTAGGTTTTGCTGGTGAAAAACACCTGCTTGGGCAACTGTGAACTTTTAGTTTTCATTTTAAATACATATGGGCTGGCGTGGACACACTATAAAAAAAAACACATGCTACCACTGAGCTAATGATCCCCCAAAATCACACAGCAAAGGAGTTAAAGTCCCCCACCCCACATGGCCACTTTCAGGTTGCTTGGTGGCATCTGATGATATGTGTATGTGTCCCTTTAACGTGTTTCATCCAATTAACTTCCTCAGGATTTAAACAGTGGGATGATTATTCCTAGCTGCTTAGGTCCGTGAAATGTCATAGCCTCTCACAATACGCTTCCAAGGCCTGAAACCATTCCTTCATGCAGGGATGGACACAAAGTGGAGTGGAGGTAGAGCCCAAAACTCTAGCCCATTAACCTGGCTGACCTTGCGAGAGGTAGATTTCATATATTTCAGACGTATAGGGATAACAAAATTGGTTCAGCCTCTGTCATTTAGGACCTGGGCATCAACAGCAAGTCTCTTAATCCAAGAAGACACTAAAACAAATGAGTAAACTGACCCTTGTGACAGGAGATACAGATGATCTGGAGGGGCCTATGGAGATTGCCAGGAGCCTAAGTCCGAGTACCAGGTCTGCCTGGAGCACGTAGGTATGGGAACGACTACAATGCAATCAACTTCAATCCTATGGAGCAGGCAAGGAAGGAGTTGCAGAGGAGGAAAGCGTAGATTGGGTAGAACTGCTCTTATGGAGTCACCAAAGCAACCACTGTAAGGCTCCCTGGACCTGTAGAAAAACTTGGGTAGTTTGTGGATGAATCTGGAGGCCAAAAGATCCATAAGTTGGGCACCCCTCAGCTGCGATAGCTATCCAAAAACCTCTGGGTGAAGAGGCCATTTCCCCGAGTCCAGACATCTAAGAGACAACTGAGGAAGTCCACTTGCCAAATTTTCATGGCCGGAATGTGCTGGAACATGAAGTTCAGTTCAAGCCAGAGCAGCAAAGGGATTTCCCCAACTCCAAAACTGACCTCGCAAGCCGTATAGCCAGAACTAATCTGATCTTCAACAATACGAGAACAAGCTTTTTTGTTGCACGCAGACAGGATGCAGAGTTTCAATAGTCATGGACTGAATTGGGCAAACATGACTGTCTTAAAGCAGACCATTAAATCCAAAACCCTCATGCCAGAGCAGAGGGTAGGTTGGTTCCTGGACGGTAAAGTCTAAATGTGGAAGCAGAGGCTCTGAAGTTGCTGCCATGAAGAAAAACTTGGATAGGGCTGTATCCATAAAGGGGCCCAGATACTTCAAACTTTGAAGTAATTCCAGAGATGACTTCTGGAAGTTCACAATCCCTCCAAGCCTTTAGATCAAGTATGGGGACAAATTACCCCATAGACTCTAGGAGTGGTGAAAGGGTTTGAGTAGAAACCCCTGAAATCTTTACTCATATATGACCATGGATACTTTGAAGAGCTGCAACAAGGCAGCATGGAGATCCAGAAGTTGCAGGGATGGACATGAAGTGGGGTGGAGGTATAGATCAAACCTTTAGCCTGTAACCCTCTGGAAACCACATTTTGACCCAGTTTTTCAAAATATCCTGGGACCAACTATCCGCATGGCCCAGCTACCATCTCACCACTTTTACAAATAGGGGCATCTTCTTATTGGGAGGAGAGCTTTTCCCCAGGCCCGAAGGATTTATATCAGAGCATGTTCCCTGGCTTGGCTTGGGACTCATTAGGACATAGAAAGAAGAAGAGGCTCTTCTTAGACCCCAAGTAGGCAAAGGGCTGCAGTTTGGAGACCACTGCATTAGGCAAACATATTCCTTGTTTGTCCTCTCTTCAGGTTCTCACAAGGGACATACTGCTTCAAAGTCTATCATTGCAAGGTAGATTAGGAATTTGATCGCAAGAGCTTAAACGGCATTCAAAACGGGGCAGTGGATGGTGTTTGGACAGCATCAGAGCAGTGGGTGATGTCAGTAGGGCAGAGGGACGATGGCAGCAGATGGTGTCAGTAGGGCAGTCAGTGATGTCAGTTTATTTTTTACAATTTTTTTTTGTATCTATTTTTAAGCAGCCCTGTTGAGGGGCTTTGGTGAAATATCAGGGGTCTAAACAGACCCCAGGTGTCTCACATTTGCAATGGAGAAAGGATTGAATACACATTCTTCAATCTTAATCTGCAGCCTCAGCTACACAGAATGAATGAACAGAAATGGTGCTTTCTGTCCATTCACAAACAGAATCGAAGCAAACAATGTTTACTATGCTTCAGTTGTGAATGAACACAATGAGTGATTAGCACCGTTCACTCACTGTGTTTATTAATAAAGAAAGTGACCGGTAAAGAACATTTCTTAGCCCCTTCCCCATCCTGAAACGATCCCCCACAGCAACTGATGGGAGAGGAGAGAAGCCGGCAGCGCTGTAGGAAAGGGGAGCACAGAGGGACTGGGCAGCAGAAAGAAGAGTAACCAGACAGGAGGGGCAGCAGGGGTGGCATTTACTGGGGCCGACCCCTTCCTTTTGCAGCAGCTCAAAGACGGCTGGAGGGAGAGGAGGAGGGGAAGGTTTTGGCAGTTGCATGAGAAAAGGGGACCGTTCCAGTAAATGTTGCCGATGCTCCTGTCCAGGCTCCGGGGGTTGGCAAGGAATAGATGCAATCTACTCATTACCTAGAAAAGACTATCCGCACACCAGTTGTTACTCTTAAAAACCAGAGTTAGACTTACCGGCAACTCCATTTCCAGTAGTCTTCCAGGACAGACAGGACAGGACAGTCCTGTGGCGATGGGAGTCCCTCCCATCGCCACAGGAAACACATTGCCACAGTTCGAAAGGCGGTGCCCTCAGGTCCCTGGTCAGTCATTTACCAAGAACCGAAGGATGGAACGGAAAAACAATCATAACAGGTAATAACATTAATTCACCAACATAATTCAAGGGTGGGATCGTGCTGTCCTGGGAAGACTACTGGAAATGGAGTTACCCGGTAAGTCTAACTCCGGTTTTCCCCAGTCGTCTTCCAGGACAGCCCTTGAGAGGATCCCCAAGTACTCACCAGATCAGGGGGGGACCAGAGCTTGGAGGACTTTCCTCCCAAAAGCATGGTCCTGACTGGACAGTAAGTCTAGTCGCTAATGTCTTGTAAAGGTGGAGAAGCTTGACCATGTGGCTGCTTTACATATTTGCTCCGGGGTGGCACCAGCTCTTTCTGCCCAGGATGCCGAAAGTGCCCTTGTGGAGAGCTTTACCACCCCCAGGAGGATCTCTTATTGTTCTATAGCCTTCTGCAATAGCTAGCCTGATCCACCTAGCTATAGTGACCTTAGAAGCTTTTTGTCCCTTACGTTGTCCAGGAAAAAAAAAAGGACAAAAAGTGAATCTGCAATTCTAAATGGTTTGGTTGACTCTAGGTACCCTAGGATACACTGCCTCATCTAGTAAATTAAATTGCTTCTCTTTTTCGTTTGAGGCGTTCTGACAGAATGAAGGGAGGACAATATCTTGCGGCTTATGAAATTTAGATGCCACCTTTGGCAAGAACCCAGGGTTTGTCTTTAGGATGACTCTGTCCTCAAAAATCTGAAGGAAGGGCTCTCTAATGGAAAGAGATTGAATCTCACTGACCCTACGGGCTGAAGTGATTGCCACGAGGAGCACTTAAAGTGGAAGTAAACCCATTGATTTAACAGTTTAAAAAAACTGTTAAATTCCCGGCATGCCGGAAATACTAACTGCCACATTGGTTGTGCTCTCAACCAAACTGTTAAACCATCCAATGGCTGGTGTCATAACTGGTCACATGTGCAGCATCATGGCAGTTGAAGATTAAACAAAGGTCAAGATGGCAGCTTCCTTGGCTGAAAACGATAGGAGGGTTTACTTCCACTTTAAATGTGATCAGTCTTAGAGAGGCATCTGAGATAGGTTCAAACGATGTCCCCAAAAAGGCCCAGAGGACTATGGATAGGTCCCAGGTTGGAGTTATGTTAACTCTGACCGGTTTGTGTCTAGCGATTGCCTTACAGAACCTAGCGATAAGGGGATTTTCCTGTAATCGATCCTCTAGGTACACACTTAAGGCAGCTATCTGAACTTTAATAGTACTAGGAGTTAACCCACGGTCTATCCCTTCTTGAAGAAACTGTAGGATATTTGTTGTATCCGTGGTTATCCTCACCCCGATCATCCAACCAGATGTTAAACTTTCTCCAAACTTTTCTATAAATAGCTCAGTTGACCGGTTTCTAGCTCTATAGTAAGGTCTGAACAACTCTTTGTTTTAGGCCCTTGCTCCTCAGAATGTCTTCCTCAGTAACCACGCTGAAAGCTTGAGCATGGCTACTTGCGGATGTAAGAGAGGTCCCTGTGACAGGAGGGCTTGTCTGCAGGTCAGCCTCAGAGGAGGCTGGTCTGTCAGCTTTAGTAAAGTTGTGAACCATGGCCTTTTGGGCCAAAATGGTGCCACTAGGATTAAACGTTTCTTCTGCTAGAAACTTTGCTTGAACTCTTGGGATGAGATGAAGCGGTGTTAACGCATAGGCCAAGTTGAAGATCCAAGGGGTCTGTAAGGCGTCTACTGCCAAGGGTTGATCTCCTGGGCATAGCGAGCAGAAACTGGGAACTTTTGCATTCTCTTTGTTTGCAAATAGGTCCACTTCTGGTTTCCCCCAGTGAGCTGCTATGTGGTCAAAAACTTCCAGGTGCAGAGACCACTCTTGATTCGAACAAGTTGTCGACTCAAGAAGTCTGCAGTGCAGTTCTGCTCCCCTTTCAGGTGTATTGGAGAGATGGATTCTAGATTGGATTCTGCCAACTGAAAAATTTGCTTGGCTATTAATATTAGCCAAGAAATTCTGGTGCCTCCCTGCTTGTTTATATGGGCTACTGCCGTCATATTGTCTGACAGGACTTGTAGATGGTGACTTTGTATTGTGTCCTGAAATGCTAGTAGGGCTCTGAGGATAGCCGTTAGTTCCTTCCAATTGGAAGAGAATTGTTTCTCCTCTGGCGTCCACCTGCCCTGGGCCCAGCATGAGTTGAGATGGGCTCCCCAACCCCAAATGCTTGCATCCGTGGTCAGTGTGGATGTAATAGGCAAGACCCAGAGAACCCCCTTGTTTAAATTTTCCGTGTCCCTCCACCACCAGAGGGGACGTTTTACTTTGGCGGGGATCGATACGTATTCTTCCAGATCTTTGTCCTTAAATTGTTCCAACAAAAACCTCTGTAGGTTTCTTTGGTGGAACCTGGCCCATTGTACGGCCGGAATTGCTGCTGTCATAAGTCCTAATGCTGACATCACCTCCTTCACTGTACATTTGGTGCTGGTTTGAAGAAAAGACACCCTCTGCTTCAGATTCGATATCTTTACTTCCGGCAAGACTATCCTTTGATCTACGGACAGGATCTTGTAGCCCAAAATGTTGGGGTTGTTTTGGACTTTTCCAAATTGATTATCCACCCCAATTGACTCAGGCCGAGTTGTGTTAACTCTAAATCCTGACAAAGTTGTTTCTCCGAGTGGGCCATGAAAAGCAGGTCGTCTAGATATGGATTGATCGAGACTGACTGAAGTCTCAATGGGACCAGTGTTTCTGCGAGAACCTTGGGAAAAATTCTCGGAGAGGACGACAGTCCGAAAGAAAGTGCTCTGCACTGAAAGCGGTAAACTTTGGTGTCTATCTGAATCGCCATACGAATAAATTTCTGGCATTCCTTCCTTATTGGGACATGCAGACAGGCATCCCTTAAATCCAGGGTAGCCATAAACACCCCTTTTTGGAGAAGATTCCTCATTGAATGAATGGAGTCCATCCGAAATCTTTTGTATCGGATGGAGAGGTTCCGGGGTCGGAGGTTCATGATTAATCTGAACTTCCCTGACTTTTTTTTTACCACAAAGATGAGTAAAAACCGTCCCCCTGTTCCTGAACAGGGACTGGTGTCAATACCTCTTGATCCACCATCTCCCCTATTAGTAATGGTAAGGCCCTGGCCTTTTCTGAGTGCCTTGGAAGTTTTGCCACTAGAAATTTTGAGGGCGGGTCGCTGTGAAATTCCAGCGCATAACCTCTTTTTATTATGTTTAAAACAAATGTGTTTGAGGTTCTCTTTTCCCACTGCGGGAGAATTTTTTTAGTCTTCCCCCATGTCACTGTGGTTTGGGATTCTGACTGGGGCGGTTAAAAAGTATACCACCTCCCTTTTCCTTTTTGCCCCTGCTTTTTGGGTTTGAGCTCCTCTGTTTTTGAGGGTTCTTTTGAAAGACGAAAAAACTTTTAAAAGTTTTTCTTTAGTGGGGAAAGTTATTTTTATCCACCGTTCTATGGCAGTAGGTATCTAATTTAGGGCCGAAGAAAGTCTCCAGTAAAGGGGACACTGTACAGGCGTGTCTTGGACGCGGTGCCTCCCCCACAAGTTTTCATCCAGACTGACCTTCTGGCTGCGACAAAGTGCTGCAGTCTTAGCCGCAAATTTAAAGGAATCAGTTGAAGCGTCAGAAAAAAACTTGTCGCCCTGAAAGCACAGGGAAAGTTTTCAAAAGCTCCCATCTAGGAGTGCCTGTCTCTGGGTGTTCTTGTAGTTGTGACAACCAGAACTCTAGACTTCTAGCTACACAAGAAGTGGCTAGGGCTGGCTTCAGGCCTACCATTGATGCATCCCAGGCCCTTTAAGGCTACGTCTGTTTTCCTGTCCATTGGGTCCTTTAAATGTCCCATATCATCGAAGGCAAGGTCAGACTGCTTCGACACTTTGGACAGTGGGGCGCCTAGTTTTGGATTTTTATTCCAGACCGCCTCTGTGTTCTTGTCAAAGGGGAATCTTCTTTTAAGATAATTTGTAAAGAAAGCTTTCTTATCCGGCTCGGCCCACTCATTACGGACAAGGTTAGAAAGTACGCTATGTATTGGGAATACTTTTGCCTTCTTTTTCCCCAGGGCCTCATACATTTTATCATGCCTGGACAACTGAACTTGTTCCTCATCAATTTTAGTTTGTCCACTTCCTCAAGGGACAATTTGTATTTTGCGGCTTTGTTAGCTACAGCCTGATCCTCATCCTGAACTGAGTCAGAAGATTCAGGCCTAACGCGTGGCTATGCTCCCTGACTCTATGGGGCTCCCCGGAGCTGGATGTTGTAGGGCCTGGTGAAGAGGGAATTGCAGCTGCACTACTGGTGGAAGCAGACGTGTTTACATCTGCGATTAACTCAGAGTGAATGGAATCGACTATAATAGTTATTCACAAAGAGGGAAAAGATCCACTTAACACCTCTTCATATAGACCCATATCCTTTATAAATTCAGATATTATTATTATACAGGATTTATATAGCGCCAACAGTTTGCGCAGCGCTTTACATCAGGGAAGACAGTACAATCACATTACAATTCAATACAGAGGGATCAGAGTACCCTGCTCGTTAGAGCTTACAGTCTAGAAGGGAGGGTCACGTGAAACAAAGGGTATTTAGCTGTGGGGGATGATCAGGTGGACAGAATGGAAATATAGTTGTTAGGTGTGGGTGGGATAGGCTTCTCTGAAGAGGAGGGTTTTTAGGGATCCTCTAAAAGCTAATAGAGAAGGAGATAGACGGACAGATTGGGGTAGGGAGTTCCATAGGCTTGGAGAGGCTCTGGAAAAGTCCTGGAGACTAGCATGGGAGGAGGTGATGAGCGAGCTAGAGAGCAGGAGGTCTTGAGAGGAACGAAGAGAACGATTAGGTTGGTATTTAGAGACTAGGTCAGTGATGTATCTGGGGGCAGTGTTGTGGATGGCTTTGTAGGTGGTTGTTAGTATTTTGAATTTAATTCGTTGGGTGAGCGGAAGCCAGTGGAGGGATTGACAAAGAGAAGGAGACACAGAGCGGTTGGTAAGGTGGAGGAGTCTGGCAACAGCATTCATGATGGACTGAAGGGGGGTTAAAGTTTTCCGAGGTAAGCCAATGAGGGAGTTGCAGTAATCGAGGCGAGAAATGACCAGGGAGTGGATAAGGAGCTTTGTTGTGTGTTTGGTTAAAAAGGGGAGTATTTTGGAGATGTTGCGGAGGTTGATGCGGCAAGATTTTGACAGTGATTGGATGTGAGGATTAAAGGAGAGTTCAGAGTCCAGAACTACTCCTAGGACCTTGGCGTGTGGGGATGGGCTGATAGTTGTGCCATAAATTTTAACAGAGAGATCGGGGGAGGAGGCACGAGGGGGAGGAAAAATTACCAGTTCAGTTTTGGATAGATTAAGTTTGAGGAAGTGGTGTGACATCCAAACTGATATATCTGATAGTAAATTAGAGATACGTGAGGAGAATGAAGGAGTGAGTCGAGGGGCAGAGAAATAGATGTGTCATCAGCGTAGAGATGATATTGGAAGCCGTGGGAGGCTATCAGCTGACCCAGGGAGGAGGTGTAGATTGAAAATAGGAGAGGTTCAAGAACAGAACCTTGGGGGACCCCAATTGAGAAAGGAAGGGGAGAGGAGGAAGTAGAGTTGTAAGTAAAGCTAAAGGTGCAGATGGATAAGTAGGTAGAGAACCAGCGAAGAGTACAGTCGCGGAGACCAAAGGCATGGAGTTTTTTGAGGAGGAGGGGGTGGTCAACCGTATCAAAGGCAGCAGAGGGGTCAAGGAGTAGGAGTACGGAATAGTGTCCCTTAGTTTTGGGCGTTAGTATATCATTTGTTAATTTTAGGAGAGCAGTTTCTGTGGAATGTTGAGGACGAAATCCAGATTGAAGGGGATCAAGAAGGTTATTATCAGCAAGGTGGACGCTCAATCGGTTGTAAACTAGACGTTCAAGGAGTTTGGATAAAAAGGGGAGCAAGGAGATGGGGCGCAGGTTGTCAAGATTGGATGGGTCCAGAGAGGGCTTTTTAAGTATGGGGCTGACTAGTGCATGTTTCAAAGAGTTAGGGAAGAAGCCAAAAGAGGGAGAGATTGAAGATGTGGGTTATAGAGCGTAGAATAGAGCCAGAGGGTGAACGTAGCATTTGCGAGGGAACAGGATCCAGAGCGCTGGTGGTAAGATGTACATTAGCAAGTAATTTAGCAAACTCGTCTATAGTGGTGGGATTTAAAGAGGGAAGTAAAGATTGTACCTGTGGGCATGAGGTGTATAGCATAGAGGGCATCTGAACCGTAGAGATTTCCTCACAAATTCTATCAATCTTCTGTTTGAAGTGATTGGCAATCTCTTGGGCAGTGAGTGAGTTAGTGGGTGGAGGCAGTGGGGGACGAAGGAGAGTGAGTTGAAGGTAGAGAAGAGTTGACGGGGACGGGATGATAAGTTTTTAATGAGGGTGATGAAATAGGTTTGCTTGGCAGTGAGGAGGCTGGAATTGTATATTTGGAGGGCAGATTTATACTGGCCGAAATCTTTCTGGGACATCGTCGAAATATTGTCGAAAGTCCTGGCAGCTAGATTAACCACTTCCCTAACGCCCACCGTCATATGAAATCCTTGAATTTGTGCGGCGATATCTGAATGATGCCTGCAGCTACAGGCATCATTCAGATATTCTTTTCAGCCAGGGATTCTGTGTACGATGAGAGATCATAGCGGCAGTTCCGCTGCTTGATCGTTCTTGTAAGCGGCGGGAGGGGACGTCCCCCCCTCCCGCCGCCATCCGGTGCTTCTCCGGGCTCTCCTGTGCCATCGGGGGCCTGCAGAACGAATCGCCCGTTGCTGGATGGGAAGCATAAAGATGACTGGTGACCAGATGGCCATAGAGATGACTGTCGTAGGCCCAGGCGCGACGTTAAGTAAAACAAACAAAAAAATGAAAATAAAAAAACGCCCCCGTCCCCGGTAGCTCGCGCTCAGTAGCGAACAGGCATGCAAGTCCCGCCCACATATGTAAACACTTTTCAAACCACACGTGAGGTATCGCCGCGTGCGTTAGAACGAGACCTCCTCTAACGCGAAAATGGTAACCTGTAAAACAATTTAAGTGTCGCCTATGGAGATTTTTAAGTACTGAATTTTGGTGTCATTCCATGAGTGTGCGCAATTTTAAAGCGTGACACGCTAAGTATCTATTTACTCAGCGTAACATCTTTCACATTATACAAAACAAAAAAAAAAAAAAAAAAATCGGACTAACTTTACCGTTTTGTTATTTTTTTAATTCATTAAACTGCTTTTTTATTTCAAAAAAAGGCGTTTGAAAAATTATTGTGCAAATACCGTGCAAGATAAAAAGTTGCAATGACCGCCATTTTATTCCCTAGGCTGTCTACTAAAAAAAAAATAAAAAAAAAACATATATTGTTTGGGGGTTCTGCGTAATTTTATAGCAAAAAAAATGATGATTTTTACATGAAGGAGAGAAGTGCCTGAATAGGCCCTGTGCTGAAGTGGTTAAAAAAAGTAATAGAAAAAAAGTCCATTCCGACCAATCGGGATTCATACCCGGGAGGGCCACTAACAAACATAAGGCGAGTATATCTTAATCTCCAGATTCCAACAGACGAGGAAGGAGGGAGGGCAATTGTTTCATTAGACGCCGCCAAGGCTTTCGACACCCTTGAATGGCAATATTTGTGGAGAGTCCTAGAAGAATTTCAAATTGGCCCGATCTTTATGAATTGGGTAAATTTGCTATATAAAAACACCAGTAAAAGTAAATAACGCTCAATCTGATCCGTTTCGATTGCAGAGGGGAACAAGACAGGGGTGCCCGTTGTCCCCCCTTCTCTTTGCCCTCGCAATCGAACCTTTAGCAATAGCTCTTAGAACGGCTCCTGAGATAAGAGGGTTTAAATGAGGTGAGATAGAAGAGAAAGTGGTATTATACGCGGATGACCTTCTCCTGCTCCTAGGAGACACACAGAACTCTCGCAGGAAAGCTATGGAAGAAATTAAAAACTTTGGCCAATTTTCTGGACTCGCTATGAACTGGGGAAAATCCATGTTGCTAGCAGTAGATCCCTTAGAAAAAAACCCTGCCGCAAGAGGCTGAACAAATCCAAATGGCAAACCAAATAAAATACTTAGGGATAATCATTTCTAGAGACCCTAATCAATATATTATAGATAATATGGTCCCATTATTGGATAAATATAAGAGGAAAATTAAAGTATGGAAACGGCTCCCACCATCAGTGGCGGGTCTTTGTAACTTGATAAAAATGGTGTGGATGCTGCAGCTCCATTAGGTTTTACAAAATTCCCCAGTGTGGATATATAAAAAAAGTCGTTCCAAAAGATACATCCTTTAGGGAACTAATTTGGAAAAAGGGGGTGGCAAGAACTCGATTAGATATTCTTCAAAGATCTAAGCAAGAAGGAGGTGTAGCATTACCACACCCGTTTAGTTATTTCCTTGCAGCACAGCTCCAATATATGAAGGGATGCAACACGGAAGGCGGTGAAATAGAGAGGAGGTTACTCCTACATAACATAACTAGTAGAAACTATGGAGGCAGGATCCTTCCCTCTGAAACTACCCACTTTAGCCCTTATGATGAGAGTATGGAAGGCAGCAAAGGCAGCACTGAGATATAACGGGCTAACAGAGTATACACCCCTGTGGGAAAATAATAAACTTGAGGGAAATACAGAAGATGGGGACAGTCAGGGAATGGGAGAGACAAGGAATAAAGAACATCATCCAGCTGTATCAAGACAGTATATTAAAAACTTTTCAGGCACTAAGAGAACAATATGCATTACCAAATACCGTATATACGAGTATAAGCCGACCCGAATATAAGCAGAGGCACCTAATTTAACCACAAAAAAACTGGGAAAATGTATTGACTCGAGTATAAGCCTAGGGTGTCCAAGTGCGTGCCTCACTGTGCCCATGACTAGACTGACGTTTAACATGGGAGTTTATGGAAGAGGGGCCCGGGTTTGAAAAATCAGTGCTCCCCAGCCAACACACTTATAGAGGAGAAATGGGGCTACATGTGTGCCAAGTTTTGGGTCCAGAGGACCTACGACCGGCCGGAAACGGGTCCCCCAAAGTCACCAGAGAAAATACCGTTTAACATGGGAGTCTATAGAAGGGGTGACCGGATTTGAAAAATCGGTGCTCCCCGGCCATAGGCTTCCCGGAAAACAAACTTTGAACACTTGTAGATGAAGAGTGTGGCTACATGTGTGCCAAGTTTGGGGTCCAGGGGACCTACGGCCGGCCAGTACCTGGTCCCCAAAGTCTGGGAGATCAGGCGCAAAAAGGTGACTTGAGTATAAGCCGAGGGGGCATTTTCAGCACAAAAAAAATGTGCTGAAAAACTCGGCTTATACTCGAGTATATACGGTACATCATTTTATAGATACCTGCAGGTCAGGCATGCTCTTGCAGATCAGTACAAAGGAACAGTAATAGAATGGAGTAAGATCCCTCTGCTCCAGGAAATTATCAATACAAGAACATCAAAGGGTCCAATATCAAAAGTATACCCTAGTATATACAAGGGGAGCCTGAGAGGAACACAAGGCCCGATACAAAAGAAGTGGGAACGAGACGGTGGTAACATAACCGGATATACAGTGTGAAAGAATCCTGGAATTCGCCCCATTGGTTTCATGATCCCCCTCCCAGAGGATGTCTCATCTGTTTTTATTAAATAGAGCTTATTATACCATGGACAAGCTTTTCCGGTATGGTTGTAGATCAGATGCCAACTGCCCTAGATGTGGAAGAAATGAAGGGGATATGATCCACAGGTTTTGGAGATGTCCAAAACTATTTCGGTATTGGAGGGAGGTAGTGGGAAACATTGGGCAGATTTTTGAAGTTAATATAGAATTGGAACCAATACACTATGTATTGGGCTGGGCAGAGGGAGAAGGTAAAATTGGTAATAACCAGCTCGCAATTTCGAGACGTCTGCCTCCATAGCCATGCTGTTAAGGCCATTGACTGTAAAGCAGGATGGCGTATGGGACCTTGCGACAGCAGGTCCTCTCGTAGCGGTAGACGCCAAGGGATGTCTGCTACACAAGCCCCACGTAGGTAGTGGAGAGCGGACCGGAGGGCCGCATGCCGAACCCCCTGTACAAACGTTCTCACTAGAGAGTGAGCCACCAGGGGTCGTTGAAAAAGACAGCCAGGGCGGATATCTGCCCCCTAATTGTACTTAAGCAACCTTATTGGTCCGCCCCACGCTGTAAAAACAGCAGGACTCTGGAACCAAATAAGTATGGATATGTAGGTCTTCCAAGTGCGATGGTAAATCTTTCTAGAGGACAATTTTCAAGCACTCCTCATGGTAAAGAACACAGAGTCTGACAGGCCCCGGTCTCTTAGCACCTGGCTCTGAATAGCCATGCGGTTAAAGCCAGTGACTGTAAAACAGGATAGCATATGGGACCTTGCGACAGCGGGTCCCTTCTTAGCGCTAGACGTCAAGAGGCGTCTGCTACCAGACGCACTAGATCAGTGTACCAAAGACGCCGAGGCCAATCCAGAGCAATTGGGATTCTTGGAATACTCTCTGCCTCCAGTCTGCAAAGCAGATGAGGAAGGAGCTTTAGAGGAAGGAAGGCATAGATTAGCCTGTACTGACTCCACGGTGCCAATAACGCATCTGTTGCGTCTGCCCATGGGTCTCTTGACCTGGCCACAACCTCAATACCTTCCGATTGAGTCGAGAAGCCAGGAGATCTACATCTTGCGTGCCCCATCTTTGGCAAAGGAGCTGAAACTCCTAGTGTAGAGACCATTCTCCTTGGTCCGGCATCTGGCGACTCCGCCTGCCAGTATTCCAGGCCCGGAATGTATACGGCTGACAGGGCCAGTACGCTCCTTTCTGTCCACCTTAGGGTGTGAGCAACCTGCGATGCTGTAGCTGAGCTTCTTGTTCCTCCTTGATGGTTGACCCTATGCCACCGCCGTGGCATTGTCCGACTGGATCCTGGCTGGACGCTCCTGTCTATGGAGAGGCACAGTCTGATCGCCTGAAGTTCCAGGACATTGATCGGCAAGCGGGATTCCGCTGGTAGACCATTGACCCTGGGTTGAATGAACCCCCCAGACTCCCCTCCAACCAGTAAGGCTGGCGTCTGTCGTGACCACCATCCAGTAAAAGGAAGGAACGACTTCCCGGACAGAAGTGCCGGTGATGTCAGCCACCAACTAGGGAGGTCCTAACTAGGTGGCTCACCCAAATTTGACAATCCAGGGACAATGGGCACTTGTCCCATTTGGACAGAATACCTTCTGTCGCACTCGCGTGTGAAATTGCGCATATGGTACCGCCTCGAAGGAGGCTACAATGAGGCCCAGGACTCACCTGTAAAAAGCGGCCCGACGACCATCCTGGGGATGTCAACTGCCGCAACGCAGCCCGAAGGGTCTGCCACTTTCCCATAGGGAAAAAACTTTTTGCCTCCGAGGAGTCCAAAAGCAACCCCAGATATACTAGGAGTTGAGTCGGTACCAATACTGACTTCTGAGTGTTCAGCACCCAACCAAAGTAACGGAAGGTCTGACAGTTTATAGACAGTCTGAGTAAAAAACCCCAGAAAGCCGTTCCTGTACTGAAGTTTGTTGGGTTTGCGAAACCAGGGGACGCTGCAGGCGCTATATCGGCCCGGGATCGTTTCTTTGCCGCACTAGGCGGACGAAAAAAACACTTGTGCACGGTAAAGAAAGGTCCTAGCCAACGACGTGGCTCCTTACCCTTTTTTGGATTGTGGGAGCAGCATGCTTTTAACGCCTGGCATCTTTAATAATGTCATCCAGGGATGCTCCAAAAAAGTCTGTCGCCTTTAAAGGGCAAATCCATCAGGGCATTCTTGGAAGATTGGTCCACAGACTGATCTTAACCAAAATAGACGGCGTACCACCGCATAGCTAGAAGCTCTGGCCATCAGAGGAATCGTGTCCAAGTCCAATTCATAAAAGAAATTTAGGCCCTGTACCATTTGGTCAGCTAGGGCTATCCAGGGAAGCCTGGCGTGCCTTTAACCCATTGTTCAGCATCTTGCCCATTCAGTGAGTGTCTGAGACACCAGGGCCCAAACTATTGTTGGGCGCACAGCCGAACCCACTACCGTGTATAGGTTGCGGGTGACTGTCTCAGCCTTCTTGTCCGCAGGGTCCTTGAAGGCAGGAGCCCCTTCCACCGGAACGGTGGCTAGCTTGTTAGTCTGGACATAGAAGGGTCCCCTATCGGGGTAAGGTCCATCTTTTCAAGAACTCTCTTTAAGAGGGTAACGCACCGCCAGATTTTTTGGGGACTGAAAATAAAAACCTTCTGTGGTTTGTCCCCCTCCTTGTATAAAAGTTTGTCTATACAAGACACACAAGGAAACACCTTAGCAGTGCGGGTCGCCTTACGGAACCCAAAAGGGACCGGCGCTTCTCTCTTTAGAGTATCTCGCACTGCGGTGATAAGGTCACTTACCAGAGCCCTATCGCGCGCTGACCCGGATCCGGAGACTGTCCGGCCGATCTCGGTCCGCATCCTCAGATACATCAGAGCCAGGCCATAAGCTGTAGCTGGACTCGGCTCCGCATCCGAGTTGTCCCCAGAAGATGGCGGGGGGAGGGGGCGCTTTCTAACCCTCGTGTTCCCATGCGCTGCTTCCACCTTGGCAATAAAGCATCATTGCAAGTTCAGGTGTTTTAGGGGAAAAAGCAATTGCTTATGACGCCGTGCTGACGTGGCAAGGTACAGTAACCCACCCTCCTAGCTGCAGCAGAGACAAGGGTCCCCCCCCCAGAGGACTCTGACCCAGCAGCGTGTGTCTGTCGGTTTGCGCTGTTTATCAATGGCAAAATGGCCGCCGAGCGGCCGATAGAGGCCAAACAACGCCGCGGGCCACAAGAACATGGCCGCTGGATGTAAAAAGAGCATGGAGCACAGGAAAAATGGTCGCCGAGCGGCCGCTAGAGGTCAAAACACAAAACGGCCACAAAAACATGGCCGCCGAGCGCAGATGACCAAACACCGCCTGGATCACAAGAAAAATGGCCTCCGCGCGGCCGCTAGAGGTCAAACACAGCGCGGCCACAGGAACATGGCCGCCAGTGCAGATAGAAAGTAAACACAACAGGGATCACCAAAAACTTGTCCACCGAGCGGTCGATAGAGGCCAAATACAGCGCGGCCACAAGAACATAGCCGCCAGTGCAGATACAATACAGCATGGATCACAGCAAACATGGTCGCCGACAGCATGGAGCAGGACACACAGGTAAGCAAATCTCTTTAAGCAGCTTATAACAATGATTTAGCAGATGTACATGCACAGTTCCCTACAGGTGAACCCCAGCCCCGGTAGCTAGCTCAGAGAGCCTAGAGAGGAGGGAAGGAAGGAAGGGGAGAAGGGAAGGATAGAACCCTTTACTCACCTCTGTCTTCCTGCCGAAGCAGAGGATTACTACTTACCCTTCCTGGTGGATCGTGTTGGAAACATCCCAGAAAGACCATCTTCTGCATGGTAACGGAGATGACTGATGGCCAGGCTACTGCAAATTGGCCTTATAGACCGGTCCGATGCAAGCCCTGGAGCGTATAGCTCACCGGCCACCCATAGAGCGACGGGCATGTCGTGGACGACCCAGCGCGTAGCTATGGTCAGCACACGCTCGATGGCCGAAACTGGGGAGACTACAAGGATCTGGGATCCAGCCTGTCACCCAGTCGGCAGTTGATCGAAGATCACAGGAACAAAAAAATAATAATTCAATCTGGAATAAAAAAAAACCAGGCCTAAGGGCCCGAAGGAAACCATGTCTTCTCCTTAGCTAGGCAGAAAAAAACTGATCTGCTTAGTGCAGGCTGAGAGGATATAGTCAGTAGGACCGCACCCTGGGCGGGGCTGTTCTGCTTTTAAGTTAACACTTTCTGCCTAGTCACTCCTGAAGGAAGGCTAATACCACTTTGTCAAGATTAAGGCTGTGTCCGTCCATGAACGAAAGAGAAATAAAGGTTAAGTGGGAATGATAGAGGAATGAAAGTAGACGGATGTGAGTGGGATAAATGTGTTTGACAGGGGAGGTTAGCTCAGTTGGAGTGAAGATAAGGGAACGACTGCCGGAAAGAATAGTCTAATTATAAGGAATGGGAAATTACTTATGGTTTTTATGATGTACTATGACTATTGTATTTACATGTTACAGGGGAGGGTGGGAAGGGAAATGTGAATGTGTAGATGTATAATAGAAAATGGTTTAATAAAGATATGAAGTAAAAAAAAAAAACTCAGATTTAAATGGTTGACATCTCATCTTTAAAAGGAGCTAAGGAATTTAGCCAAAGGAGAGTGCCTCCGATTTTAGCAAGCCTGCAATACACTGCCTGCATAAAGCTTTGTTAGAGCCTGAGGATAACTTGTTCCCACAGTTAGGGCACCATTTGCAGCCTGACTTGTCTTCCCTTTGAGCTTCCTCAACCTGTAACATAAAAATAGATAATCTTAGCATCAAACTTTTACCCTCTTTAAACACCCGTGCTGCAACCACCACTACTGCATATTCCCAGAACAGTGAGGTATCCTCCACCATGGAGCATACTAGTCCCAGCCCCACAACTACCAAACGTGAAAAAACCACAGTGCAGGGCTTGCCCATCAGCCTACCTGGATTTGGCTGGTGCCTGCATCCGCCGGAGTGTCCTGGGGATTTGCCTTCATGGTCCCCCCTCTCTGCTCCAGATCCATCCGCTAGTCCGGTATTGCTGGACGCTGGTCGGGATTACTAGGCCCAGCCTGGGCTTTTCCCCTCCTCCTTGCACCCTGGAGACCCTGGACCGGAAGTCTCAACGCACAGTGATGAGGCTGTTCAGCCGGAAATTACGCAAACAGCGTCTCCAGCCCCCACCGCGATCGCAGCAAGGAGCTGAGATGAACGAATCCACCTGCACAGCTCCTGGGGGAACCTGCATCACCCTGCCACTGGCACACCTCGGCACTGGAAGGAGGGGGGTAACGGGTCTGCTCCTGTTTTGCTGGACGGTACCCGAGCCCCAAGAAAAGACAGTAAGAACTTCACTGGAGCCGACGGATAGGACCCAGTAACCCTGTGCAGTCTCCACTCCCTTCAGGCAGCCCAAGAGATGAAGTCCCTCTCCTGGTTCCTCAGCAACATGTTCCTTCGACTGGGGAAACACAAATGACTGACCAGGGACCTGAGGGACCGCCTTTTGAACTGTGGCAATGTGTTTCCTCTGGTGATGGGAGGGACTTCATCTCTCAAGGGCTGTCATGGAAGACTGGGGAAGAAATCTTCATATTTATTCAAAAACCACAGTAGACAAAAACACAAAAAAAGATCAGTTGACTAATCTCAGCCTACAAGGCCTTAGTAATAACTCATCACCTACCCGCAAGGATCAACGGGTTGCCGACCCCGAGCTAGGGCATAATACCACTTGTTGTGAAGAAGGTCTGCAGGGAAAAGTCGCTAGTTGTTAGAGGTTTCACAAAAGTAACACCTTGCATAAAGGTGTTAATGAGAGAATTGAAGCCAGAGGCCTTTGAAAAATGATGGATAAGATCGAAACACGCCCTTTAAGGGTGCCGAGTGCTAGATTCTAATCAAGACCCATTTGTAGGAAAATTAATATGTGGGGTGCAGAGAAATTTCAAGAATGGAATTCACTAGGCTCGCACCAAAGTAAGATTTCCAGGCACATAATAAATCTTCCCGGATGTGGCTTTTCTTGCCTTCAGCAAGGTAAGAATTACAGATTTTGAGCCTCCCTCTATACTTTGGGACCTGGGTTTCAACAGCCATGCCATTAAAGCCAAACACTATGAAGCAGGGGAGAAAGAGATGGCCTTGACGGAGCAGATCTGGTCTGCTGGGAAGAGGCCAGGGATCCTCTGCAAGAAGTCTGAGCATGTCTGTTTACTAGATTCCCCTGGGCCAATATGGTGCCAGAATTAGCACAGTATTCTTTCACTCAATTTTGTGAAGCAGGAGAAGTAGAATACTTAGAGGGAAGGCGTACACTAGCCTGAACAAAGATGAGGGAAACATAGGATTTTTGTACTTACCGTAAAATCCTTTTCTCTGACATCCATGGACTGTCATGGCGTCTCTTAACCCACGTGTACAGTGAATATGTCCCTGCTTGCATGAGAAGACCTAGGCAGAATGTGAGATGTTATACATACATTCTAAAAGCCAGAGTTGAACAGCCCCGCCCAGGGGGGTGGTCCCTCCGGACATAACCCACCCCCTGCAGTCAGCAGACCTCAGTTCGTAACAAAGCAGTACAAACTTTAAAAGGAAGGGTGGGTGCCGTGTCAGTCCATGGATGTCAGAGAAAAGGATTTTACAGTGAGTACAAAAATCCTATTTTCTCTTATCATCCATGGACTGACACGGCGTCTCTTATTCACTGTACACGTGGGATGTCCCAAAGCAGTGTCAAGAGGGATGGGAGCAGTCTAAATGGAAAAACCAAAAAACCTCACTCCAAACAAGGCAGAGCTCCTCAACAGAGGAGTTGCAACCCTAAACAGCAGCCTGCAACACCTTGCGGCCGAAGGAAGCATTCGAAGATGCAGCCACATCAACCTTATAAAACTTAGAAAAGGTATGAACAGACGACCAGGTCGCCGCCTTGCACACTTGTGCAACCAACGCTTGATGTCGGAAAGCCCAGGAAGCGCCAATTGCCCTGGTGGAATGCGCCGTGACCGGAAAGGGAGGCGCCCGCCCCTTGAGAGCATAGGCTTGAATGACGGTTTGTCTGATCCACCTAGAAATGGTGGCAGACGAAACCGCTTGGCCCTGTTTTGGACCAGAGGCAGTTACAAATAGAGAGTCAGACTTCCGAATAGAAGCAGTAGCAGACAGGTACACCCGCAAGGCTCGTACCACGTCCAATGTGTGAAGCACAAACTCTCTGGGATGCGATGGGTGAGGACACAAGGACGGGAGGACAATGTCCTCATTTAGGTGAAAGGCCGAGACCACCTTTGGCAAAAAAGAAGGTCGCAGACGCAACACCGCCTTATCCTTATGGATGACCAAATATGGCGACTTGCAGGACTAGGCCGCCAACTCAGACACTCGTCTAACAGAAGTAATTGCCACTAAAAGGGCCACCTTCTGAGACAAAGTCAAGAGGGGAATATCCCTGATAATCTCAAAGGGAGGTTCCTGGAGAACCGAGAGCACCAAATTCAGATCCCACGGGGGGAGAGGAGGCTTGACAGGAGGGAGCACATGGCGAACCCCCTGTACAAAGGTGCTAACCAAGGAATGACCCGCTAGTGGTCGCTGAAAGAAGACGGCCAAGGCCGAAATCTGACCCTTAATGGTACTCAAAGCCAGCTTTTGGGCCACTCCACGCTGCAGAAAACGCAGGATTCTAGGGACGGAATACGTCCGAGGACGCCAGTCCAGCTCTTCGCACATGGCGATGTAAGCTTTCCAGGCACGTGATAGATCATTCTGGAGGAAGACTTCCGTGCCCTTAACATGGTCGAAATGATCGAGTCCGAGAGACCTCGGTCTCTCAACGCCTGGCTTTCAATAACCATGCCGTTAAAGCCAGAGACTGTAAAGCAGGATGAAATATAGGACCTTGAGACAGAAGGTCCTCCCTTAATGGCAACCGCTAGGGAACGCCCACGATGAGATGTACCAGATCGGCGTACCAGTGACGCCGAGGCCAATCCGGAGCAATGAGAATCACCGGAATTCCCTCGGTCGCCACCCTGCGCAGCAGGTGAGGGAGCAACTGCAGTGGAGGATAAATGTATATCAGGTGATAATAACCCCATGGGGCCACTAACGCATCCAAGGCATCCGCCCAAGGATCCCTGGATCTGGCCACAAACCTTGACACCTTGCAATTGAGTCGAGAGGCCATCAGGTCCACATCCGGCGTGCCCCACCGTCGGCAAAGGAGTTGAAATGCCTCCGGGTGCAAGGAGACCACTCTCCCTGGTCCAGCGTCTGGCGACTCAAATAGTCCACCTGCCAATTGTCTATGCCCGGAATGGAAACGGCCGGCATGCTTCTTTTGGCCCACTTCAGGGCACGGGCGACCTCGGAAGCCGCAGCTAAGCTCCGAGTCCCCCCTTGATGGTTGACATACGACACCGCCGTGACGTTGTCTGACTGGATCCTGATCGAGCGATCCTGAAATCTCTCAGACCACGAGGAGAGGCACAGTCTGATTACCGATCTATGTTCTGGAAATACGGGCAAACGGGCTTCGTCCGGAGTCCTGATGGAGTCCTGATGGAGTGACCCTGTAGTTTCTCTGACCATGAGGAGAGGCACAGTCTGATTGCCCGTATCTCCAACACATTGATCGTTAAGAGGGCTTCGTCCGGAGTCCAAAGCCCTTGGGCCGACAGGACTCCCCAGACTCCCCCCCAGCCCGTCAGGCTGGCGTCCGTCGTGATCACCGTCCATTGGATGGGGAGGAACGACTTCCCGGACCGAAGAGCCGGGGACCCCAACCACCATGTCAGGGACGCCCTGACCAGGTGACTCACCTGGATCGGAAGATCCAAAGACAACGGGGATTTGTCCCAAGTGAGCAAGATCTCCTTCTGCAATGCCCTGGTGTGTGATTGGGCATACAGAACGGCCTTGAAGGAGGCCACCATGAGTCCCAGGACTTTCATGCAAAAACGGATTGACGATCATTTTCGGGATGTCAGCACCCGCACTGCAGACTGAAGTGTCAGTAACTTCCCTGGAGGTAGGATACCTTTGCCTCCAAGGAGTCCAGAATCAGACCTAGATATTCCAGACGCTGAGTCGGGACCAGGACCGACTTCTGAATGTTCAGGAGCCACCCAAAGTCCCTGAGGGTCTGACTGACGATAGTCACACTGTTTTCTAATTCTGAGCCACTTTCTGCTCTTAGAAGATCGTACAGATAGCCCATGACAGCGATGCCTCGCTGTCTCAGCAAAGCTAGAACCGGCGCAAGCACCTTGGTAAACACCCTTGGTGCCGAGGCTAGGCCGAAAGGAAGAGCCACAAATTGATAGTGGACTCCACCGATCGCAAGCGCAGAAACTTCTGGTGACTTGCACAGATCGGAACATGCCAGTAGGCATCCTTGATGTCCAAGGCCGCCAGAAAATCCCCTTGACGGAGTGCATCGATCACTGTGCGAATGGATTCCATGCGGAATTTTTGCACCTTCACGAAGGCATTCAGGGACTTGAGGTCCAGGATAGGCCGAACCCCGTCCTTTTTTGGGACGACAAACGAATTTGAGTAGAATCCCTGAAACCTCTCCTGTGACGGAACCGGCACAATCACTCCTGACCAGATTAAATCCTGAACAGCCCCCATAGGGCTGCCCGACAGGCAGGAAGGAGAGGAAGATTCGAGGGAAGAATCTGTCTGGGGCCAGGAACGGAACTCTATCCTGTAACCTGAGATAACCACCTCTCACACCCACCGGTAGGATATCCGGGTGGTCCATCGATCCGCGAACCTGCAAAGTCGTCCCCCCCACCCCAGAGTCGGGTGGGGGCAAGACTTCACGCGGAGGCGGGCTTGGGAGCCGGCTTGTTTGGCTTACGCACCCAGGGGACGCACCCAGGGGCGCATGTGTCCACCAGCCGCACTGCTGTCAGTCTGGGAGGGCCTACCTGTTGGACTCTGACTGACTAAAAAAACTTTTTTGCTGGAAAGGAAGGACCCTGCTTACGGCGGGCCTCCTTACCCTTGCTAGTCTGAGGAAGAAGAGTGCTTTTACCTCCCGTGACATCCTTGATGATGTCATCCAGTGCAGCACCGAAAAGGATACCACCTTTAAATGGTAGATCCGTCAGAAGCTTCTTAGAGGCTAGGTCAGCAGACCAGCATTTCAACCAGATAAGACGCAATACCACCGCCGAGACAGAGGCCCCAGACATTAAGGGGCCGTGTCTAACGTGGCGTTGCACACATAAACCATGCCCTGCACCATTTGGTGGGCCAGAGCAATAGCGTCTGGAGGAAGATTATGCTCCTGTACAGTTTGGTGCAAAATGTTTGCCCATCCCGTAAGTGTCTGAGACACAAGGGTCGCCGCTACCACAGGCCGTTGGGTGGATCCCAACAAGGCAAACATGGCTCTGCTCACCACTTCTGACCTCCTGTCAGTGGGGTCCTTAAAATGCAGGAGTCCCCTCCATCGGGAGAGTGGTGGCCTTGTTCAACCGGGCGACTGGAGGGTCGACCACTGGGGGAGAAGCCCACTTTTTAAGTAGGGCATCTTCAAAGGGGTATCTGATAGACAAATGCCGCGGGACCCTAAAAGTCTTCTGCGGCTTTTTCCCAGACCTTATCAATGAGCTGGTCAAAGAAAGGTACATATGGAAAACCTTTTTAGAAGGCCCGGCCTTAAAAGAACCAAAGGAGACTGTCCGCCTGAGGTTCTGCATCCGCAGCATTCAGCTTGAGAGTGTCCCTCACAGCATCAATGAGTTCACTAACAAGCGCCCTGTCATTTACTGACTCAGAACTGGAGTCTTCCTTGCAAGGAATGTCCTGTTCAAAACCATCAAAATATTCAGAGCTAGGGTCCTGAGCGGTAGTGGCTAGGCCCGAATCAGCGCACCCCCCCTTTTTTTTTGTGGAGTTAAAGTGGGGAGAGGGGCTTTTTTGCTATCTTGCGCTCGCACACGGCTTCCCTCCTGGTCAGAAATGATTCCAGGACTGCCAACAACTGGTCCATAGGGACCGCAGGTGCTGGAGCACTGCCTGTTGCCTCAACATGCAAGGGGAAGCTGTGACGCTGACTCCATATTACCTCTCTCTGAGACTCCTCAGATAAAAAAAGTCCACCCACATGCTGTGCTGACTGAGGGGGCGCCCAGGGGACTCACCAGACCTATTTGGGCATTTGTTTACTAAGAAAAACTACCTCTGTATCCACAACCAGGGATCCTCTAGCTCAGACCTTGGATGCGCTGTAGTTTTCTCTTATCCATGGACTGACACGGTGTCTTATACACCTTTACACGTGGGTTATGTCCCTGCTTGCAGGAGAAGACCTAGGCAGAATGTGAAATGTTATACATACATTCTAAACAGCCAGAGCTGAACAGCCCCGCCCAGGGGGGCGGTCCCTCCGGCATAACCCTCCCACTGCAGTCAGCAGACCTCAGTTCGTAACAAAGCAGTACAAACTCGAAAAGAAGGGTGGGTGCTGTGTCAGTCCATGGATGCCAGAGAAACGGATTTTACGGTGAGTACAAAAATCCTATTTTCTCTTGTCATCCATGGACTGACACAGCGTGTCTTATACACCTTTACACGTGGGATGTCCCAAAGCAGTGTCAAGAGGGATGGGAGCAGTATAAATGGAAAACCAAAAACTTCACTCCAAACAAGGCAGAGCTCCTCAACGGAGGAGTTGCAACATCAAACAGCAGCCTGCAACACCTTGCAGCCGAAGGAAGCATCCGAAGATGCAGCCACATCAACCTTATAAAACTTAGAAAAGGTATGAACAGACGACCAGGTCGCCGCCTTGCACACTTGTGCAACCGACGCTTGATGTCGGAAAGCCCAGGAAGCACCAATTGCCCTGGTGGAATGTGCCGTAACCGGAAAGGGAGGCGCCCGCCCCTTGAGAGCATAAGCTTGAATGACGGTTTGTCTGATCCACCTAGAAATGGTGGCAGACGAAACCGCTTGGCCCTGTTTTGGACCAGAGACAGCCACAAATAGTGAGTCAGACTTCCGAATAGAAGCAGTAGCAGACAGGTACACCCGCAAGGCTCGTACCACATCCAAAGTGTGAAGCGCAAACTCTCTGGGATGCGATGGGTGAGGACACAAGGACGGTAGGACAATGTCCTCGTTTAAGTGGAAGGCCGAGACCACCTTTGGCAGAAAAGAAGGTCGCGGACGTAACCGCCTTATCCTTATGGATGACCAAAAAGGGCGACTTGCATGACAAGGCCGCCAATTCAGACACTCGTCTAATGGAAGTAATGGCCACCAAGAAGGCCACCTTCTGAGACAAAGTCAAGAGGGGGAATATCTCTAATATTTTCAAAGGGAGGTTCCTGGAGGACCGAGAGCACCAAATTCAGATCCCACGGGGGGAGAGGAGGCTTGACAGGGGGGAGCACATGGCGAACCCCCTGCACAAAGGTGCTAACCAAGGGATGACCCGCCAGCGGTCGCTGAAAGAAGATGGCCAAGGCCGAAATCTGACCCTTAATGGTACTCAAAGCGAGCTTTTGGGTCACGCCACGCTGCAGAAAATGCAGGCTTCTGGGAACGGAATACGTTTGTGGGCGCCAGTCCAGCTCTTCCCACATGGCGATGTAAGCTCTCCAAGTACGGTGATAGATCTTTCTGGAGGAAGACTTCCGTGCCCTTAACATGGTCGAAATTACCGAATCCGAGAGACCTCGGTCTCTCAGCACCTGGCTTTCAATAACCATGCCGTTAAAGCCAGAGACTGTAAAGCAGGATGAAATATAGGACCTTGAGACAGAAGGTCCCCCCGTATTGGTAACCGCCAGGGAACGTCTGCGACGAGACGTACCAGATCGGCGTACCAGTGACGCCGAGGCCAATCCGGAGCAATGAGGATCACCGGAATTCCCTCGGTCGCTACCCTGCGGAGCAGGTGAGGGAGAAACTGCAGCGGAGGATAAACGTATATCAGGTGATACTGACCCCATGGGGCCACCAACGCATCCGAGGCATCCGCCCAGGGATCCCTGGATCTGGCCACAAACCTCGACACCTTGCGATTGAGTCGAGAGGCCATCAGGTCCACATCCGGCGTGCCCCACCGTCTGCAAAGGAGTTGAAAGACCTCCGGGTGCAAGGACCACTCTCCCTGGTCCAGCGTCTGGCGACTTAGATAGTCCGCCTGCCAATTGTCTACGCCCGGAATGTAGACGGCCGACAGAGCCGGCACGCTTCTTTCGGCCCACCTCAGGATGCGGGCGACCTCGGAAGCCGCAGCTGAGCTCCGAGTCCCCCCTTGATGGTTGACATACGCCACTGCTGTGGCGTTGTCCGATTGGATCCTGATGGAGTGACCCTGTAGTTTCTCCGACCATGAGGATAGGCACAGTCTGATTGCCCGTATCTCCAGCACATTGATCGGTAAGAGGGCTTCGTCCGGAGTCCAAAGCCCTTGGGCCGACAGGACTCCCCAGACTCCCCCCCAGCCCGTCAGGCTGGCGTCCGTCGTGATCACCGTCCATTGGATGGGGAGGAACGACTTCCCGGACCGAAGAGCCGGGGACCTCAACCACCACGTCAGGGACGCCCTGACCAGGTGACTCACCTGGATCTGAAGATCCAAGGACAACGGGGATTTGTCCCAAGTGGACAAGATCTCCTTCTGTAAAGCCCTGGTGTGCGCTTGGGCATAAGGAACGGCCTCGAAGGAGGCCACCATGAGTCCCAGGACTCTCATGCAAAAGCGGATTGACGACCATTTTCGGGACGTCAGCACCCGTACTGCAGACTGAAGTGTCAGTAGTTTGTCTGGAGGTAGGAAGACTCTTGCCTCCAAGGAGTCCAGAATCAGACCTAGATACTCCAGACGCTGAGTCGGGACTAGAACCGACTTCTGAACGTTCAGGAGCCACCCAAACTCCCTGAGGGTCTGACTGACGATAGTCACACTTTCTTCCAATTCTGAGCCACTGTCTGCTCTTAGAAGAAAATCGTCCAGATAGCCCACGATAGCAATGCCTCGCTGTTTTAGCAAAGCTAGGACCGGAGCAAGCACCTTGGGGAACACCCTCGGTGCCGAGGCTAGGCCGAAGGGAAGAGCCACAAATTGATAGTGGACTTCGCCGACCGCAAAGCGCAGAAACTTCTGGTGGCTTGCGCAGATCGGAACATGCAAGTAGGCGTCCTTGATGTCCAAGGATGCCAGAAAATCCCCTTGATGGAGTGTAGCGATCACCGTGCGAATGGATTCCATGCGGAATTTTTGCACATTCACGAAGGCATTCAGGGCCTTGAGGTCCAGGATTGGCCGAACCCCGTCCTTTTTTGGAACAACAAACAGATTCGAGTAGAACCCCTGAAACCTCTCCTGGGACGGAACCGGCACAATTACTCCGGACCCGTTCAAATCCTGTACAGCCCCCAAGAGGGCTGCCCGACGGGCAGGAAGGAGAGGGAGATTTGAGGGAAAGAATCTGTCTGGGGGCCAGGAGCGGAACTCTATTCTGTATCCTGAGGTGACCACCTCGCACACCCACCGGTCGGAGATCCGGGAGGTCCACCGATCCGTGAACCTGCGAAGTCGTCCCCCCACCCCAGAGACGGGCGGGGGCAAGACTTCACGCGGAGGAGGGCTTGGGAGCCGGCTTGTTCGGCTTACGCACCCAGGGGCGCTTGTGCCCGCCAGCCGCACTGTTGTCAGTCTGGGATGGCTTACCCGTGGACTCTGACGGACGAAAAAAACCCTTTTTTGCTGGAAAGGAAGGACCCGGTTTACGTCGGGCCTCCTTACCCTTGATAGTTTGAGGAAGGAGAGCGCTTTTACCTCCCGTGACATCCTTGATGATGTCATCCAGAGCAGCACCAAAAAGTCCACCACCCTTAAAAGGTAGATCCGTCAGGAGCTTCTTAGAGGCTAGGTCAGCAGACCAGCATTTCAACCAGATGAGACGCCGCAATACCACCGCCGAGACAGAGGCCCTGGATATTAAAGGGGCCGCGTCCAACGTGGCGCCGCACACATATATCAGACCCTGCACCATCTGGTGGGCCAGAGCAATAGTGTCTGGAGGAAGGTTATACTCCTGCACAGTTTGGTGCAATATTTTTGCCCATTCCGTGAGTGTCTGAGACACAAGGGTCGCCGCTACTACGGGCCGTAGGGCGGATCCCAACAAGGCGAACATGGCTCTACTCCCCACTTCTGACCTCCTGTCAGTGGGGACCTTAAACGCAGGAGTCCCCTCCATCGGGAGAGTGGTGGCCTTGTTTAAACGGGCGACTGGAGGGTCGACCACCGGGGGAGAAGCCCACTTTTTAAGCAGGGCGTCTTCAAAGGGGTATCTAATAGACAAACGCCGCGGGACCATGAAAGTCTTCTGCGGCTTTTCCCAGACCTAGTCAATGAGCTGGTCAAAGAAAGATACATATGGAAAAACTTTTTTAGAAGGCTTGGTCTTAAAAGAACCAAAAGGAGACTGTATCCGCCTGAGGTTCTGCGGTCGCAGCATTTAGCTTGAGAGTGTCCCTCACAGCATCAATGAGTTCACTAACAAGCGCCCTGTCATTTACTGACTCAGAACTGGAGTCTTCCTCACAAGGAATGTCCTGTTCAAAACCATCCAAATGTTCAGAGCTAGGGTCCTGAGCAGCAATAGCTAGGCCCATATCTGAATCAGAGCACTCCCCTTGTGGAGATAAAGCGGGGAGAGGGCGCTTTTTTGCTCCCTTGTGCTCACACACAGCTTCCATCCTGGTCAGAAATGATTCCAGGACTGCCGACAACTGGTCCATAGGGACCGCAGGTGCTGGAGCACTGGCTGCTGCCTCTGGCATGTGAGGGGAAGCTGGTGACACTGACTCCATAATGTCCCTCTCTGAGACCACCCACAGGCTGTGCTGACTGAGTAAGGGAATGCCCAGGGGACCCACCAACCTGACCAGGACCGCTCGGTTCCGCTGCTCTGTCTCACTGCGCCGCGCTGCTCAGCGTGAGTGAGCTGAGAGGAGAGAGTGTGAGGAGATTTGCGCCGTTCCCAGCGGCGCTAGAGGCCAAACTAGTGCTAGAAAAACGTGCGGCTACAAGAAAATGGCCGCCGCAATGTGCTCCGGCGGGCCACGGCAAGATGGCCGCCAATGTAAAATCAGCACACACACTAAACATGGCGCCGAACGGCGCCCAGGCCCCTCACACCCAAAAACAAAACAGCCCCAGCGAATGCAGAGCAGCATGAGCCCCCCCCAGGACAGTATGGCCCCCAGGCACCCCACACAGTACAGCGCCAGCACTAGTGACCAGAGAGTGACATTAAAAAAACACAGGGGGAGACAGGGAAATCCCCCACACAAGAAACACACATTATGTACTCACCTGCAGCCAGGAGAGACTACTTACCCGTCCCCTGAGGGACCCACTGGTGTGTTTCTGACATAACTATCACAGTGCGGTACTGAGTAGCTATCGGCCCGGTCCACCGCGAAAGATACAGCCGGACTGTTCTATCTTGAGAGGACCGCGGAGCTGGAAGCCCACCGGCCACCCCTGGAGTCGTGGGGCATGTCGTGAACTGAGTCTCACGCACACAAGGCGAGGATCAGCACGCTCGATGGTCGGACAGGGAAGACTACGAGGATATCTTGTACCCAACCTGTTGCCCAGCCGACAGTTGATAGAAGATCTCAAAAGAATAAAATAGGAAAAAAATTCCAAAAGGAATAAAAATAGGTCAGGAGACTGGCTCCTGAGAGAGCCACGTCTTCTCCTTCTGCAAGGCAGAAAAAAACTGAGGTCTGCTGACTGCAGTGGGAGGGTTATGCCGGAGGGACCGCCCCCCTGGGCGGGGCGTTCAGCTCTGGCTGTTTAGAATGTATGTATAACATCTCACATTCTGCCTAGGTCTTCTCCTGCAAGCAGGGACATAACCCATGTGTAAAGGTGTATAAGACACGCTGTGTCAGTCCATGGATGACAAGAGAAACATCAACTTTGTAAACGCGTGCACGTATGGCTAGGTCGCCACCTTGCAAACTTGACAGACACCTGATGTCAGAATGCCCAGGGGGCACCAAGCGACAGTTGTCACAGGGAAAGGGGGGGCCCGCCCCTTAATGACATATGCCTGAACAATAGGCTGTATAATTCAAAAAAGGAAATAGTGGCAGAAAAGGCTATGATGCCTTTCCTCAGACTGCCCTTGATCACAAAAAAAAAAAAAAAAAAAAAGAAGCGGGAACTCTGAAAGGAGGCTGCATAGCTACATAGTTGGTAAGGTTGAAAAAAAAGTCCAAGTCCAAAATGTGAGAGCTTTTAATCACAATATTACATTGTGTACCCCTATATGTTATGGTCATTTTAGGTGCCTAAGTTTTTTCTTAATCTATGCTCCCTGCTGAAACCACTGCTTTTGAAAGAAAATTCCACATTCTTACCGTAAAGAACCCTCTACGCAGTTTCCGGTTAAATAGCTTTTCCTCCAATTTTAGTCAATGGCCGCGACGCTTTAACCACTTAAAGGACCGGCCACAGCATATATACGTCAGCAGAATGGCACCTACAGGCACAATCACGTATCTGTATGTCCCCTTTAACTGCCTGCCGTGTGGTTGAGCACGCACTGCCTCAACTTGCGACCCTGCCGCCATCCCCGTGAGTCGGACCGCGGGTCCCACGATCGTCTCACTGAGGGATGGAGCGGGGAGATGTTAGTGTCACTGTCATTGTTTCCGCTCTGTGTAATCAGAGCGGAGATTAGTGACGTGTCACTCGTAGCCACGCCCCCCAACAGTAGTAATCACTCCCTTAGGCACACTTAACCCCTTCAGCGCCCCTAGTGGTTAACCCCTTCACTGCCAGTGTAATTTTTTTTTCAATAATTTGTTCTTTATTAGAGTTTCAAAGATACATATATGTTATAGCCATAACATCAATACGAACAGTAACAGATGTTCCAACTAGAGACAAGCTCTTTTGATAAGCATTATCTTATTACAGCAAACAATGAAATGCTAACGAGGGTGAGTAAACTTGGATAGCCGATTGAAAAGAGGTCCTTGATGGAGAAAGGGCGGGAAGGAGGGGGTAAGGGGTAGAAGGAAGGATGACAAAGAGGGCACCAGCGAGCCTGAGATAGGGAGCAAGGTGAGTAATTAACATTTCAGTATAGTTATACTTGAACAGTGCATTTTGGGTGGTGTAACCATGTCGACCACATAACCATAAATTTTTCTAAGTGCAGGTTTTTCTTAGCTACAATTCGTTCCATTTCACACTGGATATTAAGATCAGCGACAGTGCCTGAAGTGGAGGGGATTGTAGTAGTTTTCCATAATCTAGTAATGTTCAATTTGGCAGCATAGAGTAAGTGAAGGACTGCATATCTAGATTGGGGTGGAATTTTTTTCTATGCCAATATGTAGCAGGGCCAGTGCAGGATTCGGGGACCAAGGTGCCCCAGCAATAGATGAGATCAGAGCGAATACTTGTTTCCAGAAGGAAGTCAAGGATTTGCAGTACCAAAGGGTATGTGCGATGGAGCCAATACTGCCGCAGCTTCTCCAGCAGGATGGTGAGTGACCCGGGTACATTTTAGATAAGCGATAGGGTGTTAAGTACCATCTATGGATAGTCTTTTGGTAGGATTCCCAGTGGTTGGAGCAGTGAGAAGCTTTAAAGGTTTCCGTAAATGCCCGTTGCCATTGGGTTTGAGTGAAGGGAGCATTCAATTCTTCAGCCCACTTAGCTAAGGAGTGTACTTGGGAGCAGGGTTGAGTGTCGCTAAGGCATGCGTACATCAGAGAGATACCCCTGTTAGGGTAGGGGGTAGAGGAGTAGTATTGGTATATCGGTACAGGGATTTTTACTCTGGAGGGCAGTGTAGATGCTCTGAATTAGTGAGAAATTCTCGTGTAAGTGAAGGTCTCTGAGCGTGGGAGTTTAAACTTATTTTGGAGATATTTAAATGTGTGCATCTGGTCTTGGTTCATCATGTCATCAAAGGTTAAGATACCTGCGGAGTGCCACTGGGAGAGGTTCAAATCAGGAATGCAGGACGATAGAGCTCTCAGAGGTATCGGTATCGACCTACTAGGTGAGTTTTGGGGATATAAACTTAGAATTTTATTCCATGCCAATATTGAGGCTGAGATCATGGGGTTATGCTTTGGCAGGGATGGAGAGCCTCCTGCAGTTATTAGTCACTACCTATTGCTACTGTTGTGGAGATTTTTATGAAGATGTATTTAATATGTATTGTCATAGTGTCACCCAGTGTTAGTACTTCCGCAGCCCGCTCTAAAGAGCTGGCTGGGGCAGTCTGAGGCTGGTTGAATCCCGTCTGGTAGGGGAAAACGTCTTGAGGTTGGAGTGTGATGTTTGTAGGGTGCGGATATGTCCACCGACGGGGGCCCTCTGTGCATTAGCAAGGACGATCGTTGAGGAGGGGATATGCTCACTCTGCAACGACATCATTGGTTATAGGCAGATGCGTGCTCTTGTCTCTGCTGAGTCTGATCAACATTGATTGGGATTCGTTGCGCGCGTCTGCAGATAGCCTCCCTCCCCCATTCAATAATAGTATAATCTGAATATGCGTTATTCTATGGAATAGCGCAGAATAAGGATTCCTATCAACTTTAGCCATCATACGTTATTGTATTCATTGTATTGAATTGTATACATATTTCTTGTGTGGTATTCATGTAATGGGAAACCCTGTTGAAGGGGATGTCCTTGTATGGTCATTCTCCTGTGTGGAGGGGACATCCTGTGATGTCCCCTCCCATGGGGGAGGTGATTGGTTCCTGCAGCCAATCACCTCCTGTCTGTGAGATCTTTGGAGTCTAATAAAAGTCTTTGAGGAGGTGTCGGCTGGGCAATCTGCTCTGGGATGGCCTGACGATGAGACCTAGGTGATGGTGCTGCTTTCTTTGAGTGAATGATGGGATGAACGGTGAGTGAATTTTAGCAAACTTAACCACTTAAGCCCCGGACCATTTCGGGCCATTAGGACCAGGCCTGTTTTTGGGATTCGGCACTGCGCTGCTTTAACTGTAAATTGTGCGGACATGCAATGTTGTACCCAAATGAAATTTGCGTCCTTTTCTTCCCACAAATAGAGCTTTCTTTTAATGGTATTTGATTGCCTCTGCGATTTTTATTTTTTGCGATATAAACAGAAAAAGACCGAAAATTTTGAAAAAAAATGATATTTTCTACTTTTTGTTATAAGAAAAATCGAATAAACTCAATTTTAGTCATACATTTAGGCCAAAATGTATTCAGCCACATGTCTTTAGTAAAAAAAATGTCAATAAGCGTATATTTATTGGTTTGCGCAAAAGTTATAGCGTTTACAAACTAGGGTACATTTTCTGAAATTTACACAGCTTTAAATTTATGACTGCCTATCTCATTTCTTGAGGTGCTAAAATGGCAGGGCAGTACAAAACCCCCCCAAATGACCCCATTTTGGAAAGTAGACACCCCAAGGAAATTGCTGAGAGGCATGTTGAGCCCATTGAATATTTTTTTTTTTGTCCCAAGTGATTGAATAATGACAAAAAAAAAAAAAAATTACAAAAAGTTGTCACTAAATGATATATTGCTCACACATGCCATGGTTATATGTGGAATTGCACCCCAAAATACATTCTGCTGCTTTTCCTGAGTACGGGGATACCACATGTGTGGGACTTTTTGGGAGCCTAGCCGCGTACAGGGCCCCAAAAACCAAGCACCGCCTTCAGGATTTCTAAGGGCGTTAAATTTTTGATTTCACTCCTCACTACCTATCACAGTTTCGAAGGCCATAAAATGCCAAAATAGCACAAAACCCCCCCAAATTACCCCATTTTGGAAAGTAGACACCCCAAGCTATTTGCTGAGAGGCATGTTGAGTCCATGGAATATTTTATATTTTGCCACAGGTTGCGGGAATATGACAAACTTTTTTTTTTTGCACAAAGTTGTCACTAAATGATATATTGCTCACACATGCCATGGGCATATGTGAAATTACAGCCCAAAATACATTCTGCTGCTTCTCCTGAGTACGGGGATACCACACGTGTGGGACTTTTTGGGAGCCTAGCCGCGTACGGGACCCCAAAAACCAAGCACCGCCTTCAAGGTTTCTAAGGGCATAAATTTTTGATTTCGCTCCTCACTACCTATCACAGTTTTGAAGGCCATAAAATGCCAAGATGGCACAAAACCCCCCCAAATGACCCCATTTTGGAAAGTAGACACCCCAAGCTATTTGCTGAGAGGCATGTTGAGCCCATTGAATATTTTTTTTTTGTCCCAAATGATTGAATAATGACAAAAAGAAAAAAAAAAAATGTACAAAAAGTTGTCACTAAATGATATATTGCTCACACATGCCATGGTTATATGTGAAATTACACCCCAAAATACATTCTGCTGCTTCTCCTGAGTACGGGGATACCACATGTGTGGGACTTTTTGGGAGCCTAGCCGCGTACGGGACCCCAAAAACCAAGCACCGCCTTCAAGGTTTCTAAGGGCATAAATTTTTGATTTCACTCCTCACTACCTATCACAGTTTTGAAGGCCATAAAATGTCAAAATAGCCCAAAACCCCCACAAATGACCCCATTTTGGAAAGTAGACACCCCAAGCTATTTGCTGAGAGGCATGGTGAGTATTTTACAGCTCTCATTTGTTTTTGAAAATTAAGAAAGACATTTTTTTTTCTTTTTTTACATTTTCAAAACTTTGTGACAAAAAGCGAGATCTGCAAAATACTCAACATACCTCTTAGCAATAGCTGACAACTTTTTGTACATTTTTTTTTTTTTGGTCATTATTCAATCACTTGGGACAAAAAAAAAAAATATTCAATGGGCTCAACATGCCTCTCAGCAAATAGCTTGAGGTGTCTACTTTACAAAATGGGGTCATTTGGGGGGGTTTTGAACTGTCCTGGCATTTTATGCACAACATTAGGAAGCTTATGTCACACATCATCCACTCTAACCACTTGAAGACAAAGCCCTTTCTGACACTTTTTGTTTACATGAAAAAATTTTTTTTTTTGCAAGAAAATTATGTTGAACCCCCAAACATTATATATTTTTTTAAAGCAAAGGCCCTACAGATTAAAATAGTGGGTGTTGCATATTTTTTTCCACACAGTATTTGCGCAGCGATTTTTCAAACGCATTTTTTGGGGGAAAAACACACTTTTTTTATTTTTAATGCACTAAAAAACACTATATTGCCAAAATGTTTGATGAAATAAAAAAGATGATCTTAGGCCGAGTACATGGATACCAAACACGACATGCTTTAAAATTGCGCACAAACGCGCAGCGGCGACAAACTACATTCATTTTTAAAAGCATTTTAAAGCCTTTACAGGTTACCCCGTTAGATTTACAGAGGAGGTCTACTGCTAAAATGACTGCCCTCGATCTGACCTTCGCGGTGATACCTCACATGCATGATGCAATTGCTGTTTACATATGACGCTAGACCGACGCTTGCGTTCGCCTTTGCGCAAGAGCAGGGTGCTTTTTTTTTTTTTTTTTATTATTTATTTGGCTTTTTTATTTTATTTTTAAACTGTGCCTTCCATATTTTATTTTTTTACCATTTTTATCGTTATCTCAGGGAATGTAAATATCCCCTATGATAGCAATAAGTAGTGACAGGTACTCTTTTTTTGAAAAAAATTGGGGGGTTAGACCCTAGATCTTTCCTCTGCCCTCAAAGCATCTGACCACACCAAGATCGGTGTGATAAAATGCTTTCCCAATTTCCCAATGGCGCTTTTTATATCCGGGGGGGGGGGGGACATTTCCTCCCACTGCTTGTAAAAGCAGTCTAGAGGCTAATTATCTGCTAGAATTGCTTTTACATGAAAGCCGGCTGCTGGCTGAAAAGAATGATACCAAGATGATACCTAAACCCGCAGGCATCATTCTGGTATAAACATTCAAAGCCCAGCAACATACCAGTACGTTGCTGGTCCTTGTTGGACATGTATTGTAATCTTTTTTTTCATACAGCCTATTGGCTGAACGAAAAAAAGATTGATTGGTGGGTATGCCCACCATTAGAATACCTCCCTTCATCCACCCACTTCTAATGATGGGCATATATGCCAAAGCATGGGGGCATCCTCCCGCAAAAAAGTTATGCCGCGTACACACGGTCAAGCCTTCGTCGGAATTTCGACCGTATGTATGCGGCATAAAAGGTTATGCCGCGTACACACGGTCAAGCCTTCGTCGGAATTTCGACCGTATGTATGCGGCATAAAAGGTTATGCCGCGTACACACGGTCAAGCCTTCGTCGGAATTTCGACCGTATGTATGCGGCATAAAAGGTTATGCCGCGTACACACGGTCGGACTTTTCCACGGGCAAGCCTCCGTTGGAATTTCGACCGTATATACGCGGCATTAGGAGCAAAATCGCTCCTCCGCCCCTGCTGCCCCCATGCTTCGGCATATATGCTCTTTTTTTTAACTGTGGTGGTGAAATCACCTCCTACAGCGTTGGAGTCACGGCTTTATGTATCGTGGGAGCAAACGCTGTTGCTGTCAAGATAAATAGATCCGCGCTGCAACTGAATGGCGTACCTGCTAAGCAAATGGTGGTTAACATTAAAACAAAGTAACATTACAGTACAACAGTAAGACCTTACCATGCCATACCTGCAAAGCAAATACCAAAACAAAACCTAGTAACAAATAAAAAAATGTTTTAACGCAACCTGTGCCTAAAATATATATATGCCGAAGCATGGGGGCATCCTCCCGCAAAAAAGTTATGCCGCGTACACACGGTCGGAATTTTCCACGGGCAGGCCTCCGTCGGAATTTCGACCGTATGTACGCGGCATTAGGAGCAAAATCGCTCCTCCGCCCCTGCTGCCCCCATGCTTCGGCATATATGCTCTTTTTTTTAACTGTGGTGGTGAAATCACCTCCTACAGCACTGGAGTCACGGCTTTATGTATCGTGGGAGCAAACGCTGTTGCTGTCAAGATAAATAATTCCGCGCTGCAGTTGAATGGTGCACCTGAAAACAAAAAATTACATACCTGAAAAGCAAGCATGATAAAACATTGCAGAATAGAATACAGTAAAAAAGAGCAGAACAATAGAGAGAAAATAGAGAGAGAGAGAACAATAAAACGACAACTATTTTTGTTTTTTTTATTTTATATTTTTTTGTGTTTTGTTTTTTACGTTTTTTTTCTTTTTTTTGTAACTTTACAACTGTAATGGTTCGGGTCTCTCAAAATGTAATGGCATCTTGGGAGACCCTGTGTAAGTGTGTCCTTGTCTGTGAAATGCTGTACCCTACGCTAAAACTTCACTTTTGAGTGGTAGCGTTCAAAACATTCACCTTGGCAAAGACCAGGCTTGTCAGGACAGAGTGGACAAAAACTACGGGTGTCACGCCTAAATCCGCGCTTGCTACAGACACGACATCTTTTTTGGGGGTGGCTTTGGGTAGGGGTACTCGGGAGGACATACGAATAATGCCTCTCATGCAGCCGGCTTACTGCATTTGGTTGGGGATGGTGAGGTCCAGAACCGCCTGGATACAGGAGTTCTGTGACTATCTCATTCTGGAATTTTAGAAGAGATAGTCCTGCCTGAAGCTCTGTATAGCACATGAGCGTTCAGCAAAGCCAATTGGAATAATGATAGAGACACTTTTTTGTACCAGCGTCTCGCCTTACGGTCAATTAGATACGGCGCCATCAACTGGTCGTTGAGGTCCACCCCTCCCATATTTTGGTTATATTCGTGGACACAGAGGGGTTTCTCCACAACACCAGTCGCCGTACGAATTTGGACTGTCGTGTCTGCATGAAGGGAGGTAAGAAGGAAAACATTCTTATTGTCCCTCCACTTCATAGCGAGCAAGTTATTACACTTCAAGCAGGCTCTCTCCCCCAGCCTAAGACGGGCATCTACAAGCCGCTGGGGAAAGCCCCGGCGATTAGGTCGCACGGTGCCACATGCTCCAATCTGATGATCAAACAAGTGACTAAACAGTGGCACGCTCGTGTAATAATTGTCCACATACAAGTGGTACCCCTTTCCGAATAAGGGTGACACCAAGTTCCACACTATCTTGCCAGCGCTCCCTATGTAATCCGGGCAGTTGACCGACTCAATCTGACTATCTTTTCCCTCATAAACCGTAAAGTTCACTACATAGCCTATTGCCCTGTCTCAGAACTTGTAGAGCTTGACCCCGTATCTGGCACGCTTGCTGGGAAGGTACTGCTTGAAAGACAAGCGGCCAGAAAATTTAATCAGGGACTCATCAACGCAGACAACTTGATCGGGAGTAAACAAGGCTGCAAAACGTTCGTTGAAGTGGTTTATGAGGGGCCGAAATTTATAGAGCCGGTCGTATTCAGGGTCCCCACGTGGACGACAAAGTTCATTGTCGTTGAAGTGCATGAACCGCAAAATCTGCTCGTATCGTGCCCTGGACATGGAGGCAGAGAACACGGGCATGTGGTCAATTGGGTGCGTGGACCAATAAGCACGCAATGACGGAAATTTATGTGTGCCCATGTTGAGGGAAAGGCCCAGAAAGGTCTTAAATTCGGAAACCGTAATTGGTTTCCAATTTCTGGCAATTTTAGGCAACTGGGGGTTAGCGGCGATAAATTGACCAGCATATAAATTACTCTGGTCCACAATAGATCTATAGAGATCTTCCGTGAAAAACAGCGAATAAAAATCAATTGGAATAAAATCAGCTGTTTCCACCTAAATACCGGGTTGGGCAGTGAATGGGGGAAGTACGGGTTCTGCAGAAGTGGTGGGGACCCAATCAGGATAGGCGAATTCTGCAGGAAGGGCAGTATGGGCACGACGGGCCTGCCTTTGTCTTCTTGGTGGCAGCGGGACACTACTTGTGCTTGCCACCTCGCCAGCTTGAACTGCACTTATGGGACTCGCCACGTCACCAAGTGTTACTGCAGTGCTGGATGTACGTCCAGGCTGTACTAGGCCGCTGGTGCTTGCCAGTTCACCAGAAGGAATAGCGGTGCTAGTACTACTCTGCTCCATGATACGAGAGACCTGCGGTTCTTGCTCCTCAACAACCTCAGAAGATCGGGATCGGGTACACCTGACCTTAGCAGGGACCTCAACTTCGTCGTCAGAGCTATCTGACGTGGGGCCGCTGACGTCACTGTCTTCTACGGGAAGATATTCTGAGCCTGAATCTGACAGATACGTGACCTCCTCTTCACTATCTGTCATGCTCAGAATCTCGTAGGCCTCTTTACTAGTGTACCTTCGTCTTGCCATTTTGGGCTCTAAATTTAGGGGTACACTAGTAAGATTCACAGGAAAAAAAGCACCTGACTGTCGTCAGCAAATATATCAAACGCTACAAAAAAACTGTTAGCGATCGCAGGGATTAGGCCTGTCTCTGCGAACGCTGCAGTTATGTGTGTTGTGTTTGGCAAGTGACAGTGATCGATCGATACTGCACTTGGGTGGGCTGGGCTGGGCGGAGGGGCTAAACGCAGGCGCTAGCAGGTATCTGGGCTGATCCCGCTAACACTGCGTTTTTGGGAACCCTAAACCGCTGGGGATGCTAGTATAGATCTGATCAGATACTATACCACTAAGGGGGGTGTATGCTTTGCGCGTGGGTGTTAGCGTTACTGGCACTAACCTAACACTGCCTGGGGCGACGCAGACCCTCTCTGGCGCTAAAACCTAATTGATCTCACCCGCCGGGCGATCAGGGGGGTTAAACCTTTATTGGGTTATATACGGCGGGTGCCCTGATGCTATAAAAAGCAAACTAATCAACCAGCGTCACCCGTAACCTTTATATGGTGATCACTGGTGAAAGGGTTAACTAGGGGCAATCAGGGGGTTAAAACCTTTATTAGGTTAAATATGGGGGTACCTGATACTAATAAAAACCTGCGGCGAACCTAAAAAAAAAATAACTGCCTATCTAAAACACCAGCGACACGAATACAGCGATTGGAAAAACAATCGCTTAGTGACGCTGAAGTTAGGGGGTGAAAGGGTTACCTGGGGGGTGATCAAGGGGTTAAACCTTTATTAGGGGGGGTTAGGGGGCTACCCTGGACCTAAAGGGGCCTAATCCTAACTGCCCTGCAACTTTTTACAATCACAGATGACACTAAATGCAGTGATCAGTAAAATAAATGATCACTGCAATCAGTGACACTGTGATTGGGGGCTTTGGGGTGACCTGGGGGGTGATCTGGGGGTGACTGGGGGGTGATTTGTGTGCCTACGTGTACCTACGTGTCAGTGGACTGTTGGAGCACTAACCTCTGTCTTCTCTCCTCGGCGCCGGGAACGAAAAGACCGCGGCGAGGGAGATGACATCACTTCCTCCAGCCTGTGTTTACATTTCAGGCAGGAGGAAGCAATTTCATTGGCCGGGAGCGATCGCGGGGGGGGGGCGGAATCGAGCGGCCGCCCCCTCATGCCTGATCGCTCCCGAACACTTAACGGCTGCTCACTGCAGTGAAGGGGGGTCCGGATGGACCCCCCAACTGCACAAAGGCGATCACGTAGATCTACGTGATTCTGCCTGTCCGTGCCATTCTGCCGACGTAAATCGGCGGTGGGCGGTCGTTAAGTGGTTAAAGATAGCATTATTGCAAAAAGATGAATCTGAAGTGTGCTGATTTAGCACAAGGCAAAGATGGCTGTGTGCTCTGCAAACAACCAATCTTACCACCACACTATCATAGGGGATATTTACATTCCCTGAGATAATAAAAATGGCAAAAGAAAAAAAAAATGGAAGGAACAGTTTAAAAATAAAATAAAAAAGCAAAATAAATAATAAAAAAAAATAAAAAAATAAACACCCGTTCCCCCCTGCTCTTGTGCGAAGGCGAACGCAAGCGTCGTTCTAGCGTCATATGTAAACAGCAAATGCACCATGCATGTGAGGTATCACCGCGAAGGTCAGATCGAGGGCAGTCATTTTAGCAATAAACAGGGGAACAAAACAGGAAGCGCCACCTAAGTGCAATATTTTAGTCACAATTTATTAAAGATAGAGGAGATGCACTTACAGACATATGTAAAAAACTGGCTCATCTGTGTGTGTAGTTCACGGTGTGATCCGGTCTCAGGTGCATCCAGGCTCATGAGTAGGCAGAGCAGTGTGTAGTTTTCATCCTGTGGCCACCAGGAAGCCAGCCAAAACCAGCAGAGAACGAGGATGATGACGTCACCAGAAGCCGAACAAGAAAGATCACCGGAAGGACAGATGTTCAGCACACCACTGAAAAACCAGGCTACGCGCTCGGAGCTATCTGCTCCTTCAAGAGGCCTAAAACGGTAAGATTTTAGCCAATCATTGGTCCATACTTCTTGAGGATCCCCACCTCAAGTCGAACTTAGCAACTGTTCCTAAAGTAGCATATCGGAAGGCTCGTAACATCAAGAGCAAAATTGCCCCCAGTAAGATCCGCTCCACTGCAGTAGCTACCCCACTTATCATGATCCCCCTTCATGGTATGTTCCAGTGTAAGAAATGCCAGTTTAATAACAAATGATTTTTGGCCATGTTGGACAAAGGGAAGACATACACGTTTAAGGACTTTTATAATTGTTCCACAGAGTACGTCATATACTGCCTTACCTGCCCCTGTGGGCTTTTTTATGTAGGAAGGACTATCAGGGCTTTGAGGGCACGTTTCGGCGAGCATAGAAGATACATTGAGAAAGAAAGGGACCACCACAGTGTCCCTAAACACTTTATCACCATAAGAAATCCACCTCCGGTTTGAAAGTGTGGGTACTGGAATCAATTCCAGGCACTTTACCTGGAGCCGAACATTTTAAACGGCTTTGTCAGCAAGAATCCTTTTGGATTTATTCATTGGGGACTTTAGTGCCTGGTGGGCTTAATGAAGAAATCCAAGTCCATACCCTTCTGTGAATAAGATATTTACCCATATCATGCATATTTCTCTGTATATAGGATGCCTTTGTCATACCCACATTGCCCATCTCCATTGTACGCCCACCTATATGTGTATTTTATACATCATGTTATTATATGCATGTTTGTGCGCATATACCAGTAGGGTCTCTGGGTATATGTGAAATATCGTGTGTTTTTTAATGGGGATATGTGATCAGCTTATTTTTAGTATTATTTGTACGGTATTTTATATGTTAAATGAGAGCCATTTATTCTCCCTCTCCTTCTCCCCCCCTTTTTCATATATAGATTTTTTTCATATTTTTTCCATATATATTTGTTCATGTATATATTTTTTTCTACATATATACATGTGTATATGGATGTTCTAGTAAGGACACAATCTCATTCCCCCAAAGTATTTTTATATTTCTGCGGTTGTTCCGCTTGTAAATAAATCTTTTTCCACCTTATGTATTTTTAGTATTCCCCTTCCCTTCCTCTTCTTACCTACTTGGGTTGTAGTTTTTTAGCATTTCTTTCCATACTGCTTTTGTTATGTGTGCTGGGACTTGCTGTCCCACTAATGGTCACAGCACATAAATAGTACCATAGCTGCAGTACCGTGTTAGGCCTCTTGAAGGAGCAGATAGCTCCGAGCGCGTAGCCTGGTTTCTCAGTGGTGTGCTGAACACCTGTCCTTCCTTCCGGTGATCTCTCTTGTTCGGCTTCTGGTGACATCATCCTCGTTCTCTGCTGGTTTTGGCTGGCTTCCTGGTGGCCACAGGATGAAAACTACACACTGCTCTGCCTACCCATGAGCCTGGATGCACCTGAGACCGGATCACACCGTGAACTACACACACACATATGAGCCCGTTTTTTACATATGTCTGCAAGTGCATCTCCTCTGTCTTTAATTGTGACTAAAATATTGCACTTCGGTGGCGCTTCCTGTTTTGTTCCCCTGTCTTCCTTGTGCAGAGCCGACTTTCTCTGAGGACAGCTGCCTCCTATCACCCTTCCATTGCTCCCCCCTGTTATAGGAATGGTCAATATATACCAGCAAATGGACTAAAAAGAACTGTGACTGGACTTTTTGAGATCCAATTCCTGGCCATCTATCATGCATTAGTCTTTTGCGCTAACAGTTTATTCCATTGATTTTAGCAGTAGACCACCTCTGTAAATCTAATGTGGTAACCTGTAAAGGCTTTTAAAAATTATGTAGTTTGTCGCCGCTGCGCGTTTGTGCGAAATTTTAAAGCATGTCGTGTTTGGTATCCATGTACTTGGCCTAAGATCATATTTTTTTATTTCATCAAACATTTGGGCAATATAGTGTGTTTTAGTGCATTAAAAATAAAAAAAAAGTGTTTTTTTTTCCCCAAAAAATAGGATTTTTTACTCACCGTAAAATCCTTTTCTCTGAGCCCATGGACCGACCCAGCTTCTCTATTGACAAAGTGGGTATTATCCGTTAATTAGGAGTGACTAGGCAGAAAACTTGTAAAAAGTGTTGCATCACACCTTCTACAGTACCGCCCAGGGGGCGGACCTTCTGGGTATATCCTCTCAGTCTGCATCTCGCATTTCAGTTCGTCAAAAAGCAGTACAAACTTAAAAGGAGGGGTGGGTGCTGTGTCGGTCCATGGACTCAGAGAAATGGATTTTACGGTGAGTAAAAAATCCTATTTACTCTTTCGTCCATGGACCGACACAGCTTCTCTATTGACAAAGTGGGACGTCCCAAAGCAGTGTCAGAGAAAAAACGAGGGGTGGTAACAACATAAAAATAAACTTCACCCCAAACACAAAACAGCACTCCTCCAATGGAGGAGTTGCAACTCTAAACAGCCGCTTGCAAAACCTTGCGGCCGAAAGAGGCATCCGAAGATGCACCTACATCAACTTTGTAGAATTTTGTGAATGTGTGAGCGGACGTCCAAGTCGCCGCTTTACATAATTGGGAAACAGACGCTTGATGTCGGAAAGCCCAATGAGGCACCTATTGCCCTGGTCGAATGCGCCATGACCGGAAAGGGGGGCGCCTGACCCTTTAAGGCGTAAGCCTGGATTACTATCTGTCAGATCCACCTAGAGATGGTGGCCGACGAGACTGCTTGGCCCTTCTAGGGACCAGCCACCGAAACAAACAGTGAGTCTGACTTCCGGAACAGGGAAGTAGCAGATAGGTATACTCTCAAAGCTCGGACAACGTCCAAGGAATGCAACGCCGACTCCTTAGGATTCGACGGGTGAGGACACAAGGATGGAAGTACAATGTCTTCGTTGAGATGAAAAGCCGAAACTACTTTCGTTAGAAAGGAAGGCTGCGGCCGCAGCACCACCTTATCCTTGTGGAAAACCAAATAGGGAGCCTTGCAGGACAAGGCTGCCAGCTCAGAGACTCGTCTAACTGATGTAACAGCCACCAAAAAGACCACCTTCTGAAAGTGTCAACAGGGGAATATCTCTAATAGTCTCAAACGGTGCCTACTGAAGCACCGAGAGGACCAGGTTCAAGTCCCACGGAGGCAGCGGGGGACGGACCGGAGGGGCCACATGTCGAACCCCCTGCACAAATGTACTCACGAGAGAGTGAGCCGCCAGGGGTCGCTGAAAAAAGACAGCCAAGGCAGATATCTGTCCCTTAATCGTACTTAGGGCAAGTCCTTTGGTCCACCCCATGCTGTAAAAACAGCAGGATTCTGGGAAACTAAATAGGTACGCGGATGCCATCTCATTTCCTCACACATGGAGATGTAGGCCTTCCAAGTGCAGTGATAAATCTTCCTAGAGGACAGTTTGAGCACTTCTCATAGTAGAGATTACTGAATCTGACAGGCCCCGGTCTCTCAGTACCTGGTTCTCAACAGCCATGCCGTTAAAGCCAGTGACTGTAAAGCAGGATGGACTATGGGACCTTGCGATAGCAGGTCCTTCCGTGGCGGTAGGCGCCAGGGGACGTCTGCTACCTGACGTACTAGATCGGCGTACCAAGGACGCTGAGGCCAATCTGGAGTGATTAGGATCATTGGAATTCCCTCTGCCTCCACTCTGCGGAGCAGAAGAGGAAGAAGCCTTAAGGGAGGGAAGGCATAGATTAGCTGATACTGACCCCACGATGCTACCAACGCGTCCGTTGCGTCTGCCCATGGGTCTCTTGACCGGGCCACAAACCTCAATACCTTCCGATTGAGTCGGGAAGCCAGAAGATCTACGTCTGGTGTGCCCCATCTTAGGCAGAGGAGTTGGAACACTTCCGGGTGTAAGGACCATTCTCCCTGGTCCAGCATCTGGCGGCTCAGGTAGTCCGCCTGCCAGTTTTCCACACCCGGAATGTACACGGCCGACAGTGCCGGTATGCTCCTCTCTGCCCACCTCAGATGCTGCAGCTGAGCTTCTTGTTCCTCCTTGATGATTGACATATGCCACTGCTGTGGCGTTGTCTGACTGGATCCTGACTGGACGCCCTTGCAGTCTCTGAGACCATTTGAAGAGGCACAGCTTGATCGACCGGATCTCCAGGACATTGATCGGCAGGAGGGCTTCCTCTGGGGTCCAGCGACCCTGCGCCGACTAGACACCCCAGACTCCCCCCCCCCAACCTGTAAGGCTGGCGTCCGTTGTGATCACTATCCAGTAAACCGGAAGAAATTACTTCCCGGCCATTAGAGCCGGTGCTGTCAGCCACCATACCAGGGATCTCCTGACTAGGTGGCTCACTCGGATTTGATAATCCAGAGATGAAGGGCATCTGTTCCATCTGGACAGAACTTCCTTCTGTAACACTCGAGTGTGGTATTGAGCATATGGGACCGCCTCGAAGGAGGCTACCATGAGGCCCAACACTCGCATGCAAAAACGGAGTGACGACCAATTCCTGGAAGTCAGCTGCCATACTGCAGCCCGGAGGGTCTGCAACTTCTCCACAGGGAGGAATACCTTTGCCTCTGAGGAATCCAGAATCAACCCCAGGTACACTAGGCGTTGAGTGGGCACCAATACTGACTTTTGCGTGTTTAGTATCCAACCACAGTCTCGAAGAGTCTGACAGGTAATGGACACGCTTACCTCCAATTCTGAGCTTGAAGGGGCCTTCAGCAGAAGGTCGTCCAAGTAACCTGCGATAGCGATACCCCGCTGTCTTAGAAGTGCCAGAATCGGAGCGAGCACCTTGGTGAACGTCCTGGGTGCTGAGGCAAGGCCAAACGGGAGGGCCACAAACTGGTAGTGGTTCTTCCCGATAGCAAATCACAGAAACCTCTGATGTCTGGAGTATATGGGGACATGCAGGTATGCGTCCTTGATGTCCAAGGAGGCCAGAAAGTCCCCCGGATGGAGAGCTGTGACTACAGATCGAACCGACTCCATCCGAAATCTTTGTACCTTCACAAAGCAATTGAGGGCTCTGAGATCCAAGATTGGACGAACCCCCTCCTTCTTCGGCACAATGAACAGATTTGATTAAAAACCCTGACCCCGTTCCTGTTCTGGAATAACTACCCCGCGTTCCAGTAGACCCTGGACCGCCCCATACAGGGCCTCCCGACGGGTCGGTAGTAGCTGGAGATTGGAGGTGATGAATCTGTCTGGTGGACAAGAGAGAAATTCTATCTTGTAGCCTGAGGAGATTACTTCGCAAACCCACCTGCCGGAGACTAGAGCAGTCCACTGAGTCGCGAATCTGCGAAGACGTCCCCCCACCCGAGAGCTGGGTGGGGGCGGACCTTCATGTGGACGCAATTTGTCCGCAGGCTTGTTGGGTCTGCGGGACCAAGGACGCTTCTGTCCTTGGGCAGGCGCTTTATCGGCCTGGGGTCTTTTCCCTGTCGCTTAAGGGGGCGAAAAAAACGCTTACGTGCAGTAAAGGAGGGCCCTTGCCCTTGGCGTGGTCCCTTACCCTTGCTAGTTTGGGGAAGCAAAGTGCTCTCACCTCCTGTGGCATCCTTGATGATGTCATCCAGAGAAGCCCCAAAAAGTCTGTCACCCTTAAAAGGCAGATCCAACAGGGCTTTCTTGGAAGTCTGGTCCGCAGACCAGCCCTTTAGCCAGATCAGGCGGCGTATTGCTACTGCATAAACCGAAGCTCTTGACAGCAGGGGAATAGTATCCATGTCTGACTCGCAGACAAACTTAAGGCCCTGGACCAACTGGTCGGCCAAAGTTATCTCATTAGGAGGAGCATCTCGCTCCTTTAACCCCTGGAGTAGCAATTTTGCCCATTCAGTAAGTGTCTGAGACACTAGGGCCCCCGCCAATGCCGGGCGTACTGCCGAGCCTACCACTGAGTATAGGTACCGAGCGAGTGCTTCAGCCTTCTTATCAACAGGGTCCTTGAAAACAGGAGCCCCTTCTACTGGAATAGTGGTTTCTCTATTAAGTCTGGACACCGAAGGGTCCACTATAGGGGGAGAGGTCCATCTCTTCAGAAAACTCTCCTCAAAGGGGCACCGTACTGCAAACCTCTTTGGGGCTGTAAAGACCCTCAGTGGGTTCTCCCATTCCTTGTATAAGAGTTTGTCAAAATAAGACACACAAGGGAACACCTTAGCAGTGCGGGCAGGTTTACGAAACCCAAAGGGGACTGGAGTCTCTGCTGCTTCTGCAGTATTTTCCAACTTTAGCATATCCCGCACTGCAGTAATAAGGTCAGATACCAAAGCCGTCTCGCGTACTGACCTGGACTTGGAGTCATCCTCACTGTCCGATCGGTCACGGTCTGCAGTCTCTGATGCATCAGAATCTGGGCCATGAGCCATAGCTGGACCTGGTTCTGCATCAGAAATATCCCCAGAAGATTGCAGGGGACGGGGGCGTTTATTACCCCCTGTATTCCCGTGTGCTGCTTCCACCCTGGCAGCAAACGCCTCTAGGATTGCCGACATAGCGTCCATAGACACCTCAGGGACACCAGCTGCTAAATCTGGTGTTTCAGGGGAGAAGACATCTGGCTCAGATGCCATGCTGACACCCACAGGCCTCCAGGCAAGATATCAATAGGCCACCCTCCTGTGCTGCAGAGAGGCTGGGTCACCCAGAGAACTCACCACCCTGGATAGGTACTGCTATGCTGCGCCTGTGATGCTGTCCCTCTGCTGCTGTGTCAGTCTGCTTCTTTTATCAGCACTTCCTGTGTGAATTTTCGCGCCAGTGTAATGCACCCTAGAGGCCGGAGGCTCTCGAAAAATGGTTGCCAAAAACGTCTGTATGGAAGATAATGTGGGCTCTAAGAAAATGGCCGCCGACAGAAGATAGAGGTCAAGCAGCCATAGCCCACAAAAAGATGGCCGCCGAACGGCAATATCTGCATACAGGGTGGACAAACATGGCCGCCGATCAGCTGATAGGGGCCAGTGGGTGTGGCCGAACCACAGGAAGATGGCCGCCGGGCAGTCACAAGAGGCCAAACTTGGCATGGACCACCTCAAAATGGCCGCCGACAGCATGGAGGAGGAAGGACACAAACACAGGTGAGAAAAAATGACATTTCTTTTAAATGTTAGTTACAGCCAGCCCCGCTCCAGTGGGACCCCCTAGGTGACCCCCAGCACCCAGCAACCTTTAGCTAGAAGCCCAGGGAGGAGGGAAAGGCAGGGAGAGAGGGAAGAAAGGGGCCACAACCACTTACTTGATCTCTCCAGGAATGTCCAGCTAAATCACCCAGCCGAGGCAGGGAAGTTTTACTTACCTATCCTGCATGTATTCTGCTGGAAGACATTCCAAACAGATCATCGTCCGCACACGGAAGGTGACTGTTGGCCAGGCATGCTGTGATTGGACCCAGAAGGGACGATCATATGTATGCCCTGGAGCATGACGCTCACCGGACAGGCTGCTGCGACTCGGCCGTAAGGTCAGCCGAAGCTGAGCGGTCCGATGCAGGCCCTGGAGCATAAGCTCACCGGCCACCCGTGGAGCGACGGGCATGTCGTGGAAAACCCAGCGCGTAGCTAGGGTCGGCACACGCTCGATGGCCGAAACTGGGGAGACTACAAGGATCGAGGATCCAGCCTGTCACCCAGTCGGCAGTTGATCGAAGATCGCAGGAAACAACAAATGTAGCAAAATATATATATCTTTTTTCCCTGGACCAATGGGCCCGAAGGGAGCCATGTCCTACTCCTTGCTAGACAGAAAAAAACTGATCTGCGAAGATGCAGACTGAGAGGGTATACCCAGAGGGTCCGCCCCCTGGGCGGTACTGTAGAAGGTGTGATGCAACACTTTTTACAAGTTTTTCTGCCTAGTCACTCCTAATTAACGGATAATACCCACTTTGTCAATAGAGAAGCTGTGTCGGTCCACGGACGAAAGAGTAAATGCGTTTGAAAAATCGCTGCACAAATACTGTGTGGAAAAAAAAAATGCAACACCCACTATTTTAATCTGTAGGGCCTTTGCTTTAAAAATATATATAATGTTTGGGGTTTCAACGTAATTTTCTTGCAAAAAATAAATAAAAAATATGTTTTCATGTAAACAAAGTGTCAGAAAGGGCTTTGTCTTCAAGTGGTTAGAAGAGTGGATGATGTGTGACATAAGCTTCCTAATGTTGTGCATAAAATGCCAGGACAGTTCAAAACCCCCCCAAATGACCCAATTTTGGAAAGTAGACACCCCAAGCTATTTGCTGAGAGGCATGTTGAGCCCATTGAATATTTTTTTTTGTCCCAAGTGATTGAATAATGACAAAAAGAAAAAAAAAAATGTACAAAAAGTTGTCACTAAATGATATATTGCTCAAACATGCCATGGTTATATGTGGAATTGCACTTTAAAATACATTCTGTTGCTTCTCCTGAGTATGGGGATACCACATGCGAGACATTTTGGGAGCCTAGCGGTGTACAAGACCCTGAAAACCAAGCACCGCCTTCAGGCTTTCTAATTGTGTAAATTTTTTATTTCATTCCTCACTGCCTATCACAGTTTCGGAGGCCATGGAATGCCCAGATGGCACAAAACCCCCCCAAATGACCCCATTTTGGAAAGTAGACACCCCAAGCTATTTGCTGAGAGGTATGGTGAGTATTTTGAAGATCTCGCTTTTTGTCAAAGTTTAAAAAAAAAATAAAAATCTAATTATATATATATATATATATATATATATATATATTTTTTTTTTTTTTTTCTTTCTTCATTTTCAAAAACAAATGAGAGCTGTAAAATACTCATGCCTCTCAGCAAATAGCTTGGGGTGTCTACTTTCCAAAATGGGGTCATTTAGGGGTGGGTTTTGTGCCATTTTATGGGCTTCGAAACTGTGATAGGTAGTGAGGAGTGAAATCAAAAATTTACGCCCTTAGAAATCCAGAAGGCGGTGATTGGTTTTCAGGGTCCCGTACGCGGTTAGGCTCCCAAAAAGTCCCACACGTGGTATCCCCGTGCTCAGGAGAAGCAGCAAAATGTATTTTGGGGTGCAATTCCACATATAACCATGGCATGTGTGAGCAATATATCATTTAGTGACAACTTTTTGTAATTTTTTTTTTTTTTGTCATTATTCAATCACTTGGGACAAAAAAAAAAATATTCAATGGGCTCAACATGCCTCTCAGCAATTTCCTTGGTGTGTCTACTTTAGAAAATGGGGTCATTGGGGGGGGGGGGGGTTTGTACTGCCCTGCCATTTTAGCACCTCAAGAAATGATAGGCAGTCAAATTAAAAGCTGTGTAAATTCCAGAAAATGTACCCTAGTTTGTAGACGCTATAACTTTTGCGCAAACCAATAAATATACGCTTATTGGCATTTTTTTTACTAAAGACATCTGGCTAAATACATTTTGGCCTAAACGTATGAATAAAATTGAGATTAGATTTTTCTTATAACAAAAAGTAGAAAATATAATTTTTTCAAAATTTTCGGTCTTTTTCCGTTTATATCGCAAAAAATTAAAATCGCAGAGGCAATCAAATACCATTAAAAGAAAGCTCTATTTGTGGGGAAAAAAGGACGCAAATTTTGTTTGGGTACAACATTGCATGTCCGCGCAATTTCCAGTTAAAGCAGCGCAGTGCCAAATTGTAAAAACACCTCTGGTCTTTAAGCTGCGTATTGGTCCGGGGCTTAAGTGGTTAAAAAAAAAAAAACGGAAAAAAAAGGGCGGAAAAAATAATAGGATTTTTGTACTCGCCGTAAAAACCGTTTCTCTGACGTCCATGGACTGACACAGCCTCCAACACTTTACCCGTGGGTTATGTCCCTGATTGCAGGAGAATACCTAGCCAGAATGTGAAATGTTACACATACATTCTAAAAAGCCAGAGCTGAACAGCCCCGCCCAGGGGGGCGGTCCCTCTGGACATAACCCTCCCACTGCAGTCAGCAGACCTCAGTTCGTAACAAAGCAGTACAAACCTTGAAAAGAAGGGTGGGTGCTGTGTCAGTCCATTGATGTCAGAGAAACGGATTTTACGGTGAGTACAAAAATCCTATTTTCTCTTATCGTCCATGGACTGACACAGCCGCTTTAACACTTTACCCGTGGGATGTCCCAAAGCAGTGTCAAGAAGGATGGGAGTAGTAAAAAAGGAAAACTAAAAACTTCACTCCAAACAAGGCAGAGCTCCTCAATGGAGGAGATGCAACTTTAAACAGCCGCTTGCAACACCTTGCGGCCGAAGGAAGCATCCGAAGATGCAGCCACATCAACCTTTTAGAACATAGAAAAGGTATGAACGGACGACCAGGTTGCCGCCTTGCACACTTTAGGGGTGGGTTTTGTGCCATTTTATGGCCTTCGAAACTGATAGGTAGTGAGGAGTGAAATCAAAAATTTACGCCCTTAGAAATCCAGAAGGCGGTGATTGGTTTTCAGGGTCCCGTACGCGGTTAGGCTCCCAAAAAGTCCCACACGTGGTATCCCCGTGCTCAGAAGCAGCAAAATGTATTTTGGGGTGCAATTCCACATATAACCATGGCATGTGTGAGCAATATATCATTTGACAACTTTTTGTAATTTTTATTTTTGTCATTATTCAATCACTTGGGACAAAAAAAAAATATTCAATGGGCTCAACATGCCTCTCAGCAATTTCCTTGGGGTGTCTACTTTCCAAAATGGGGTCATTGGGGGGGGGGGGGTGTTACTGCCCTGCCATTTTAGCACCTCAAGAAATGAGATAGGCAGTCATAAATTAAAAGCTGTGTAAATTCCAGAAAATGTACCCTAGTTTGTAAACGCTATAACTTTTGCACAAACCAATAAATATACGTTGACATTTTTTTTTTACTAAAGACATGTGGCTGAATACACTTTGGCCTAAATGTATGACTAAAATTGAGTTTATTAGATTTTTCGTTTAACAAAAAGTAAAAAATATTTATTTTTCCAAATTTTCGGTCTTTTTCCATTTATATCGCAAAAAAAATAAAAAAAAAACGCAGAGGCAATCAAATACCATTAAAAGAAAGCTCTATTTGTGGGAAGAAAAGGACGCAAATTTTGTTTGGGTACAACATTGCATGTCCACGCAATTACCAGTTAAAACAGCGCAGTGCCAAATTGTAAAATCACCTCTGGTCTTTAAGCTGCGTATTGGTCCGGGGCTTAAGTGGTTAACATCTAAAATAAATCAGAGAAGGATTGGGAGAAAGAGCTGTGGTCAGATGAGAGAAAAATTGAGCTCTTTGGCATCAACGCTTTTGGAGGAAGAAAAATGTTGACTATGACCCTAAGAACACCACCCCTACAGTCAAACACAGAGGTGGAAACATTATGCTTTGGGGCTGTTCCTCTGCTAAAAAGGTACAGGCCGACTTTGCCGCATTGAGGGGACAATGGACAGGGCCAAGTATTGTAAAATCTTGGATGAGAACCATCTTCCCTCAGCCAGAACACTGAAGATGGGTGGATGGGTCTTCCAGCATGATAATGACCCAAAACATACTGCCAAGGCAACAAAGGAATGGCTCAAGAAGAAGCACATCAAGGTCATCGAAGGGCCAAGCCAGTCTCCAGACCTCAAGTCATGTTTTGCTTGGGGATCAAATACTCACTGAACTGCAACTCAATTTATAACATTCGTATCAGGTTTTTTTCTTGTTTTTTGGTTGATATACTGAATGATTTAAAATACACCCATGATAAAAAAAAATATAGACCCTTAATTTCTTTGTAAGTGGGCACATTTACAAAATCTGCAGGGGGATCAAATAATTATTTTCCCCACTGTATGTATGAGTAAGCTGCCTATCTCTTAACAAAAATGCCACTCTTATTGAGCTAAACTAAGAGCCACATATAGGCTCATTCAGGGAAGGCATTGCCTTATTCAATAAAATCTTTGTGCAATGGGATGGCTAAAAGTGACCAGAGGAAATGAAAGACCACCAAGAAAATAAAGGGCCATTTACAGTTCACTAAAATATCTAGATGTCCCTTAAAACCCAAGTACACATTAGCCCTAAAAGATTTTGGATTAAGAAAATACATTTAAAAGACAACCACTGCCGAATAACGTAGACAGGGTGGTTCCTTAACTCTGAGGGCGTTATATAACGTCCTCCCAGAATTGCGCCCCCTGGGGCACGCACACCAGAGTCTCCGTGACCGAGGACCCGGTGCATCACTGATCACGGTAAATCTCTGCTGATAGCGGCTGTTTACCACGTGATCGCTCCGTCAAATGACGGAGCGATCACTTGTAAATAGACCAGCGTAATGTGATGACACTGGTCCCTCTCTCCCCTCTCTGTACCGATCGGTACAGTGTGAGAGGGGAGGGTGAGAGAGCGGATGGCAGCAGCACTGTGGGCTGGATTTGTGACAATTGCAGTCACAGATCGAGCCATCCATCCCTGCCCATACCCCGCCATACCCTGCAATAACCACTTACCGCACCCGCCGGCTGTCATATGACGTCCTTGATTTTGTGCGGAGATATCTGAATGATGCCAGCAGCTACAGGCATCATTCAGATATCAGCTTTTTCAGCCAGCGATTCCCTACACCATAACAATAATCATAGCGGCTGTTCCGCCACTTGATCATTCTTACGGGAGGCGAGAGGGGACGTCCCCCCCCTCCGGTGCTTCTACCGACTCACGGCTACGATCGAAGCCAGGACTGTTTTTTTTTTCCAGGCTTCCCAGCCAAGAGGTGAGATTTGGGGTCTTATTGACCCCATATCTCACTGTAAAGAGGACCCGTCATGCCATATTCCTATTACAAGTGATGTAAAGTACACAAGTATTACAAGAAAGTAAAATGAATAAAATATATATATTTTTTTTTAAAGTGCCCCTGTCCCCGTGAACTCGCATACAGAAGTGAATGCATACGCAAGTCCCGCCCACATATGAAAACGGTGTTCAAACCACACGTGAGGTATCTCTGCGAACGTTAGAGCGGGAGCAATAATTTTGGCCCTAGACCTCCTTTGTAACCTCAAAACATGTAACCAGTAAAACTATTTAAAGCGTCGCCTATGGGGATTTTTCAGTAGCGAAGTTTGGCGCCATTCCACAAGCGTGTACAATTTTGAAGGGTATCTATCTACTCAGCATAACTTCATCTTTCACATTATGCAAAAACATTGGGCTAACTTTACCGGTTTTTTTTAAGCACAAAACTTTTTTTTACGTAAAAACGCGTTAGAAAAATGGCTGCGCAAATACAGTGCGAGGTAAAAAGTTGCAATGACCACCATTGTATTCTCTAAGGTCTTTGCTAAAAACACATATATAATGTTTTGGGGTTCTATGTAATTTTCTAGCAAACAAATGATGATTTTTACACGTAGGAGAGAAATGTCAGAATGTGGCTGAAGGTGCTCCCTGCATGTTGGGCCTCTCTATGTGGCCACGCTCTGTAAAAGTCTCACACATGTGGTATCGCCATACTCAGGAGTAATAGTAGAATGTGTTTTGGGGTGTAATTTGTGGTATGCATATGCTGTGTGTGAGAAATAACCTGCTAATATGACAATTTTGTGGAAAAAAAAAATAAAGCAAAATAAATTCTTGATTTTGCAAAGAATTGTGGGAGAAAATGACAACTTCAAAAAACTCACAATGCCTCTTTCTAAATACCTTGGAATGTCTTTTTTCCAAAAAGGGGTAATTTGGGGGGTATTTGTACTTTTCTGGCATGTTAGGGTCTCAAGAAATGAGATAGGCCGTCAGTACTTCAGGTGTGATCAATTTTCAGATATTGGCACCATAGCTTGTGGACTCTAACTTTCACAAAGACCAAATAATATGCACTAATTTGTACTTATTTTTACCAAATATATGTAGCAGTATAAATTTTGCCAAAATTTATGAAGTAAAATTACTAATTTGCTAGATTTTATAACAGAAACAAAGAAAATTTCATTTTTTTTACAGAATTTTTTTTTTCTCTCTTATAGCGCAAAAAATAAAAAAAAACAACGGTGATTAAATACCACCAAAAGAAAGCTCTATTTGTGTGGAAAAAAAGGACAAAAATTTCATATGGGTATAGTGTTGTATGACTGAGTAATTGTCATTCAAAATGTGAGAGTACCAAAAGCTGAAAATTGGTCTGGTTATTAAGGGGTTTAAGTGCCCAGTGGTTAAAGCAGACTTTTCACTAGAGATCAAAGTCTGCTTATTCTATCAGGCATCCTCTAACCCCTTACAAATCGCTGTATGATATATTAAAGCACTTGTAAGGAGTGGCAATACTTTTTCCTTCAAGGTGATGCCATGATCCTTCTGACAAAATCCTGGAAACGAAGAAATTCCCAAATCTTTCAAGGGGATATTCCTATACTATGCTGATAATCTTGGGAAAACTGGGATATTTAGCATGTCCCGAGAACTTGCAGGAAGGATAGCGACAACAGTCTATGCAGTGCAGAAGCTGGGGGTTTACCATTTCTCCCACTGGTGTGTTTTTCTACTATAAAAAAAAGAAACAAAAGAGGGCGCACTAACCAGTGTATTATCCCACAGCATTTATTTAAGAGCAACAAGAATACTCAAACGTGAATTAAAATCGCTCATGGAGCTACTCATCTATAGCGATATCAATTCACGTTTGCAAGTATTATTCTTCCTGATCTTTAATAAATGCTGTGGGATAACGCACTAGGCTGGTGCACAATTTTCTGAAGTGGCTTCAGTCCTAGAGGGCAGCAAGGCTCGAAACATTCCCCAGCGACGTGGTGTGAACTTTTACACCTGTACCAGGCTATCACACATATGTGCAGGAGACCATTGTCATTAGCGTTTTTCTATGACAGCAAATTGTGATTAATATGATGCAGAAGTGTAGTTGGGAAGGGGATGAGTTAATAGACAGGGGCATAAAAGTTAATGACATAAGAGTCCTCTGGGCAAGCTCTTAGAATGTAAAAGCCATGGTGTCAAATAACCTAGTGTACTTTGCGCAGCACCTTTAAGACTGAAGGATTCTCTAAAATAGCAAGCAAAACACAGTAGAATGAGCAGACTAAAGCCTCATACACACGGTAGGATTATCCAACGGGAATTGTGTGATGACAGGCTGATGGCGGGAAATCAGACCGTTTGTATGCTCCATCGGACAATTGTCGTCAGATTTTCCAATCGTGTACACAAGTCCGTCGGACAAAACTCCAAAGTCAAACATGCATGCTCAGAAGCAATGCTCACCATAACACAACATTAGCAGAAGTTGCCCAAAGGGTGGCACTAAAGAGCTGAAAAACCATTTAGTTTTGTGTTTGTTGGCCGACAATTCTTTGCCATTTGTATGCAAGACAAGCTCCTGGCCAACGCCCTTCGGACATACCGTATATACTCGAGTATAAGCCGAGGTACATAATGTTGCCCAAAAAATGGGAAACCTTACTGACTCGAGTATAAGCCGTTGCCCCACTGTTCCCTAGCTCGCTGTTCCCTATTTTACATTGTAAATATTACCTGTAAAGAAGTTGCGGCCATCCATCGTTCAAATTGCGCGGTCTCTTCTTGTTCCTTCCTTGATAGGCGAGTCTCAGCAGACACTCTCCGCCTATCACGATCATTCTCTCATCCTCAGTTTTCCCAGCAGACACTGTGTTGGGTGTTCCGCCAATCACAGACGTCTGCTGGAAAACTGAGGATGAGAGAACGTTAGTGATAGGCGGAGAGTGTCTGCTGAGACTCGCCTATCAAGGAAGGAACAGGAAGAGACCCCGGAATTTGAACGATGGACGCCGCAGCTTCTTTACAGGTAATATTTACAATGTAAAAATTTTGCGGACTCGAGTATAAGCCGAGGGGGGGGGGGGGGGGGGGGGGGGTGGGGGGGACGGACGACGACGGACTTTCAGCCCCAAAAAAAGGGCTGAAAATCTCGGCTTATACTCGAGTATATACGGTAAGTCCTACGCTTTGTCCGCAGAAAATGCAATCGTGTGAGGCTTAAGTGTAGTAGATGTTGCAAAATTTATTAAAACAATGACAATTAGCAATTCACACAAAGGATTCATGTAAAATGCTTTTCATCAGTCAGGAAGGGGTCTCATACAGAAGGGGCATCAGTGAACAGGTGGAGTAGAAACACTAGCAGGAGAGAAACCTGTAGTAACTGGGAAGATAGCAAGAGGATGCCAATATAAGTGCAGTGCAGTAAATAAAGCAAATTCACAAAAAGTAATTGGCAACTCACTCGGATAGTGTAAAGATCGCTTGTATGTAGTCCTATGAAGAGTTTGTCTCGGGTAGGTCTGCCACTGTAGTTTTCAGATCCAAGGGGTTAACACCGCCAGTAGGAAGTGGTGGTATAGTATCCGAGGAGACCAAGTTGATGGCGTGCACCTGAATCCGAATTAACGAACCAGAAGTGACATTGGTGAGCATGGTTATGTTTTGAGGCGTTTCCTGCCCCATTCAAAAACCCAGGTTTTAGGTGTGCTCCACCGACCCTTGCGTGCAGCTGTCAGGAACCATGAACATAGGAAATGTAGTAAAAAAACATAGCCAGAGTTCGGTAACCAGGCTAGGAAGTCAGAACAAACCAGAGAAACAGGAGTCCACACATGAGCGAAGTCTGGTGCAGAAAACAGGATCAGGAACCAGAAGGGAAGCCAGCCAAGCAATAGTCTTTCACAGGAAAACACAGCAGAGAGTCTGGATATGTGGACCAAGGCAAAGGCACTGAAGATCTGATCCAAGGAGTTTATATAACCAGCCGATTCAGCTGACGAGCAGGAAATGAAGACCAGGTGTGTCACTGTGGAAGGAAGAGTCTTTAGCAGTTAACCGACAGCTAAGCACAGAGCCCCGAAAAGGAAGGGCTGGGCCCAGTCCTGACAGTACCCCCCTCAACGACTGCTCCCCCTCATAGGACCAACAGGTTTGAGGGAAAAACATCTGATGTACATGCTCCTGTCCTCCTCTGTGCCTTCCATAGAGGATGAGACCCAAGAGTATTCCTCCGGACCGTACCCCCTCCAATTAACTAGGTACTGCATACGCCCACGGAAGCTACGGGAATCAATGATAGATTGCATCCCATATTCCTCATGGATCTCAACCTGAACTGGGTGAGGATGTGGTACCAAAGTGGTGAAACGATTGTATGCCAAAAGTTTTAATAAGGAGACATGGAATACATTTGAAATATGCATATTAGAGGGAAGGTCCAAAGCATAAGCCACTGGGTTGATCCGTGGTGCCAGTTTTAATGAGGAAACACGGAGTCAGAGGTTGCGAGATGACAGCCAGACCCTGTCCAACTTGGTAGGAAGGCGCAGGTAAGAGTCTGCGGTCAGAATGTAGTCTGTACTCATCATTGGCACATTGCAAGGACTCGAACCTGTACCCAAGTGGATCGAAGACCACGAAGATGTTCCTCCAATGCAGGAATGCTCTGAGGAACAAATGAGTCAGCAACAAGGATGGTTGGAAAGCATAATTTGCCATGAATAAACACAATTGGGAAGCGGTATTGACGACATTATTGTGAGAAAACTCCGCCCAAGGTAAGAGATCTTACCAGTTGTTATGGTGGACAGAAATGTGGCAACGTAAAAACTGTTGCAAGGACTGGTTGGCTCGTTCTGAGGCCCCATTGGACTATGAGTGATATGCAGATGAGAAAAACATGCATTCCCAACTGTGCACAAAAGGCTCACCAGAACCCAGGCATAAACTGGCAACCCCTGTCCGAGACGATAACCTTGGGTAGCCCCGTAAGCGAAAGATCTCCTGAAAAAGAATGGAAGCCAGTTCTTTAGATGTAGGCAACTTATTAAATGGAATACAAGACATTTTCGAGAACTGGTCAACCACCATAAGGAGAACTGTGTTGCCCTGAGAGTTGGGCAACTCCACAATAAAATGCATTGACAGGTGGGTCCATGCCCTCTCTCTATTGGGTATGGGTTGTAGGAGACCCACTGTAAGGTGTCGTGGTGCCTTACTCTGAACACACACGGAACAAGCAGCTACAAAAGGCTACTACATCAGCACATAGACTAGGCCACCAGAATTGTTGTGAAATGGCCCAAAAGAGTTGATTCTTCCTTGGGTGGCCAGCAGCCTTGGGAGAATGTCAAGTCTGGAGCACGGCAGTACAGAGACGCAGGGACAAAAGCAGCAGGTTTCTCATGAGGAGAATAGATCTGAGCGGCAAGAATTTTGTTACCCAAAGAAGAAGTGAGACTGGTGCGAGCCGTAGCAAGAACACGATCGGGAGGAATCACAGGAACCGACTCCATCTTGGAAGTGGAGGAAAACTGTCACGACAAAGCATCAGCCATTACATTCTTAGTACTGGGTACGAATTAGACTACGTAATTGAAGCTTGACAAGAAAAGAGCCCTTCTGGGAGAGAGGAGTTTAGCCTTAGACAAGAACGTAAGGTTCTTATGGTCAGTCAGAAAAAGAAGCGGCACAGTGGTACCTTTGAGGAGATGCCTCCATTCTTTAAGGGCTAAAATGATCGCCAACAACTCTGGCCCCAATTTTATAATTGCATTCGCAGGAGATAATTTCTTGGAAAAGCACTCTTAGAGGTAGGACGTTGAGACAACAGGGCACCAACTCGTCTCAGACGTCCCAACACAGGAGCAGAAGCAAAGGCAGCCTTCAGACTCTCAAAAGGCATGGAGTCTGGAGACCAATTCTGTGGGTTACCATCCTTTCTGGTGATACAAATCAGGGGTTCGACCAGAGACGAGAAGTTATGAATAAACTTCCGATAATTGGAAAAGCCAAGAAAACGCTGCAATGGTCGTAAACTCACGAGTCGGGGACACTGTAGTACTCCCGAAAGTTTCTCTGGTCCATCGAAAAATCAGCAGTGGAAATTACATAACACAGGAATTTAACCTGTTCAAACTCACACTTCTCCAATTTGCAATAAAGGTCATTATCTCTTAACCTCTGCAGAACACGGCGGACATCTGTGTGATGGCTCTCTAGGGCCTTGGAAAATAAGAGAATATCGTTGCGATAAACCACCACACATGGCTGCAACAAATCTCGGAGGACAATTCCTGGAAAACTGCCGGAGCGTTTCAAAAAGCAAACGGCATAACTAGGTATTCATAATGGCCTGTTCTGGTATTAAAACACAGTTTTCCCATTCGTCGTTCTCCTTGATCCTCACGAGATTGTATGCCCCTCGCAAATCAAGCTTTGTAAAAAACGCCGCTTCCTTGAGGCGGTCAAATAACTATTTAAAGGAATCGGATACGCGTTCTTAATCGTGAAGCGATTGAGACCCCTAAAATCATAATAAGGTCTCATTTCACCATTCCTCTTTTTTTACAAAAAAGAAACCAGCACCAGCAGGAGAGGAGGATCTACGGATAAATCCTCGAAAAAGTGCATCGGCCCATACTCCTCCATGGCTTTGTCCTCAAAGGGTAGACCCGATCACGAGGAGGTATGGTACCAGGTTGAAGGTCAATTGTGCAATCATACGACCGGTGCGGAGGCCAACTACCGGTTTGACCTTTGTCAAAGACAACACAAAATTTGTGGTACTCCTCCGGCAGGGTGGAGAGTGAAGTGGTGCACAAAACCTTAGCCACATTCTGAAAACATGTCTCCCTGCTTTGTTGCAACCAGGAAAGAACTGCAGCATGAAGCCAATCAAAAGAGGGGTTGTGCCTCTAACCAAGGATAGCCAATAACCACCCGAAAATGAGGTGAGGAAATTACTTAGAATTGGATTATCTCATGGTGAAGAGCCCTTATGGCCATGGTCAATGGAACAGTCATGAGTCACATGGGCAGGCTGTAGAGGTCTCCCATCAATAGCCTCAATGGCAAGTGTAGTGGCACGAAGCTGCAGTGGAATCGAGTGCTTGGACACAAAGTCACCATCTAGGAACAGGCCTGCAAGCCCCAGAGTCGATTAGAGCCAGTATCTAAATGGATAACTCAGACCAAGAAAGGATAACTGGTACCAGGGGCTTATCCTGGATAACTGGGGATGCAACACCACCTAAGGTCTGTCCCTTGCAAGATCTCAGGTGCAAGAGTTCCCTGGACAGGTAAGACAAGACTTCAAAAAGGGACCTGCCTGGCCACAATAAAGGCACAATCTCTCCCTCCTCCTAAAGGCCCTCTCATCCGCAGAGAGACTTGTGAAGTCCAACTGCTTGGGTTCTACCTCACTGGCAGACTCTGTGCCAGGAGGAATGGGAGGTGAGGGAGGCAAGGGTGGGATTGCAAAGTTCAGAGCCAAATGTACAGGAGGCTACCGTAAGCGCTCCTTAAAAGAGGGTCTTTCTCAGAGTCTGGAGTCAATGAGGGTGGCAAACATGATCAACTTCTCCATCCAGCTCAGAGGGTATGTCACAGGCTGCTATCTCATCTTTGATGTGATCTGAGAGACCATGAGAAAAAGCAGCCTCATTATTCCAAGCTAACTCTGCTGCCAGGAGTACGGAACTCAATGGTGTAAGCGGCAACCGTTCTCATACAATGTTTGACAGACATCAGGCTCTTGGCAGCAGATGCAAAGCATGCTGGAAAGTCAAATACCCTCTTGACAACGGGTTTTTGCGTCTCCTATAGAGGGTTTGCCCAGGCCAAGGCTCTCTTAGAAAGCAAAGATATGAAGCCTACTTTACTTCTGTCCGTGGGAAAAGCCTGGGACAGCATCTGAACCTGGTTGAGAAACCCTCTGCTTTGAACTGAATCACTCCGAATCGCTGGAGAAGCGTAGTGCAGGTGCCAGCACTGAGACCAGAGCAGCAGCAGGGACGGACTGCAACACAGGTTGTACAAGAGCAGCCACAGTGGGAGGTTCCAGGTGACCAGTGCGATTCCGGAGCATCCAACGTTATGGCATACTGATCTATGCAGTGATCCTGCTCATTCAATCTGGAAAAAATTACCAACAAATGGATTGCCTGCAACTTCTGAAGTCATGGCCTTTGCCTACCGTCAGGAACCATGAATCAGATGGAGATAGAAGTGCAGTAAAAATCACACCAATAAAATGGTATGAACAGAGCAAACGTAGTCAACACATAGCCAGAGTTCGGTAACCAGGACGGGAAGTCAGAACAAGCCAGAGAAATAGGAGATCAGAGAAGTTGGGTGCAGCAAACAGGATCGGGAACCAGAAGGGAAGTCAGCCAAGCAAAAGTCTTTCACATGAAAACACAGCAGAGTCCGGATATGTTGACCAAGGCAAAGGCACTGAAGATCAGATCCAAGGAGTTTAACCACTTGCTTACTGGGCACTTAAACACCCCTCCTGCCCAGACCAATTTTCAGCTTTCAGTGCTCTCACACTTTGAATGACAATTACTCAGTCATGCAACACTGTACCCAAATGATTTTTTGTCCTTTTTTTCATACAAATAGAGCTTTCTTTTGGTGGTATTTGATCACCTCTAGGTTTTTTTATTTTTTGCGCTATAAATGAAAAAATGCATTTTTCTTAGTTTCTGTGATAACATTTTGCAAATTATAAATTTTTCTTCATAAATTTTGGCCACAATTTCTACTGCTACATCTCTGATAAAAATAACCCAAATTTTTTGGAAACTATTTGGTCTGTGTGAAAGTTTTAGAGTCTACAAGCTATAGTGCAAATCATAAAAAATGTATCACATCAGATGTACTGGCGGCCTATCATTTCTTGAGACCCTAACAAGCCAGTAAAGTACAAATGCCCCCCAAATAACCCCTTTTTGGAAAGACATTCCAAGGTATTTAGTAAGAGGCATGGGGAGGTATTTGAAGTTGTAATTTTTTCCCACGATTCTTTGCAAAATTAAGATTTTTATTTTTTGTTTATTTTTTCTCAAAATTGTCATTGTAATAGCTTATTTCTCTCACATGGCATGTGTATACCACAAATGACACCCCAAAATACATTCTGCTGCTCCTCCTGAGTATTACGATACCACATGTGTGGGACTTTTTTTTACTGCCTGGCCACATACAGAGTCCCAACATGCAGGGAGCACCATTAGGTGTTCTAGGAGCATAAATTACACATCTAACTAGTTGACTACCTATTACACTTTTGAAGGCCCTGGAGCACCAGGACAATGGAAACGCCCACAAAATGACCCCATTTTGGAAAGCTAACACTAGGGCTGCAACTAACGATTATTTTCATAATCAATTAATCGGCCGATTATTTTTTCGATTAATCTGATAAAATCATAAAAAAAAAAACGGAATGTGCCATTTATTCGTTTATTTAAAAGTAATAATGAATTCCTACCGGGGACACCAATGACGGGGCGTTATGCCTCCCGGGGACACCAATGACGGGGCGTTATGCCTCCCGGGGACACCAATGACGGGGCGTTATGCCTCCCGGGGACACCAATGACGGGGCGTTATGCCTCCCGGGGACACCAATGACGGGGCGTTATGCCTCCCGGGGACACCAATGACGGGGCGTTATGCCTCCCGGGGACACCAATGACGGGGCGTTATGCCTCCCGGGGACACCAATGACGGGGCGTTATGCCTCCCGGGGACACCAATGACGGGGCGTTATGCCTCCCGGGGACACCAATGACGGGGCGTTATGCCTCCCGGGGACACCAATGACGGGGCGTTATGCCTCCCGGGGACACCAATGACGGGGCGTTATTCCTCCCGGGGACACCAATGACGGGGCGTTATTCCTCCCGGGGACACCAATGATGGGGCACTTATCCCCCCCCCCATAAACACCAATGGGGCACTATCCCCCCATAAACACCAATGGGGCACTATCCCCCCATAAACACCAATGGGGCACTATCCCCCCCCAGAAACACCAATGGGGCACTATCCCCCCCAGAAACACCAATGGGGCACTATCTCCCCCCCAGAAACACCAATGGGGCACTATCCCCCCCCAGAAACACCAATGGGTCACTATCATCCCCCAAGAAACACCAATGGGGCACTATTCCCCTCTCCCCCAGAAACACCAATGGGGCACTATCATCCCCCAAGAAACACCAATGGGGCACTATTCCCCTCTCCCCCAGAAACACCAATGGGGCTATTACTATTCTCCCCCCTCCCTCCCAGGAAAACCAATGATGGGGCACTTCCCCCCGGAATACATAAGTTGGGGCACTGACTGAATGTGTACTGTTTGTGGGTGCTGTGTACTTTTTTTACTTAGCTGCTAGCCGCTACCTTTTTTCACACTGCAGCTCGGCTCAGTCTCCTCACAGCTTCTCGCCCTCGCCTCTCTGATCCATCGAGGCAGCAGCAGGTGGGGCTGAGAAGATCTGTGGGAATGACGTCAGCAAGGAGGAGAGGCGCGCCGCGGACGTGCAGCGGCAAGGACGTGCCTGGTCACAGCGCCGAGGACACAGAAAGGAGACACAGGATTACAGTACACAGGAGGGAAGGATTTTTGCAACGGACGGACAGGCGCAAGGTGCGGACCAACTAATCGATAATGAAAATCGTTGACAGCGATTTTCATTATCGATTATTATCGATAATATCGATTAATCGTTGCAGCCCTAGCTAACACCCCAACGTATAATCTATGAGGCATAATGAATCTTTTGAATGGTTCATTTTTTCCCAGAAGTTTTTGGAAAATGTGAAAAAAAAAATGAAAAACGCATTTTTGTTACGCAAAGTTGTCCATTTATAAGATATTTCCAACACATAGCATGTACATAGCAAAAATGACACCCCAAAATACATTCTGCTACTCCTTAGTATAGCGATACCAAATGTGTGTGACTTTTACACAGCCTGTCCACATACAGAGGACCTACATTGAAGTAGCACCTTCAGGCGTTCTAGGAGCATAAATTACACATCTCATTTCTCAACCACCTATTATAATTTTGAAGGCCCTGGAGCACCAGGACAATGGAAACACCCACAAAATGACCCCATTTTGGAAAGCTAACACCCCAACGTATAATCTATGAGGCATAATGACTCACTTGAACGGTTCATTTTTTTCCAGAAGTTTTTGTAAAATGTGGAAAAAAAATGAAAACGCATTTTTTTTGTTTTTTACGCAAAGTTGTCCGTTTATAAGATATCTCCAACACATAGCAAAAATGACACCCCAAAATACATTGCTACTCCTGAGTATAGCGATACGACGTGAGAGACTTCTACACAGCCTGGCTACATACAGAGATCCAACATGCAAGGAACACCGTCAGGTGTTCCAGGGACACATAGCATGCACATACCAAGAATTACACCCCAAAATACATTATGCTGAGCAAGGGGTAAACAAAAGATTACCTGTGGTTTTAGTAGCGCAGTTCTACACAGCAGGATAGCACTGGTCCAGGAAGCAGGCAGGGACTTGGTCAGCAACGGCATACACAATTGTCCATGCAGCAGGCAGGGATACTGTCCATATACAGTCCAGGGTCAGTGCAGGCTGAGATATTGTCAGCAGTGCCAAAAATATTGGTCCTGGTAGTAGGCAGGTCCATGTGGTGTGGTTAGTTCATGCGACAGACAGAGGCATGATGGCATAGGTCCTACAGGCAGTAGGCAGAAGTAGGCCCTCGTTCAGGACAGAATGGGGACAGGGGTAGAGGCTTCTCCCACCCAAATCTCTTTGAAGCCTCCGAGTCTCCAGACCCTAATCTAGGATGAGAAAAAAAAAAAAAAAAAGATTTTCTTCATCCAGAAAAACTTTTCTAGAGCCCCTCACATATGTGAGACCCCTGTGTTGAATCCCACTAGTCCAGTAGCAGAGTACAAGATCAGTCCATGAGGCAGGCAAAAACATGGTCAAACAGTCCAAGGTCAGTTCCAGATCAGGCAGAGGTAGTACAGAATCATTAGGCAGAAGCGTGGTCGAATAACAAGCCAGGGTCAGTTACAGAGCAGGCAGTGGCATAAGGGGTGTGAAGGTGTGTGAAGGCAGGAACTGAAGAGGACGTTTACCATACTTCACTAATAATTTAGTGAAGTATGGTAACGGCGAAAACAGTCTACTACACAGGCCTGGTTGGGAAGGGCATTGGGCACAATAATAAGCTGTGTCTCGTCTGACTCCTCCACTGGTACACACCTTACTTTTTTTTTTTTACGTCGTCGACCTGTTGCTGTGGGAGGGACGTTCGGCGAATCGACTTATAACATCAGATCAGATGTTTTGGGGTGGGCCGTTCCAGAATATAAGGGCAGTGATAAGGTCCTCCTGGTAGCCAAGGAAGCGTTTGGGGTTTTGGGTGGAGTTGTGGTATATGATGTACGAATTGTATATGGCCAATTAAAAAAAAATAAAAATGCAACTTTTTGTACCAATGGTATGTCCGTCTTGTGACAAGGTAGGGTTCAAGCACCTGGTCGTTGAAGTCGACTCCCCCCATAAACAAATTGTAGTCCTGGATGCATCTGGGCTTTTTGATGGAGCCATTCCTTCTGGGGATTTCCACAAAGGTATCGTTGTGGATGGAAGATAACCTGTATACATCCCTTCTGTCCCTCCACTTCACTGCCAGAACCTCTTTGTTTCTCAGACTTGCCGATTCTCCTCTTCTCAGCTTCTTATTTACAAGACTCTGAGGAAAGCCCTTCCGATTCTTTCTGATGGTGCCACATGCTGGTGTCTGCATCCGGTGAAGGTTATGGAACAGGGGGAGAGATGTGTAGAAGTTATCTACATACAGATGGTAGCCTTTTTTCAGTAGGGGGTATATGAGGTCCCAAACAATTTTCCCCACTTGATCCCAAGTAGTCTGGGCAATTAGGGGGATTCAGCTGGCTGTCCTTCCCCTCGTACACCAAGAAGGCATACGTGTACCCTGTGACTCGGTCACATAGCTTGTACACCTTCACACCATAGCGGGACCTTTTGCTGGTAATTGTTTTATTTGAAGCCTGCCGCTAAATTTAATAAGGGACTCATCCAAAAGTGCTGGTCCGGGGTATACAACTGGGGGAATTTTTTGGAAAAATAATTCAGTAAGGGCCGAATTTTGAAAAGCCGGTCAAAATTTGGGTGATTTCGGGGGAATGCACTGGGTGTTATCGTTAAAATGTAGGAATCTCATTATCAAGTATCTGGTTCTGGGCATTACGTTGGAGAATATTGGCATATGGTAGACGGGGCGTTTTGACCAAAAAGGAACGCAAAGTGTTTTTTGGGTTGAGTTCCATACAAAACGTGAGGCCTAAAAAAATCAACTCCTCCACCGTTAGGTCTCTCCACTCGTAGGGACGGGAATAATATGATGTAGGATTGTTCAAAATAAATTGTTGGCCATATAGATTGCACTGGGTCACAATGTTGGATAGCATGTCCTCGGTAAAAATAAGATAAAAAAAAACGATTGGGGAAAAATTCTGAGTCCACCTGGACTCCTGGCTGGGCAGTGAAAGGGGGAATGTTGGCTTCTCCTGAATTAGGAGGAAGCCACAAGGAGTTCTGAAGGGCATAGGGAAGGCTGGCATGGGTCCTTGGCCTTTCTTGCCGAGGCACTGCGGTGCTGGTGGATGGCACTGCCTCTTCACCAGAACGCCATTGTTTGGCGGGCCGACTAGCTTCCTCCTCCGAGTCACTCAGTGTTGCACTAATGAGGACTGGCTCATAATTGACGTCCGACTCAGAATTGGAAAGGGAATCTGAGAGAGCTCCACGTTGCTCTCGTCGGGCATGGAAAGGATTTGGTATGCCTCCTCGGCGGAAAATAATCTTTTTGACATTTTTTGCTGCTGGTGGTGCGACTACACAGGTGTGTGCCAAGCCTTCACAGATGGGCACTGATGAGGCGGCACAGATGGGCACTGACTGATTGCACAGGTGGGCACCGATTGGCCCAGGTGGGCACCGATTGGCACCGATGAGGTGGCACAGGTGGGCACCGATTGGCACCGATGAGGTGGCACAGGTGGGCACCGATTGGCACTGATGAGGTGGCACAGGTGGGCACTGATGAGGTGGCACAGGTGGGCACCGATTGGCACTGATGAGGTGGCACAGGTGGGCACCGATTGGCACTGAGGTGGCACAGGTGTGCACTGACTGATTGCACAGGTGGGCACCAATTGGCCCAGGTGGGCACCGATTGGCCCAGGTGGGCACCGATGAGGTGGCACAGGTGGGCACCGATTGGCACTGATGAGGTGGCACAGGTGGGCACTGATGAGGTGGCACAGGTGGGCACCGATTGGCACTGATGAGGTGGCACAGGTGGGCACCGATTGGCACTGATGAGGTGGCACAGGTGGGCACCGATTGCACAGATCACTAACGTCACAGACTGGCACAGGTGGGCACTGTATAGGCACTTGTGGGCACTGTATGGACACTGTGTAAAACACTCACTTGCGGATACAAAGTAACAGATCGCTCTCCCTCCTCACACGCGGTCTCTGTGTGAGGAGGGAGAGCCGGCAATGAGAGATGATCTCATATGTTTACATTTGAGATCATCTCTCATTGGCCGCACAGATCGCATAGTAAATGGCCACTCTGATTGGCCATTCACAGCGATCTGTGATTCGTTGTGTCCAAGGGACACAGGCAGGAAAGAATTTCCCCGCTGCGCGCACGGGAGCACGCACGGGGATCGAGGAAAGGGGAGGCCGTCTATTGACGGCCTCCCGGATTTTCAGGTCCGCGCTGAAGCCGTCATTCGGCTATAGCGCGGGCCTCAAGGGGTTAATATAACCAACAGCTCCAGCTGACGAGCAGGAAATGAAGAACAAGTGAGTCACTGTGGAAGGAAGAGTCTTTGGCAATTAACCAACAGCTGAGCACAGAACTCTGAGAAGGAAGGGTTGAAGCCCAGCCCTGACACGTACTGGTCCTTCCCCAAAGCTGCCTGGTCTCCTAGGACACCATAGCATAATTTCCCTGCTGGGGTGTTAACCCCTTGGATCCGGAAGCTACAGCTAACTTTTTCCACAGGAGACAGGAACACTGCTTTAACCACTGCGAGTGCGTGTACACACACACACACATATATATATATATATAATAAAATCGCGGCAGATTGACTCGATAGCGCAAACCACCGTAACCGTACGGCGGTCTTTCCATGCGACACTATGGGTCTCGATGTCCCCCGGCGACCCGCTATCACTGTACACAGAGGCAGAACGGGGATTTGCCCATATAAATAAGGCTGATCCCCATTCTGACAGGAGACATCAGAGAGAACAACGATCTTTGTGGTGTTCCAGTGAGCCCAGCCCCCACACAGAACACACAACAGGGAACACAGTTAACCCCCTTGATCACCCCCTATTGTTAACCCCTTTCCTGGCAGTGTCATTTATACATTGATCAATGCATTATGTTAGCACTGATCACTGTAATAGTGTCACTGGTCCCCAAAAAGTTTCACTTAGAGTCAGATTAGTCCGCTGCAATGTCGCAGTCCCGCAAAAAAAAAAAGCAGAACGCCACCATTACCAGTACAAACGTTAAAAAATAGAAAAGTCTATAAATCTTTCCCATAGTTTGTAGACACAATAACTTTTACGCAAAACCAATCAATATGCACGTATTGATTTTTTTTTTTTTACCAAAAATATGTAGAAGAATATATATTGACCTAAACTGATGAATACATTTTTTTTATTGGATATGCATTATAGTAGAAAGTAAAATATATACTTTTTCCCCCAAAATTGTCGGTCTTTTTTGTTTATAACGCAAAAAATAAAAACCGCAGGGGTGAGTGATCAAATACCACCAAAAGAAAGCTGTATTTGTTGGGGGGGACATCAATTTAGTTTGAGTACAGCGTCACACGTCCGCACAATTGTCAGTTAAAGGGACGCAGTGCCTACAAAAATGGCCTTGTCATTAAGGGGGTAAAACCTTCTGGGGTCAAAGTTGGGTAAATACAGAGTTACAATAAATTTATGTCTTTTATATCCACCTAGAGTTTAGCTTTAAAAAAAAAAAAAAAAACAACACACCACTGCGTTTGTTTAGCAAACCGCACAGAGATTTGATAAATTCAATCCATGAAAAAGGGAAAAAAAAAAAAAACACAAAATCCTCAAACACAAGATTACTAGAGCATTACTCACCTAAATCACTTTTTCTTGCAATAACTGTATCACAATGAGGACAGTGAAATTTGGCTACATTCTCAGTATGTTTCTGTAATATATGCATTTTCATTGTTCCACTCTGCGTAAAACGAGCATGACAAATGTAGCATTCATATGGCTTCTCGCCTGTGTAAAAAAATGAAATAAATAGTAGTAAAAATGGGTCGAGAATCATTACCATTGGTATCACTTACAAATCTTAGACAAACCTTTGAAGCAGCTAGTGACTCCTGGGACTAATTCGACTTAATCATGTCAAACCCAGGCCAATTGTGACATTTTTTACATACTGCACATGTAAAAATCTGTATTTTTTTGCTACAAAATCTTAGAACCCCTAAACATACCCCTATATATTTTTTGAAAGCGAAGGCGCTGGAAAACAAAATAATGACTGCTGCAATTTTATCATGTCATACGATATTTGTGCAGCAGTTTATTAAATACAAATTTTCAGGGAAGCATACACTTGAATGAATTTTAGTGTGCACACAATTTTTTGGTAAAATATGAGAGCTAAGTTACATCGCGTAAATAGAGACCTTACATGTGTAGCGGGGTATTGCCCTTTAATTCCCCAGAGACTAAACTACCCAGTACACCTTGAGGCACCCAGGGTGCATTGCCCTGTGCAAAGACTGCTGGGGTTGACTTTATGAGGGAGGCGGGCCCCAGTTCTCTTTGGATACCGCCCTCCCAGCAAGAGGATCCCTGTGCTGATCTGCTGTGAGCACAAGGCCTGAAGCGCCTTGTTTTTCCAAAGAGCCTTCCGCTCCAAAGTATTTTAATATTTCTGCGGTTGTTCCGCTTGTAAATAGTAATCTTTTTCCACCTTATGTATTTTTAGTATTCCCCTTCCCTTCCTCTTCTTACCTACTTGGGTTGTAGTTTTTTTTAGCATTTCTTTCCATACTGCTTTTGTTTTGTGTGCTGGGACTTGCTGTCCCACTAATGGTCACAGCACATAAATAGTACCATAGCTGCAGTACCGTGTCAGGCCTCTTGAAGGAGCAGATGGCTCCGAGCGTGTAGCCTGGTTTCTCAGTGGTGTGCTGAACACCTGTCCTTCCGGTGATCTCTCTTGATCGGCTTCTGGTGACGTCATCACCCTCGTTCCCTGCTGGTTCTGGCTGGCTTCCTGGTGGCCACAGGATGAAAACTACACACTGCTCTGCCTACCCATGAGCCTGGATGCACCCGAGACCGGATCACATCGTGAACTACACACACACACACACAGATGAGACAGTTTTTTACATATGTCTAAGTGCATCTCCTCTGTCTTTAATAAATTGTGACTAAAATATTGCACTTAGGTGGCACTTCCTGTTTTGTTCCCGTATCATTTTAACCTTTACCAACAGTAAAATATTAGAGCTAAGTATATTGGTTGTCAGTGTCATTTACTGTGCTATACCATACTGTGGGATTGTGTCAGAGAATATTAGAGTGATTGCAATTCTATCATCCCCTTTACTAACTGTGCCACGAGAGGTTAGAGCCGATTGCCAGGGGTTGATAGGGGTGCACTACAGGGCCCAAAACAATCAAGGCAGCCCTCTTAACTGGGGGTATCGCTACATGTGGGGGCTCGGTTCCGGGATCCCTGTATATTGCACGCTGCAATCAAGCCGGTCAGAAGTACCAGCATGGACCCGCAGGCAGTAACAGAGTGGTGTGCAGAGTGGGCTGTTGATTCAACCCGGGCGGTAGTAATTGAACTTCCGGGAGGGATCCGGCAAAAAGAAGAGATAAAGCAGCTAGTAATGTCAATATTGCCGTGCTGGAAAGCATGGGCGGTGGATATAAAGTCATATACCTTGTGTACATACGCACTAGTGGAATGGGGGGAAAAGGAATCCCATTAGAGCTTAGAGGTCAGAGTATAAAGGCCGTAGATGACCAAACGTATCTCTTAGTGCATACAGAGGCCGTGAAGAAGGAATCTCCACGAACCTCCCCGCCATCATCTCCGCTACTCTTCCCCAAAATGGAAAGCAATCACGAGACGAAAACTTCGGGGTCACCCCTGGCCGCCATAGGGCCGGAACTATTGACTGCTCTGGGAGACTTTGTTACCAAGTGCCAGAAAAAAAATACGGTACATGTAGAGGCCGGGTACCGGAAGCTCCGGGTGTTTTCAGGAAAACAACCTGTGCCACCCGGGGAAGAAGACTTTGACACCTGCATTAAACAGGCAATGCAGGCAGTAGAAGGATGGGAAGTTCCAGAAACGCAGAAGCAGCAGCGCATCAGTGAAAGTTTGAAGGGTGCTGCTGAGGCTGTGAAAAATCTTAGGTGCAGCAATACTGTTTGTACTGCGATGGATTATCTGTCTATGTTGCAGGTGGAATTTGGCCAGCTGGAGGTGGTGTCCGAGCTGGTGTATCAATTTGAACATACCCTCCATAAGCCGGGGGAGAAGTTGTCTGAATATGTCCTGAGACTGAATAGAATGCTGTGCCAAATTGTACTAAAAAAAGGAATGCTGCCGCAAGTCATAGACGCTACCAGGATGAAGCAGATCTTGAGGGGAGCCTTACGCTTGGATCCAGTTTGGCTTCACTTGAAGACCTCTGACGGAGTCATGGCTTTGAGTTACCCAGACCTTGTGCGGATCATAAGGGACGAAGAAGCCCTGCTGAAGGATAAACAGGCGGTTGAGAAAACCCCCCTTACCACCTGTCAGGAGTTGAAATTTAACAATCTGAGGGAAATCAGTGCATACCAGGTCCAAAAAGGGTTGAGGTCCAGAGAAAAATGGAAGAAGAAAATAACAATGGGAAAATCAAGGAGTCCAAAGAAGGAGACACCCCAGAAGAGGTTCCCAGACAAGCTGATGGGACCCTCCCCTCTAGTCTCCGTTCAAGTGGAGGGAGTTTACGCCAAGGCCCTCCTAGATACAGGAGACCAAGTGACTCTTTTGTACAGAGACTTTTACCGGAAGCATTTGAGTCACGTGCCCTTAAAGAACTGAACGACCTACAGATAGGGGGAATTGGCACTCATAGCTTTCCCTATGACGGTTATGTCTCAATCAGGCTGGCCTTTGATCCATCAGTGACAGAAAAGGCAGAAGTCTTTGACACCCTGGCGGTAGTTTGTCCTTGCCCGTCAGGGGCCAACACCAGTTCCATGCTAATAGGGACCAACACTGACCTGGTCAGGAGGCTGCTGACCCCTCTAGTGCAGGAGCGGAGTCCTACCACAGACAAGATTCACCCCATGCTGCAACAGGTCTACCAGAAGTTGGTCCTGGAACAAAAGGCCCCGGAAGAGGGGGTGGGAAAAGTCTGGAGACTGTCAAGAAAGCAAAAGATATTGCAGCCGGGTGAGGTGACCTGTCTCCAGGCTACGGTAAAACTCTCCTGGGAGCAGCCTGGCCCCTTTGTGGTCTTGGAGCCAGACCCCCTTGAACACCCACTCAGGGTTGGAAGTGATCCCTGAAGTGGTCCCGTTGATGGCATTGAAGAAGGTGAAGGGCCAGATTCCAGTGAGCATCAGAAATGTCACTAGTTCACCTATGACGTTTCCAGCCTGGGTACTACTGGGCAAAGTAAATCCTGCTACCCCAGTGACCCTGTCTGAATTGAAGAAAACTGAAGGAGGGGAACTCACCCTGGAGGGACTGTCTGGAAGACACCACCTTGCCACCAAAATGGAAGGAGAGAGCCAAGGCCCAGCTGACCAGATGGAGAAAAATATTCTCAGAAGATGAGTTTGACGTGGGGTGTGCGAGGAGTGCCACCCATAAAATCCGTCTGCAGGAAGACAAACCCTTCCGGGAGAGGGTCCGGCGAGTCCCCCTAGCTGACTTGGAAGATTTGCGTAAACAGTTGACAGAGCTTATGAGAACAGGGGTTATTCGAGAGTCCAGGAGTCCATATGCCTCCCCCATCGTGGTGGTAAGGAAAAAGAACGGGTCGTTGAGACTGCATAGACTACAGGACTCTCAATAGGAGGACCATACCCAACCAGTACACTACCCCCAGGATAGAAGATGCCTTGCAGAGTCTGTCTGGGGCCAAGTGGTTCACAGTGTCATGGACCTGAAGAGTGGGTATTACCAAATCCCAATGCACCCTGAAGACAGAGAGAAGACGGCCTTCATCACCCCGGTGGGATTCTATGAGTTCAATAGGATGCCTCAAGGCCTGTCGGGAGCCCCCGCCACTTTCCAGAGGTTGATGGAGAAGACAGTGGGGGACATGAATCATATCGAAGTTCTGGTGTACCTAGATGACATCATCGTCTTCGGGAAGACTCGAGGAGCATGAAGAGAGATTGGAGAAAGTCCTGAAGAGACTTAGTGAAAAGGGACTAAAACTCTACAGGGAAAAGTGCCAGTTTTACCAGTCCTCGGTCCACTATCTGGGACACATAGTGTCTGCAGAAGGAGTGTCTACAGATCCCGACAAACTGGACGCCTTTACCTCCTGGCCCAGACCAACTACAGTGACTGAGCTCAGATCCTTCCGGGGGTTCTGCTCTTACTACCGTAGATTTGTGGAAGGGTTTGCGAAAATCGCCAAATCCTTGAATGAGCTACTGAAGACAGAAGGAGAGGAGGATGATACTGGCCCCAAAAAGCCTGGAGAGTCCGTGGAAGGCCAGTGGACAGAAGTGTGAAGAAGCCTTCAGGATGTTGAAGAAAAGTCTAACCACTGCCCCGGTCTTGGCCTATGCTGACCCTAAGAAACCATATGAACTGCACGTATATGCCAGCCATGATGGTCTGGGTGGGGTACTGTACCAAGAGTATGAAGGACAGTTAAGGCCAGTTGCCTATGTTAGTAGAAGTCTAACACCAGCAGAAAAGAACTACCCCACCCACAAGTTGGAATTCCTGGCCCTAAAATAGGCAGTCGTGGATAAGCGCAAAGATTACCTGTATGGAGCTGACTTTACAGTAAAGACTGACAATAACCCACTCACCTACCTCTTCACCACGGCCAAGCTGGATGCCACTGGCCACCGTTGGTTGGCAGCCCTGGCCAGATTCAACTTCAGTCTCAAGTATAGGCCTGGAGCTGGGTATCGTGATGCAGATGCATTGTCCAGAAGGGCTCATGAACCCACCCACCACACAGAAGACTGGACCCAGGTAACCCCGGATGGGGTACGGGCCTTGTGTCAAGGAGCGCAACTTAAAGCTAGTGGTGGGTCAAGGGCGGAAGAGATTGGAGTTTCGGTAGTAGGGGTGCCCAAGTGTTATTGTGACGTGACCCAGATTGTCGCGGACGACCTGCCAAAGCTGTCCGAGAAGGACATAAGAAGAGACCAGTTGGAAGATCCCTGGGGAAGATTAGCTTTGAAAGCACTGCAAGACCAGGATCCAGGCAGGCTCCTAAAAGACCCCTCAAAAGTGGCTCGACTGGTCCACAAAGAATGGGACAAGTTACAGGTCCATCAGGGGGTGGTCTACCAAAGGGGCCCCTCTGATGACCTGGAGGATAAGTGGCAACTGTTCTTGCCGTAAAAACACAGAACTGTCTTGGCTGCCATACATAACCATGGCCACTTGGGGGCCGAACGAAAATTCCAGCTTGTGAGGAATAGGTTCTATTGGCCTTGTATGCGGGCTGAGGTGGAGGAGTACTGCCACTCATGTGCTCGCTGCGTTCAAAGGAAGACATTACCACGTCAAGCTGCCCCAATGGGTCATCTGCAGAGTCAAGGACCCTTGGACTTGGTATGCATCGACTTTCTCTGTCTAGAACCTGACTTGAGTGGACATGGAAATGTTCTGGTGATAACCGACCATTTCACCCGTTATGCCCAGGCCTTTTCAGCTAAAGACCAGAAGGCCTCCCCCGTAGCCAAACTCTTGGTGGAAAAATACTTTGTGCATTACGGGCTACCACAGCGCCTTCACTCAGACCAAGGGAGAGACTTTGAGAGTCGACTGATTAAGAAATTGCTGGACTCTTTAGGTAAAAAGAAAACGCGTACTACCCCTTATCACCCCCAAGGTGATGCCCACTTGGAAAGATTCAACAGGACTCTGTTAGATATGTTGGGGACTCTGAGCAGCGAGAAGCAGCATTGGAGCAAGCACATAGCAGCAATAGTGCATGCCTATAACAGCACAACCAGTGATGCCACAGGGTACTCTCCCTACAGAATAATGTTTGGCAGGGAAGCAAGACTGCCTGTGGATCTGGCCTTCGGCATATCAATGGATCACACCTCAGCCACCTCGCACAAGGGATATGTAGATAGGCTGAGGAAGAGCCTGAAACTGGCATTTGAACACGCCCAAGCGGCATCAGACCAAAGAGGAGCCCGAAACAAGAGGAGCTTTGATCTCAAAGTTCGAATTCAGGACTTGCAACCCGGAGACAGAGTGCTGTTGCAGAACTTGGGAGTCCCTGGGAAGCACAAACTAGCAGACAGATGGAGACTCGAACCTTATGTGATCTGCAAGAGGTTACAAGGCTTGCCGGTATATCAGCTAAAGCCAGAAGGGAAGATAGGGCCCGCTGAAGACCTGGCACAGAAACCACTTACTTCCACTTTCAGAAGCAGTTCGGATACCTCCTGTAGAGGATTCCCCAGGGCCATCCTCAAGTCTGAATACACCTAGGCCCAATACTCGGTCTCAGGCACCTCAGTCTGGAGGAATGGATGTCACTGATAAAAGTGAAGATGAAGAAGAAGAGCTTGAATGGTTGTGGCCGTCCCAGGCCCTTGAGCCTCTGTCCATAGATCTTCCACCCTCTGAAGGTACCTTGCATAGTAAACTAAATGTGGAGGCCACCGAGTTTGTCCCGTCCAGCCCTCTGTCCCATGAGTGGGAAGATGCCATAGAGTCGCCTCCTGCTGAAAAACAAAAGGAACTCTCTGTATCTTCCTGCACCAGATCTGGATGCTCCAGAAATATTGGAACCCAATACACCTACACCAGAGGAAGAGCCTGTGGTGACGGAGACAGTTACCCCAAGAGAACAGAGAGCGAAGAGAACCATTCGTCCTCCACGGAAGTTAACCTGTGCCCAAATGGGAGAAAGCTCTGAGGACACAGTAACTACTGCAAGAAGGACAATACAAACACCTGGTCCCTCCACTGTGCATTTGGTGGAGGGCAACTCCAGCTCACTTTCTGGCACAGTTAGGCAGGTCACCCCCATTGATGTGACCTGTGGGCAGGACAAGCTCCCTTCCCGGTTTTGGTGGGAGCTTCCCCTGCAGCCCTCAATGAACTTGTTGGTACTTGTTGTTAATACGGTTTTTGGGGACCAAAGATTCTAAGTGGGGGGAGTGTGTAGCGGGGTATTGCCCTTTAATTCAAGGCTTTAAGGAGCCTTGCAAGATAAGACTGCTGGCTCAGAAAACTGTCTTAACTGACGCCAACCAAGAGGCACCTCTTGCCCTGGTCAAATACGCTGGGAAAGGGAGGCGCCTGACCCTTCATGGCGTAAGCCTAATCACGATCTGTCGGATCCACCTAGAGATGGTGGCCGACGAGACCGATGGGTCCTACTTGGGGCCAGCCACCGAAAAACAGTGAGTCTTGACTCTGGAACGTAGCAGTACCAGACAAGCATTCTCTCAGAGTTTGGACAACGTCCAAGGAATGCAACGTTGTCTCTTTAAGATCCGACGGATGAGGACACAAGGATGGCAGTACAATGTCTTCCTTGAGATGCAAGGTCGAAACACGACCTTAGGAAGAAAAGAAGGCTGCAGACGCAGCACCACCTGATCCTTGTGGAAGATCAGATAGGGAGGATTGAATGACCAGGCTGCCAGCTCAGAAACCAGTCCTATCTGACTTAACAGCCACCAAAAGTACCACTTTGAGAAAGTGTCAATAAGGGAATCTCCCTGATGATGTTCTCAAACAGTGGTTTCTGAGGCATTTGGAGGCCATGCCATTGACTGCAAGCAGGATGGCATATGGGACCCTGCGCCAGCAGGTCCTCTCGTAGTGGTAGACGCCAAAAGGACGTCTGCTACAAAAGCCACACAGAGGTAGTGGGGGGTGGACCGGAGGGGCCGCCTGCCGAACCCACTGAACAAACGTTCTCACTAGAGAGTGAGCCACCAGGGGTCGTTGAAAAAGACAGCCAGGGCAGATACCTGCCCCCTAATTGTACTTAAACATTTTTGTCCCGTTCCCTGCTGAAGAACAGCAGGACTCTGGAACCAAATAAGTACGCGGATGTCATCTCATTTCCTCACAAATGGATATGCAGGTCTTCCAAGTGCGATGGTAATCCTCCTAGGGGATGATTTCCGAGCACTCCTCATGGTAGAGATTACCGAGTCTGACAGGCCCCGGTCTCTAAGCACCTGGCTCTCAAGCCATGCCGTTAAGCCAGTGACTGTAAACAGGATGGCGTATAGGACCTTGCGACAGCAGGTCCTTCTTAGCGGTAGATGTCAAAAGGCGGCTGCTACCAGACGCACTAGATCAGCGTACCAAGGACACCGAGGCCAATTCAGAGCAATTGGGACCATTGTAATCCTCTCTGCCTCCAGTCTGCGAAGCAGATAAGGAAGGAGCTTCCGAGGAGGAAAGGCATAGATTAGCATAGATTAGCCGGTACTGACTCCACACTGCCATCAACGCATCGGTCGTGTTTGCCCATGGGTCTCTTGACATGGCCACAAACCTCAATACCTTCCGATTGAGTCGAGAAGCCAGAAGAAATACGGCTGGCGTGCTTCCCCTTTGGAAAAGGAGCTGAAACGCCTCCGGGTGTAAAGACCAATTCTCCTACCAATGGTAGTGGTCTTCCCCGGCCGCCAATGCAGACATCTCTGATGTCTGGTGCATATGGAGACATGCAAGCATGCGTCCTTGATGATCAAGGATGCCGGAAAATCCCCCGGATGGACAACAGAGCGAGCCAACTCCTTTCCGGAATCTTTGTACCTTCACAAAGCAATTGAGGGTCCTGAGATCCAAGATTGGACGAACCCCCTCCTTCAGCACTACGAACAGATTTGAGTAGAACCCCTGAACCCGTTCCTGTACTAAGACAGGAAGGCCCAACCTGCGTATCAGCAGGTCTTGGACCGCCCCATATAGGGCTTCCCGACAAGTCGGCTGAAGCTGGCGGTTTAGAGGGAAAAAATCTGTTCGGTAGGCAAGCAAGGTTGGGCTTGCGAACCCAGGGATGCTTCTGTCCCTCAGCAGGCGCTTTATTGGCCTGGGGTCGTTTACCTGCCGCACTAGGCGGACGAAAGAACCGCTTATGCGCGGTGAAGGAGGCCCTTGCCTATGGCGTGGCTCCTTACCTTTTTTACCTGTGGCATCTTTAATGATGTCATCCAGAGAGGCCCCAAAAAGTCTATCGCCTTAAAAGGGCAGATACAACAGGGCCTTCTTGGAAGATTGATCCGCAGACCAGCACCTTAGCCAGATCAGGCGGCTTAACGCCACCGCCTAAACCGAGGCCCAAGACAGCAAGGGGATAGTATCCATGTCTGACTCGCAGACAGACTTAAGGCCCTGTACAAACTGGTTGGACAGAGCTACCTCGTTCGGAGGAGTCTCCCGTGCTTTTAACCCCTGGAGTAGCATCTTTGCCTACTCAGTGTCTGAAACATTAGAAAACCCCAGCCAATGCTGGAAGCACCGCTGAGCCCCCCACTGTGTATAGGTAGCGAGTGTCCCTGAAGACAGGAGCCCCTTCCACTGAAATCGTGGTAACTTGTTAAGTCTGGACACAGGGGGGTGCACTATCGGGGGAGAGGTCCATTTTTTCAGGAAACTCAAGGGGTACCGAACCGCAAAATTTTTGGGGAAGCAAAAACCCTCAGTGGGTTTACCCACTCCTTGTACAAAAGCTTATCAAGATAAGACACAAAAGGAAACACCTTAGCAGTGCGGGCTGGTTTACGGAACCCAAAGGGGACCAGTGTCTCTGCTGCTTCTGCAGCATTCTTTAATTTTGCAGAGATAAGGTCAGATCGCGTGCTGACTTGGAGTCATTCTCACTGTCCAACCAGTCTCGGTCTGCAGTCTCTGATGCATCAGAATCAGGGCCCTGAGCCACAGCCGGGCCTGCTTCTGCATCAGAATTATCCCCAGAAGATGGCTGGGGACGGGCATTAACCACCCCCCGTGTTCCCATGCACCGCTTCCACCTTGGCAACAAAAGCCTCCAGGGGCACCAGCTGCCAACTCAGGTGTTTCCGGGAAGAAGACGTCTGCTTCTGACGTCAAGCTGGCCCACGCGCCTGACACACAGGGACTCCAGGCAAGGTATCAATAGGCCACCCTCCTAGCTGCTACAGAGATGCAGGGTCTCGCAGAGGACTAACCACAATTAGAGCGGTACCGCTATTGCTGCCGTCTGCGCCCGCCTGAGATGCTCTCCCACCGCTGCCTGTGTCAGTCTGATCCTTATCAGCATGTCTCTGTGTTTTTGCGCCAGTGAAATGCACCCTAGAGGCTGAGACTTCCGCAAAATGGCCGCCAAGCAGCCGTACTGAAACCAGTGTGGGCCCTAAGAAAATGGCTGCCGAGCCGTCAGAGGCAAAAACGGCCGCGGACCACAAAAAAATGGCCGCCGAGCGGCGGTATATACATATAGGCGTGAACCATAAGAAAATGGCTGCCGAGATGTTGATAGAGGCCAAAAGCGGGTGCGAACCACAAAAAAATGGCCGAACAGTCAGAGGCCAAACAGGCGTGGACCACAAGAAAATGGCCGCCGACAGCATGGAGGGAGAAAGCACACACACAGTTAAGCAGAAAAATTACATTTCTAATGACAGCCTACAGCGCAGTCTCGCTCCAGATAGAGCCCACTAGGTGACCCCCAGCACCCAGCCTTAGCTCAGAGCCGAGGGAGGAGGGAAGGCAGGGAGAGAGGAAAGAAAGGGCCCACAACCACTTACTTGATCTCTCCAGGAATATCCAGCCAAGTCACACTGCCGAAGCAGGGGAGCTACATGCATTTCCTGCATGGCTTATGCTGGAAGAAATTTCGAACAGATCATCTTCCACGCACGGAGGTGGCTGTCAGCCCGGCCTGCTGTGACTGAACCCTAGGGACATCATATGCCTGCCCTGGAGCGCGAAGCTCACTGGCCACCCATGGAGCGATGGGCATGTCGTGGAAAACCCAGCGCGTAGCTAGGGTCGGCACACGCTCGATGGCCGAAACTGGGGAGACTACAAGGATTTGGGGTCCCACCTTCTCAACCAGTCGGCAGTTGATCGAAGATCGCAGGAAACAAAAACCAACGTGGAAACATAGAAAAAAATCCCCTGGACCAGTGGGCCCGCAGGGAGCCATGTCCTTCTCCTTACTAGGCAGAAAAAAAACTGATCTGCGGGGTGCAGAGAGTAGGATCATACCCAGAGGGTCCGTCCCCTGGGCGGTGCTGTAGAGGGTGTGGTGTGTTAACACTTTCTACAAGTTTTCTGCCTACTCACTCCTAAATGAAGGATAATACCCACTTGTCAATAGGAAGCTGTGTCCGTCCATGAGCGAAAGAGTAAGGTGGCTCTACAAAGTATTGACTTTAGGGAGGTGAATAGTTATGCACATTGACCTTTTCTGTTTTGTCCTATTTGTTGTTTGCTTCACAACAAAAAAAAAATCTTCAAAGTTGTGGGCATGGTCTGTAAATTAAATGATGCTAATCCTCAAACAATCCATGTTAATTCCAGGTTGTGAGGCAACAAAACATGAAAAATGGCAAGAGGGGTGAATACTTCTGCAAGGCTGTGTGCGCGCGCGCGCGCGTGCGTGTAATTTTTATTTATTTTTTTCCAGACACCCTAGAGAATAAAATGGCGGTCTTGCAATACCGTATTTGCGCAGTGGTCTGGAACGCAAAGTTTTGGGGAAAATATATATTTTTTAATAAATAAATAAGACAACAGTAAAGTTAGCCCAATTTTTTTTATATTGTGAAAGATAACGTTACGCAGAGTAAACTGTCCTATAAAAAATAAAATTGGGTCACTTTTATTCCTATTACAAGGAATGTAAATAACCCTTGAAATAGAAAGAGCATGACAGGACCTCTTAAATGTGAGATCTGGGGTCAAAAAGCCTTCAGATCTCATATTTACACTGAAGTGCAATAATAAAAACTTTTACAGAAAAAAAATTGCCCCTTTAACAACATTGGGCGGAAGTGATGTTTGATGTCGCTTCCGCCATCCAATGGTGTGAAGCCGAGTGGGGGCCATCTTTTCCTCACACTGCATCCAGCCTGTAAGGGAAGTGGACCCGATCGTCTACGCCGATACCGACGGCTTTTGTAAGTGGACGACCGTAGCGTGGCGGGAGGCCCTCTCCCGCCACCGATAAAAGTAATCTTGCGCCGAATTTACCGCTGAGACCACTTTTATCTGAAAGCGGACCACCTGCTGAACAAGAGGATACCGGGGCTATGGCAGCTATTTACTCCCAAAACAACGGTATTCCTCTTCAAACAGCCAACGTACAACTGCGGCGGGCATTCCGTAAATAGTTAAGTGATTCAAAGGTGACACTTTAAAAGCCTTTACAGGTTACCAGTTAAGAGTTGCACAAGATGTCTGGTGTTAGAATTACCGCACACTGACTTTCTCGGCAATACCTCACGTGTTAGCGCTGCACGATGGATCAAGATAAGATCGCGATCTCGATTCACAACCCCGGCGATCTCCAGGCTAAGGGACCCGCGATTTTCTTATCTCACCGCCGGTTCCACGTAACCAGCGTGGAACGCAAATGGCGCCGATATCGGAACGGACGTCAGCAGCCTGCGCCGCTGGATGGATGCCTGGGCTTGCTTCTTTCTCACAGTTCTGTACAACTGTAGTGTGTATCCATGCGCCACCCAGTGGTTGCCGACGGTACTGCTTCTGATGTATAAAAAACAGACCAGTGATATGTCCATAATGTTAAAGACCATATAACTCCTATGAAAAAAGCAGAATCAAAGTTCGATTCTGCTTTTTCATAGGAGTTATATGGTCTTTAACATTATAGACATATCACTGGTCTGTTTTTTATACATTCATATTTTCAGATATATCACAGGTTTATTTATTTATTTATTTGGGGGGGGGGTCTGGCATTCAGTTTCTGAGAATCGTGACAGAATCATGATCTTTAATCTAAGCAAAAGAACTGTGATTCTCATTTTGCTCAGAATCGTGCAGCTCTGCGGGACTTGCGTGTGTCATCGTATTTGCACGGGGGAACGGGGGCGCTTTACTTTTTAAACGTACGTATTTTTATACTGCCCCTTTAAAAATAGGATTTTTTGTACTCACCGTAAAATCCTTTTCTCTGTCATCCATGGACGGACACCGCTCCTTAAATCTTGACCATTGGGTTATGTTCCTGTTATATAGGAGAGGACTAGGCAGAACATGTTAGATATTTAATACATGTTACTTTAACAGAGAGTTGAACAGCCCCGCCCAGGGGGCGGTCCCTCCGTACATAACCCTCCACTCTGCAGTCAGCAGCCTCAGTTCGTAGACAAGCAGTACAAAACTAAAAAATGAGGGGTGGGTGTTGTGTCCAACCGCGAACGACAGAGAAAAGGATTTTACGGGGAGTACAAAAAAAAAAAAAATGTTCTCTTTTCATCCATGGACGGACCCAGCTCCTTAAATCTTGACCATTGGGATATCCCAAAGCAGTGTCAAAAAAACGAGGGGTGGGCACAGCAATCAAAAAAACATTTTCACCCCAAATAAGCAGAGCTCCTCAACCGAGGAGTTGCAACCTCAAACAGCCATCTGCAAAACTTTGCGGCCGAAGCTAGCATCCGAAGATGCACTCACATCAACCTTGTAAGACTTTGAAAAAGTGTGAACGGACGACCAGGTCGCCGCCTTACACACCTGTGATAGAGGCTTGATGTCGGAAAGCCCAAGAGGCACCAATAGCCCTGGTCAAAAACGCAGTGACAGGAAAGGGAGGCGCACGCCCCTTAAGGGCATAGGCCTGGATGACGGTCTGCCTGATCCACCGAGAAATGGTGGCCGACGAGACTGCCATTTCTGCGGACCAGGCACTGACACAAACAATGAGTCAGACCTCCGGAACAGAGACGTAGCAGACAGGTACAACTGCAAGGCACGTACCACGTCTAAAGAATGTAGCGCAACCTCCTTGGAATGCGATGGCCGAGGACACAAGGATGGAAGTACAATGTCCTCATTCAGGTAAAAGGCCGAAACCACCTTCGGAAGAAACGAAGGCTGCGGGCGTAGCATCGCTTTGTCCTTATGCAGGACCAAGTATGGGGACTTGCAAGACAAGGCCGCCAATTCAGAAACCCTCCTGACGGATGTGATGGTAACCAGGAAGGCCACCTTCTGAGAGAGCGTCACAAGAGGAATTTCCCTGATGTTCCCAAAAGGTTTCTGAAGCGCAGAGAGAACCAGATTCAAATCCCACAGAGGTAGTGGTGGTCGCACCGGAGGAGCCACATGTCGGACCCCTTGCAAAAACGTACTTACCAGTGAATGAGCCGCCAGGGGTCACTGAAAGAAAAACAGCCAAAGCTGAAATCTGCCACTTAATGGTGCTTAAGGCAAGTTTCTGATCTACTCCGCGCTGTAAAAACAGCAGGATCCTGGAACCCGAATAAGTCCGTGGACGCCATTCCATCCCCTCATACAGAGATGTAGGCTCTCCATGTGCGATGGTAGATCTTCCTAGAAGAAGATTTCAGTGCCCTCAACATAGTTGAAATAACCGAATCTGACAGGCCTCGGTCACTTAGTACCTGGCTTTTAATAGCCATGCCGTTAAAGCCAGCGACTGTAAAGCAGGATGAAGAATGGGACCTTGCGAGAGAAGGTCCTCCCTTTAGTGGCTTTCGCCAGAGCACATCCTCCACCAGCCGCACAAGGTCGGTGTACCAGGGACGCCTGGGCCAATCTGGGGCGATTAGAATCACCAGAATGCCCTCGGTCTCTACTCTGCGGAGTAGATGAGGAAGCAACTTCAGTGGGGGAAGGCATAAATTAGCCGATACTGACCCCACGGGGCCACCAACGCATCTGCCGCGTCTGCCCAGGGATCTCTGGACCTGGCCACTTTGCGATTGAGTCGAGAAGCCAGGAGATCCACGTCTGGCGTGCCCAATCTCCGGCAAAGGAGTTGAAAAGCATCTGGATGTAACGACCATTCCCCGTGGTCCAGCATCTGGCGACTCAGGTAGTCCACCTGCCAGTTTTCCACGCCCGGAATGTAAACTGCCGGTAGGGCCGGCACGCTCCTTTCCACCCACCATAGGATGTGAGTGACCTCCGACGCTGCAGCCGAGCTTCTTGTTCCTCCTTGATGGTTGACGTATGCCACAGCCGTGGGGTTGTCTGACTGGACGCCCTCTTAGTCTCTGAGACCACCTGGAAAGGCACAGCCTGATCGCCCGGAGTTTCAGAACATTGATCGGCAGTTGGAATTTGGTCGGAGTCCAGCGGCACTGGGCCACCTGAACCCCCCAGACCACCCCCCAACCGGTCAGACTGGCGTCCGTCGTGATCACAGTCCAATGAAAGGGGAGGAACGACTTCCCGGACCGGAGAGCCGGGGATCTCAGCCACCAACTCAGAGAGGACCTGACAAGATGACTTATCTGAATCTGACAATCCAGAGACAAACGAAGATCTGTTCCATTTGGAGAGAATCTCCTTCTTCAAATAGAGAGTGTGGAATTGGGCATATGGTACTGCCTCTAAAGAGGCTACCATGAGGCCCAAGACTCGCATGCAAAAAACGGAGAGATGACCATTTGCGGGATGTCAACAACCTCACTGCAGTCTGGAGTGTCTGCAACTTCTCCAAGGGAAGAAAGACTCGGGCCCCTGAGGAGTCCAGAATCAACCCGAGGTACTCTAGGCTCCGGGCCGGTACTAACACCGATTTCTGGAGGTTCAGTATGCAACCAAACTCCCGGAGGGTCTGACTGGCTATAGACACGTCCTCCTCTAATTCTGAGCTTGAAGCAGCTCTCAGAAGGTGGTCGTCCAAGTAGCCTACGATAGCAATACCGCGCTGTCTCAGCAAAGCTAGATCGGGGCGAGCACTTTGGTGAAAACTCTTGGTGCCGATGCTAGGCCAAAGGTAAGAGCCACAAATTGATAGTGATCTTCGCCGATCGCAAATCGCAGGAACCTCTGATGCCTGACGCAGATGGGGACATGCAAGTATGCGTCCTTGACATCCAAGGATGCCAGGAAGTCCCCCGGATGGAGCGCAGCCACCACCAAACGAATAGATTCCATCCGGAATTTTTGAATCTTTATAAAGGCATTGAGGGCCTTGAGGTGCAAGATTGGACGAACTCCGTCCCTCTTTGGGACCACAAACAGATTCGCGTAGAATCCCTGAAACCTGTCCTGCGGTGGTACGGGTATGATCACCCCGCACCTCAACAAGTTCTGCACTGTCCCCTGCAGGGCAATCTAACGAGCAGGAAGGAGAGGCAGATTTGAGGGAAAGAACCTGTTTGGTGGACAAGAAAGAAACTTGACCTTGTACCCCAAGGTGACTACCTCGCAGACCCACTGGTCGGAGAGTAGGGAGGTCCACCGAGCTGCAAACCCGCGAAGCCATCCCCCACCCAGGAGTCGGGCGGGGACAAAACTTCATGCGGTAGCAGGTTTGTTTGCTGGCTTGGTGGGCTAGCGCACCCAGGGACGCTTCCGTCCCCCAGCTGGACCTTTGTCCGCTTGGGCATGTCTGTCAGCAGATCCTGACTCACGAAAATACCGCTCCCGTGTGGGATAGGAGGACCCCGACTTACAGCACGGCTCCTTCCCTTTAGTGGACTGAGGGAGAAGTGTGCTCTTACCTCCAGTGACATCCTTAATGTTGTCATCTAGTAAGGTAAAAAAAAAGCCACCACCTTAGATCAGCGGACCCGCATTTCAGCCATATCAGGCGGCGCAATACCACCACAGATGCAGAGGCCCTGGAGATTAAAGGGGCTGCATCCAGGGTTGCAACACAGATGTACACAAGTCCCTGTACCAACTGTACAGCCAGTGAAATGCATTCTGGAGGGAGCTGATGCTCCTTCACAGTCTGGTGCAATACTTTAGCTCACTCAGTGAGTGTCTGGGACACCAAGGTAGCAGCCAATATAGGCCACAATGCTGACCCCAGCATGGTGAACATGGAGCGGCTGAAGTGAACATAAGGTGTCCGTAAAGGCAGGGGTCCCCTCCACCGGGATAGTGGTTACTTTATTCACCCGAGAGACCCGGGATCAACGACCGGAGGAGAAGCTAATTTTTTCAAAAGGCTCTCTTCAAAGGGGTAACGGACCGCCCTGCGCTGAGGGACCGCAAAGGACCTCTGCGGCCGTTCCCATTCCTTATCTATGAACTTGTCAAAGTAAGACACATAAGGAAAAACCTTGATAGCGGGTCGGTTTGTGAGACCCAAAAAGGGACTGACATCTCAGCGGATGTCCCAGCTGTGTCCTCCAGCTTAAAGCGGAGGTTCCGCGGTATATCTTTTTTTTTTTTTACATTGCATTGGTTGAGTATTACTTTCTCATGTATTTACTCACGTATCAGATGTTTCCCAGTCTCCCCAGTCAGAATCAGTTCTAAATTATTACTTATAAAAATCCTTTTGGAAATTGCCATTTTGCTTGTGGGCATTGTGAAGCCCACAAGCAAATACTTCCGGGAAGCGTGAATGCTTTTCTCCCACTGCACTGTTGCCATCACAACGGACACATACTGTGAAGTTGTTGAGAGGGGGGGGGTGTGGGGGGAGCCGCCGCGGGATGTGCTTTTCTTTTTACATTTTACAGGTCATCAGCTTGACAGTCTCAGAGCGCTCGTTCTGAGCTGCAGCTGATGTTAGCATACAGGACAGGAGCCAGAGTATAGGAGACAGGAGCGCTGATTTCACTGAGGAATGTGAAAAGAAAACACATCTCGCAGCGGGGGGGGGGGGATGGGGGGTGCCGCGCCGCTGCGAGATGTGTTTTCTTTTCACATTCCACAGTGATATCAGCGCTCCTGTCTCCTATACTCTGGCTCCTGTCCTGTATGCTAACATCAGCTGCAGCTCAGAACGAGCGCTCTGAAACTGTCAAGCTGATGAAGCTGATGACGAGGTGGTGAATTGTCTCCTGGGAAAGCATGACACTGCACTCCCAGGAGGCATTGGGGCGCTGGGGAAAGTAAAGGAACGCCCACTCCCGCGGGAGGGATACCAGGAAGTGTCCCTGTTTAATACGAAAATCAAGGTAAATAAAAAAACGAACAAGATAATTATTTGCCAAATGTTGTTATAAATGTTATACTAATTGGGATGAGCAAATGTTTAGATTTAGGGTGAACCTCCGCTTTAAGAGTGACCCTCACTGCTGTGATAAGTGCTACCACAAGTGCTCTATCCTGCGCTGACCCGGGCGAGGAGTCACCCTCACTGCCCAGACGGTCTTCGCATTCTCTGACACTTCAGAACAGGGATCCTGTGCCGCAGCCAGGCCCGAGTCTGAGGCAGAACATTCCCTAGGAGATGGCGGGGAGGGGGCGCTTGTTAACCTCCCCCTTTACGCCCGCCCTTGGCAACAAATAACTCCAGGACCGTCCATAGGCACCGCAGGTGTAGGGACACTGGTTGCTGCCCTGGAATGTATGCGGAAGAAGCATCCAGCTTCTGACTCCATGCCCACCATGCCCACCCACTGACACTCTCACGCTACTGAAGCAAGAACGCAGAAGAGCTGAAGGAGCCTGGAGAAGAAACCCAACGGAGGAAAACCACACAAACTACAAAGCACTCACTAAGAAATATCACAAAGCAATTTTTAAAGCAAAAAAGGAACATTTCTCAAACACCATAAAAAAAGCCCTAAACCGGCCTCGTGAACTCTTCAAACTAGTCACTCGGACCATGAACCCTACCTGTCTAGAGCCTCCAGCAAACGAAACCCAAGAGTTCTGCAATGAGCTATCGGATTTTTTTATCGACAAAATCGAAAATATTCAGGAAATAATTCAACAGAAAAAAACAACCAACTTCACACAGCCAAAGCAAAACAGAGAAAATCAATACGAACATTATACAACTAGCAAAATTTTCGTTGGTCCCGATCACCATTGACACCACCAAAAACATCAGAAGCCTCAGAGACACTACATCGTCAAATGACATAATTCCCACAAAACTCCTGAAAGAATGTACCGACATTTTAGCTCCTACCATTACACACATCGTAAATCTATCATTCAAAGAAGGTTTGGTTCCGAACTCCCTCAAGCAAGGTATAATCAAACCCCTCCTAAAGAAACCCAATATTGACCCTAAGGACCCAAATTACCGCAGACCGGTAACAAGCCTCAACACCATTTCCAAGATCATGGAGAAAGCGGTAGTACAACAGCTACAAGGCCATTTGGACACTTACAAACTCTTGGATCCACTACAATCAGGCTTCCGCCCAGGCCATGGCACAGAAACGGCACTTCTCAAAATATGGGATGACGTCCTCGAAGCCGCAGATGACGGAGAATCATGTCTCCTGGTGCTGCTGGACCTCAGTGCAGCGTTCGACACAGTAGACCACAAAACTCTACTCATTCGTCTTAAAGAAGTAGCAGGAGTCGCAGACCCTGACCTTCCTTGGTTCGCTTCCTTTCTTGAGAATCGTTCTCAGACAGTGAAATTAGGTGCCTTCACCTCTGAAACTCGCGCAATTTCTTGCGGAGTCCCTCAAGGATCACCACTGTCACCCCTTCTCTTTAACATCTACCTCCGCCCACAGGACTTATGCTACCACTCATACGCGGACGACACCCAACTCTACTTTCGTATCACTGGAAAAAAAGACCAATATCACGGATTGGAAAAGTGCCTCACATTGATCGATGATTGGATGACTAAGAGTTCACTTAAACTCAACGGATCCAAAACAGAACTGCTTCTCCTCCACGCTAACCGAAAGACAAAAACTAAAACCTCTTGGACACCACCCACCATTCTCGGACAGACCATCACCCCGAGCACCAAAGTCAAAAGTCTCGGAGTCATCTTTGACTCGGAGATGTCGATGGACGCTCAAATAGGATCAGTAATCAGCGGATCTCATTATCTCCTCCGCCTGCTGCGTAGACTCATTCCCTTCATCCCAGAAGAGGATACAGCAGTAGTAGTTGGATCAATTATCAACTCCCAGCTCGACTACGCAAACTCCCTCTACCTCGGACTACCCAAATACCAAATGTCACGCCTACAAGTCGTCCAGAACACGGCAGCCAGACTGATAACAGGAAAAAAAACCTGGGAATCCATCACCCCTGCACTGAGGACCCTTCATTGGTTAACCGTAAAGGATCGGGTCACATTCAAGACCCTCTGCCTCACCCACAAGTGCACACAAGGAATCGCTCCGCAATATTTATGCGAGAAGATAAAGCATTACAACCCCAAACGCAGTCTCCGATCAACAAACCAAAACCTCCTTCACATCCCCAAATTTCGCTACAAATCAAAGGGAGAACGAAGATTTGCAGTCCAAGGACCACGGCTATGGAACGCGCTACCCACGGATATCCGTATGGAAGAAAACCATCGGGCCTTTAGGAAAAAACTTAAGACCCACCTCTTCTGATGGATCATGAAGCTACTGGATGCTAAGCGCCTTGAGGCGATTTAGTTCGCATTTGTTAGCGCTATACAAGTTTTTCACTCACTCAAGGACTTAAGTCAAGGTAATGGCACCAAAAAATATCCACCCTCCTTGCTGCTCTGACCGGGGTTTTACCCAGGGAAACTCACCACCCAAGTAAGAGGCTGCCCAGCGTCGCTGTTTGTTCTCCCTCCGCACACAGAGGGAGTCTGAGGTGTTCTGTGATGTGAACAGCGCTCTTTGCGCTGTTTAGGAAGCCTTCCCAGCACTAGAGGCCACTTCAATAAGCAAAAAACACCCTCAAAATAGCTGAACGCCTCAGAGAAATAGGGTGTGGACTACAAGAAAATGGCCGCCCGCAATGAAGACCTGCATCATAGCGCAGCCACGATAAAATGGCTGCCAAATGGAGATTTCAATGAAAACTACAGGCCCCAAAAACATGGTGTTGGCGCTTCAAAAAATGGCGCCTAAGCACCTGAGGTGGACGAGAAGGCCGTAGAGATGTCGAATGGAGACTTCTCAGAGGCAGACCACCCCCCACAGAGAGCGGACCCGGACGCCCCCACAGCCCCAAACCGGGATACGGAATCCCCCTCGGGTATACCCCGGCCAACATAGCAGGCCCCGCAAGGCGAGGAGGAAAAAAAGGGGGGACAGAGGGAGAGGAAGGGAGGACAGGAGACCCCTAACCGACCCCCCGGGAATGCCCAGATGTTCCATCCCACCGAAGCCGGAGGAACTGTACTTACCCGTCCCTGCAAGGATCTGCTGGTGCATTCCTGACAGACCTACAACCGAGCAATACGGAGTAGCTGTCGGCCCGATCCACTGTGACAGACAGCGAGCAGCCCGGTCATAAAGGGATTTTTATAACAGCTTACCTGTAAAATCCTTTTCTTGGAGTACATTACGGGACACAGAGCGACTTAGTCATTACTAATGGGTTATATAGATTACCTTCAGGTGCTGGCACTGGCCACTTCCAAACCGGAAGTACCCTCCCCTATATAAGCCCCTCCCATCCGGGAGCACCTCAGTTTTGTAGCAAAGCAATAAGTGTCCCAAAAAGAGGGGTGGGGGCTCTGTGTCCCGTGATGTACTCCAAGAAAAGGATTTTACAGGTAAGCTGTTATAAAAATCCCTTTTTCTTTTTCGTACATCACGGGACACAGAGCGACTTAGTCATTACTAATGGGACGTCCCAAAGCAATGCCAAATGAGGGGAGGGATACATAAGCTGGGCGCCATCAGGCATGAGGATCTTTTGCGGCCTGCAACACACTGCGCCCAAAGGCGACATCCTCCTGACTTCTAACGTCTACCTGGTAGAATCTAGTAAACGTGTGTACCGAAGACCATGTTGCGGCCTTACATACTTGAGCCAGGGAGGCCTGGTGATGCACTGCCCATGAAGTTCCAACTGCTCTTGTGGAGTGCGCCCTAACTTTGAACGGAGGCGGTCTCTTTCTCAAGCCATAGGCTTGTATTATGACCTGTCGAATCCACTTGGCTAAAGTAGATTTTGATGCTGCCTGACGCTTTCTAGGGCCTTCCGGCAGAATAAACAAAGTATCCGTTCTGCGAATCTGAGCAGTGGCTTTTAGATAAGCTTTAACTGCTCTTACTACATCCAAAGAATGTAATAACTTTTCCTCTACCGAGCTAGGTTTTGGGAAAAAAGAAGGAAGAACCACATCTTGGTTCAAATGAAACCTCGATACCACCTTGGGAAGAAAGGCTGGATGAGGACGTAATACTACTCTGTCCTTATGGACAACCAGATATGGCTCCTTACAGGACAAGGCGGCTAATTCCGATACTCTTTTAGCCGAACAAACGGCTACTAAGAAAATCAATTTCCTGGTGAGAAGAATCAAGGAAATGTGTTGCAATGGTTCAAACGGTTGTTTCTGTAGAACCGACAGAACCAGGTTTAAGTCCCAAGGACATATGGGAATACTAACCGGAGGGCTAATACGCATCACCCCTTGTATGAACGCTTTGACTAGTGAATGCGAAGCCAAGGGCCTTTGAAAAAATATTGACAAGGCCGAAATCTGACCCTTGATAGTACTCAAGGCCAGCTTCCTATCTACAGCCCACTGTAGGAAGTCCAAAATCCTCCCTATCACGTACTTACGTGGATGCCATTTCTTGGCCTCACACCACGTAATGTACGCTTTCCAGATCCTATAATAGATCTGCCTGGATACCGGCTTCCTGGCATTGATCATGGTAGATACCACAGAATTAGAGAGCCCTCTCTTTTTCAGAATGTGGGCTTCAATAGCCAGGCCGTCAAACCTAGGGCTGGTAAGGAAGGGTGGTATATCGGTCCCTGCGACAGCAGGTCCGGACGATGTGGGAGGGTCCAAGGACTCCTCACTGACATTTTTACAATCTCCGCGTACCATGCCCTTCGGGGCCACGCTGGAGCCACCAGAATCACTGGTTTCTTTTCTACCCTGATTCTGCGGAGTAATCGCGGTAACAATTGTGGCGGTGGGAATGCATATATCAGCTTGAACTGATCCCAAGGGAACACTAGGGCATCCGAGCCGCAAGCTAGGGGATCCCTTGTGCGAGACACAAATCTGTCCACCTTTGCGTTGAATCTGGATGCTAGCAGATCTACATCCGGTGTTCCCCACCGCTGGCATATTGCCTGGAAAACCTCGGGGTGAAGAGACCATTCCCCCGGGCATAATTGTTGGCGACTTAGAAAGTCCGCTCTCCAATTTTCCACTCCTGGGATGAAAACCGCGGATATGGCTGGGACATATTTTTCTGCCCACTCCAGGATGCAATTTGCTTCCCTCTGGGCTGCACGACTCCTGGTGCCACCCTGGTGATTGATATATGCCACTGCTGTGGCATTGTCTGATTGAATTCTGACAGGGGACCCTTGGAGTTTGGATGTCCATGCTACTAGGGCATACCGGGCTGCTCGTATCTCTAAGAGATTGATGGGCAGGGCCTTTTCTGCTTCTGACCACTTGCCCTGGAGAGACCATTGCTCCAGTACTGCCCCCCAGCCTATGAGGCTGGCATCTGTAGTGACCACCTTCCAAGAAACCGGACTGAAGGGTTTCCCTTTTTCCAGATTCTGGGGCACCAACCACCAATGGAGGCTCTTGCGAACGGAAGGGGACAGGGACATTGGTAAGTCTAAAGCCTGAACTTTTTTGTTCCAGGCTGACAGTATGGCCCTTTGCAAATTCCTTGAATGGAATTGACCGTAGGGTACCGCTTCGAATGAAGCCACCATTTTTCCCAGCAGCCTCATGCAGAGGCGTATGGATGGTTTTCTTTTTGTACCCACTAAGTGGGTCAAATCTTTTAAAGACGACACCTTCTCTGGAGGTAAGAAAATCTTTCTCTGATTTGAATCCAGCCTTAGCCCTAAGTATTCCAGACTTTTGACTGGTCTTAGAGCTGACTTGTCCCGGTTGATAATCCAACCGTGATATTCCAGATACTTGATTGTCTTGTGAATAGCTACTTCCAGCTTTTCCACTGAGTGGTCTATTAGTAGCAGGTCGTCTAGATATGCCATTATCGTTACACCTTGTGTTCTTAGATTGGCCAATAATGGGGCCAGAATTTTTGTGAACACTCGAGGTGCTATGGCCAGACCGAAAGGTAAGGCTCTGAACTGAAAATGGCGCCCTTCTACTGCAAAGCGTAGAAATTTCTGGTGGGCCGGAAAGATGGGAATATGCAGATAAGCATCCCTTATGTCGATCGAGGCTAACCATTCCTGCCCTTGTAGGGCGGTGGCCACCGATCGGATCGACTCCATCCGAAAAGTCCTGATATTTAGGAACTTGTTTAGCCCTTTTAGATTTAATATGGGCCTCACGTCCCCATTTGGTTTGGGGACTGTGAAAAGGTTCGAGTAAAACCCGAATCCGCTTTCTTCCAGGGGAACCTTCATGATTACACCTTGGAGCAATAGTTGTTCTAGTGCCAGAAGGAGGGATCCTCTCTTCTGGGGATCTCTTGGCACGTTTGACCTCATAAATTGGGCAGGAGGAGTGCCTTTTAACTCCAGCTTGTATCCCAGACTTACTGCGGAGAGCACCCATCTGTCTCTGATGGTGTCCCGCCAGGTCTCTGTGAACAACTGAAGCCTTCCCCCCACCCGATTGAGTGGGGGCAACGCTTCATGACTTGGGGGGAGGTTTTGTACCTCTCTTAATCCAGGGCTTCTTGTTACCCTGTGATTGTCCCTGATTTCTGCCCCCTGAATTTGACCGCGGAGGCCGTCGGAACTGCTTCACAGCCGATGTGCCCGGGACTGGAGAAGTAGGCCTCTTAAAAGAAGGACTTCTACCCTTGTTCTTAACTGGTAAGAGTGAACTTTTACCGGCAGAAATTTTCTGGATATATTTGTCCAGATCTTCTCCAAATAAGCGTTCTCCATGAAATGGGAAGCTAACCAGCAGTTTTTTACAGGGAGCTTCAGCAGACCAGTTTTTGAGCCACAGAAGCCTACGCATATGTACTATAGACAGCGTAAAGCGGGAGGTCTGTTGGATTGTATCCTTTATGGCATCCACTGCAAAACACAAGGCTCTAGGCAGGTCAGCTAGGGAAAGAGCCTGCTGATCTGGTAAGTCCCTTAAGACTTGTTTCAACTGATCTTTCACTGCTTGGCAGACTCCAATCGCTGCTACCGCAGGTTGTGTCACCATGCTTGCTGTAGAGAAAGCAGATTTTAGTAAAGACTCCAATTTTTTATCTATTGGGTCTTTGAACATTGGAACATTATCTACTGGACATGTCAGTGATTTGTTCACAGAAGAGATGGCTGCGTCCACTGTAGGGACCCTCCATTTTTTTATGAACTTATCCTCCATGGGATAGATCACCGGAAATCTTTTGGGGGGAGCAAATATTTTATCAGGATGCTCCCAATCCTGGTAAATAAGCCCTTCTAATAAAGGGTGGATTGGGAAGGAACAGACAGCCTGGGGAGCTTTTAGCGACCCCAGCGAGGAAACCGTAGTGGATGGTGGTTCCGCCAGAGGCATTTTAAATGCTGATCGGACCATGTTAGTCAGAGACTGAACCCATAATCTTTCAGCCTGAGATGCTGAGAAAGGTTCTTCCACTGTTGATTCCTCCATAACTGAATCAACCTCATCCTGATCCCCTTCAGGTAGGTCGATCCCTGTGTGGGGCTGTTCCTCCACTAACAGGCACTCTGAAGGAGGAGACGGAGATCGGACGCGCTTTCCCTGTGACAGGGAAGCAGCGATCAATGCTGTTAATCTCTCTTCCAATCCTCCCAGAGTTGAGGATAAAACCTCCTCCGTTATATATACAGGAGCAGGTGGACTGGGGACAGCCGCAGCACCAGGCACTCCTGCGGGGTTTCTACGGCTACTGACCTCTGAATTCTCAGGGGAGATTGGTGCAGTACAAGCATGCCCAATATCCTCAGAGCCCGATGGAGACCCCTTTGGCTTCCTGGAAGACCTATTTCCGGAGCGTCTGGACGACATATCCTTTAAGCACAAAGCTGAGGTATTCCCGTCGTCATACACCAATTTTGCTGGTAATAGTCTAACACAGTTGCTGCTATATACCAGCTGGTGTCCACTAAAGTGCCTTTCTATGGGGATGCCTGCATCAACCGCCTCTGTGTGCCACTGTTTGTTGCTAGCTCTGTTTGCATCCAGCTGACACTTGTACTGTGTCTTTATACAAGCTGGGACGCCTGCACATGCGCAGAAGTGCCGTGGCGCGCATCGAGCGTCATCCACCCGCCCCGCCCCTTTTTTTCATAGGAGGCGCGTGCACGCGCCCGTGCGCCATTGGCGCCCTTTTCGAAATCAACCAGGGACTAGGAGCCAGGGCCCTTTTTGCCGGAGGGCCTGTGCGGTGGATGAGCGCAGCAACAGGGCAGAGGAAGTGGATTCCCACAGAGAAACTTACCAACTGCCTGGATCTTTTGACTTGAGGAAACCAAAGATCCACATGACAAGAAAAATGGACTACAGCGGCCTCTAGTGGTTTAACACAGGTACCGCGGTCCCTTTTTTTTTTTTTTTCTTGACTACTATTAAAATTTTACATTTTCAGCAGTTACAGGCATACACAGATATTAGCGGGAATACCGTTAGGTAACAGACAGAAAGACAAATTAGGCTTGGGGGTCCCCCAATAGAACCAAGTTCCTGGGGGCCCCCACTTACCTGATCCCCGCCGCAGGACTTTGTTTGGTCCACAGAAGCCCAAACTTCACCTATCACGGCAGGCATTGTAATTAAACCTTCAGGGACCGGGTTCCCAAGGATTCCACTCCCCTGGACCTGTATAGCACCCTGCACAGACAACATCTTGGTCGTGGGTATGACCAGAGCTCTGGATCCCAGGGTCCAGCCCTCCTAAGAGAGGCATTACAGGCAAAACCTTGCTCTTCTGCTTCAAGGCCCGGGTACCGACCGTTTAGCTATGAAGCTTTTTTGGTGGGATCCGGAACAGCTTACTAAGGCCCAAAAGAACCTGTACGCAAGCCCAGTGAAAACACATGTTACTCTTTGGCCAACACCTTAGACACTGGCAAAAAACTGAGGTGCTCCCGGATGGGAGGGGCTTATATAGGGGAGGGTACTTCCGGTTTGGAAGTGGCCAGTGCCAGCACCTGAAGGTAATCTATATAACCCATTAGTAATGACTAAGTCGCTCTGTGTCCTGTGATGTACGAAAAAGAAATATGAACCCTGGAGCATATAGCTCACCGGCCACCCCTGGAGCCATGGGGTATGTCGTGGACGACCCCACACGTAGCCAAGTCCTGCTCACGCTCGATGGCCGGACTGGTGGGACTACAAGGATCTATATTATCCTGCCTGTCATGCCCAGCCGGCAGTTGATAGAAGATGCTAAAAAATAAAAAAAAAGTTAAAATTTCTTCAGGACTCTGGGCCCAAAAGGGAGCCAGGTCCTTCTCTACTAGGCAGAAAAAAAACTGAGGCTGATGACTGCAGGGTGGAGGGTTATGTACGGAGGGACCGCCCCCTGGGCGGGGCTGTTCAACTCCATTAAAAGTAACATGTAATAAATATCTAACATGTCCTGCCTACTTTTCTCTTATAGAACAGGAACATAACCCAATGGTAAAGATTTAAGGAGCTGAGTTCGTCCACGGACGAAAAGAGAAACGTATTTAAATCAAGTTTATTGCTATCACAAGGGATAAATAACATCTCTTGAGATAGCATGGATGGTGGTAGGAACTCTTTACTGAGAGACCTGGTGGACTATTAGAGTGTTACGACTAAAGCCCACCCAGGCTGAAATGTTTCATTGTTTGTTCATAGTTTTCCTCACCTGGATGGTTCAATAAAGAAGATTTTATACAGAGGACAAAAGCATTGTTGCTGACCTTTTCGGTAAGATAGTTTGACAGTGTATTCACTGTGGTCTGAGCACAGGTATTGTCGTTTTCACATATGTGCAAGACAAAAAGGGTAGCAGCATCACACTTTCACTTTATAAACAGATCCCTCCGCTGCCCTCGAAAGTATCTGAACAAAGACCAGTTTGATCAGATGCTTTACAAACTGGTAACCTGCTTGCAAGCAACAAACCGGAGCGATAAAATCTTCATTGCTTTCCGGTTTAGTCACAGAGGGCACTGACTGCACTGGAGAGCCAGGAAACGGCAGCGGTGTAGTTACTCTACAAACGCCTTGTAGAAGTGATCGTGCAAATGTAGAGCTGCTCTCATCACTTCTACATGAAAGTCCATTGCTACCTTAAAAAAAGGATACCAGGCTCATGGCTGCAACTGCCAAGATCTGTATAAAATATATATCTTTAAAAAAAAAAAAAAAAAGTCCAATAATTATGATGGGATATGCTGTGAGCTGGGAATAGGTAGCAGGCACAAAGCTCCCTGAGGCGAGCACACTTTCAGGCACAAATATCAGCCCAATAATGTAGTGACAAAAAGTACCTGTGTGTTGTGGAACACTGTACATCACCTATAAATAGACTACTAAATAGCATTAATAAAAGGTGCTGTGACAGGGGGGCCACTTTGGACACAGGGTGAGCCAGGAAACCATGGACAATAAGAATATGGCTTGGATTTCTTGAAATTGAAATAGTAATATTAGTCCACAATATGTACTGGATGTTTTACCCTGAACTCAACAGGTTAATTGGGAGATGTGTTACCTGCCTGTGTGATGTAAATGAATCTAGGATGGCGTCTAAGGATCTTTCATTGTGTTAACCACTTGACAACTGGGCACTTAAACCCCCTTCCTAACCAGACGAATTTTCAGCTTTCGGTGCTCTCACATTTTGAATGGCAATTACTCAGTCATACAACACTGTACCCATATGAAATTTTTGTCCTTTTTTTCACACAAATAGAGCTTTCTTTTGGTGGTATTTAAAGCGGAGCTCCGCCGGAAAAAAAATATTAAAAGCCAGCAGCTACAGCTACAGCAGCTGCTGGCTTTTAATATTTGGACACTTACCTGTCCTGGAGTCCATCGACGTCCGCAGCAGAGGACGAGCGACTGCTCTGCTGCTCCCTCCGCCATCCTCGCTGAGGGAACCAGGAAGTGAAGCCCTGCGGCTTCATGCCCGGTTCCCTACAGCGCATGGGCGAGTCGCGCTGCGCCGTTCTGATTGGTGCTCCTGTGTTCTGGGAGCCGAGTGTCTCCCAGAACACCAAGGGAAGTCTGCGGGAAGTGACGTAACTCCCGCAGATTCCCGGAGAGAGGACTCCCGGATGTGGGTGAAAATACCTGTCTTAGACAGGTATCTTCACCCCCCTCCCCCCTGAAAGGTGTCAATTGTGACACCGGAGGGGGGGAGGGTTCCAAATAGCAAAAGTTGCCATTTAGGGTGGAGCTCCACTTTAATCACTGTTGGGTTTTTTATTTTTTGCGCTATAAGAGAAAAAAAAAGACTGAAAATTTTGTAAAAAAATGAATTTTTCTTTATTTCCGTTAAAAAGTTTTGCAAATTAGTATTTTTTCTTCATAAATTTTAGCCAAAATTTATACTGCTACATATCTTTGGTAAAAATAAGTACAAATTGGTGCATATTTTTTGGTCTTTGTGAAAGTTATAGAGTCCACAAGCTATGGTGCCAATATCTAAAAATGTATCACACCTGAAGTACTGACGGCCTCTCTCATTTCTTGAGACCCTAACATGCCAGAAAAGTACAAATACCCCCCAAATGACCCCTTTTTGGAAAGAAGACATTCCAAGGTATTTAGAAAGAGTCATTGTGAGTTTTTTGAAGTTGTAATTTTTTCCCACAATTCTTTGCAAAATCAAGATTTTTTTTTTCTTTTCACAAAATTGTCATATTAGCAGGTTATTTCTCACACACAGCATATGCATACCACAAATTACACCCCAAAACACATTCTGCTATTCCTCACGAGTATGGCGATACCACATGTGTGAGACTTTTACACAGCGTGGCCACATACAGAGGCCCGACATGCAGGGAGCACCATCAGGCGTTCTGGAGCACCATCAGGCGTTCTGGAGCACCGAGGCCAATTCTGACATTTCTCTCCTACATGTAAAAATCATCATTTGTTTGCTAGAAAATTACATAGAACCCCAAAACATTATATATGTTTTTTTAGCAAAGATCTTAAAGAATATAATGGTGGTCGTTGCAACTTTTTATCGTGCACGGTATTTGCGCAGAAATTTTCTAACGCGTTTTTTACGGAAAAAAACTGTTTTGTGCTTAAAAGAAAAAAAAACAGTAAAGTTAGCCCAATGTTTTTGCATAATGTGAAAGATGAAGTTACGCTGAGTAAATAGATACCTAACATGTCACCCTTCAAAATTGCACACGCTCGTGGAATGGCGCCAAACTTCGCTACTTAAAAATCCCCATAGGCAACGCTTTAAATATTTTTACTGGTTACATGTTTTGAGTTACAGAGGAGGTCTAGGGCCAAAATTATTGCTCTCGCTCTAACGTTCGCAACGATACCTCACATGTGTGGTTTGAACACCGTTTTCATATGTGGGCGGGGCTTACGTATGCGTTCACTTCTGCATGCGAGCTCGCAGGGGCGCTTTAAAAAAATATATATATTTTATTGTTCATTTTACTTTATTTATTTTAGTTTGACATGTTTTTCCCCCCCAAATTTTTTTTTGATCACTTTTATTCCTATTACAAGGAATGTAAACATCCCTTGTAATAGGAATATGGCATGACAGGTCCTCTTTACAGTGAGATATGGGGTCAATAAGACCCCACATCTCACCTCTAGGCTGGGAAGCCTGGAAAAAAAAAAAAAAAAAAAAACAATCTTGGCTTTGATCGTAGCGGTGAGTCGGTAGAAGCACCGGAGGGCAGCGGGAGGGGGGGCATCCTCTCTCACCTCCCGTAAGAGCAATCAAGCGGTGGAACAGCCGATATGATTGTTGTTATGGTGTAGGGAATCACCAGCTGAAAAAGCGAGTATCTGAATGATGCCTGTAGCTGCTCCCATCATTCAGATATCCCTGCATAAAGTTAAGGACGTCATATGACGGCCGGCGGCTGGGAAGTGGTTATTGCGGAGAATTGCCGGGTATTGCGGAGTATTGCCGGGTATTGAGGAGTATTGCAGGGTATTGAGGAGTATTGCAGGGTATTGAGGAGTATTGCAGGGTATTGCGGAGTATTGCAGGGTATTGAGGAGTGGGTATTGAGGAGTATTGCAGGGTATTGAGGAGTATTGCAGGGTATTGAGGAGTATTGCCGGGTGGGTATTGAGGAGTATTGAGGAGTATTGCCGGGTATTGTGGAGTATTGCCGGGTATTGTGGAGTATTGCCGGGTATTGTGGAGTATTGCCGGGTATTGTGGAGTATTGCCGGGTATTGTGGAGTATTGCCGGGTATTGTGGAGTATTGCCGGGTATTGTGGAGTATTGCCGGGTATTGTGGAGTATTGCCGGGTATTGTGGAGTATTGCCGGGTATTGTGGAGTATTGCCGGGTATTGTGGAGTATTGCCGGGTATTGTGGAGTATTGCAGGGTATTGAGGAGTGGGTATTGAGGAGTATTGCAGGGTATTGAGGAGTGGGTATTGAGGAGTATTGCAGGGTATTGAGGAGTATTGCCGGGTATTGCCGAGTATTGCCGGGTGGGTATTGAGGAGTATTGAGGAGTATTGCCGGGTATTGTGGAGTATTGCCGGGTATTGCGGAGTATTGCCGGGTATTGCGGAGTATTGCCGGGTATTGCGGAGTATTGCCGGGTATTGCGGAGTATTGCCGGGTATTGCGGAGTATTGCCGGGTATTGCGGAGTATTGCCGGGTATTGCGGAGTATTGCCGGGTATGGCAGGGTATTGAGGAGTATGGCAGGGTATTGAGGAGTATGGCAGGGTATTGAGGAGTATGGCAGGGTATTGAGGAGTATGGCAGGGTATTGAGGAGTATGGCAGGGTATTGAGGAGTATGGCAGAGTATTGCACAGTAGGGCAGGGTATTGCACAGTATGGGCAGGGTATTGCACAGTATGGGCAGGGTATTGCACAGTATGGGCAGGGTATTGCACAGTATGGGCAGGGTATTGCACAGTATGGACAGGGTATTGCACAGGGTATTGCACAGGGTATTGCAGAGTATTGGCAGGGTGTTGCACAGGGATGGCTGAGCAGGGATGGATGGATGGCTGGATCTGTGACTGCAATTGTCACAGATCCAGCCCACAGCTGACATGATCTGACAAGGGGGAGGGAGCGGACATGATCCGCTCCCTCCCCTCTCCTCTCACACTGTACCGATCGGTACAGAGAGGGGAGAGAGGAACCGGCGTCATCACATGACGCCGGTCTGTTTACAAGTGATCGCTCCGTCATTTGACGGAGCCATCACATGGAAAACGGCCGCGATTAGCGGCCATCTACCGTGATGCGCCGGGTCTTCCGGACCCGGCGGTCACGGACATATCCTGGAGCGCGCCCCAGGGGGCGCGCAAGAGCAAGATTCTAGGAGGACGTCCCTGGGACGTCCACTCAGGATAACTCGACCGCGCTGTGGACGTCTTTCGTCCATGGTGCGGTCGGCAAGTGGTTAATTAAGTCTGTACTTGTGTGTATTGTAAAGTATCAGACAGTCTGGTGAATATAAAGGTCATGCATAGTCATTCAAACAAAGGGGATTAGAACCTGTTGTCTCCTAGCAGACGTCAAAATAATGTGTATTGGGGCTTGTGTTGTGGGTGGAGCTGGACCATTGTTCATTCAGGTTAGTGCAGTATTGGATGTGTATAAGAGTTTCAATGTTTTTGGCAATAAAGTCAGTCTATTTTTGGAAAGATACAGAGCGTGTTGTCTCGTAATTTGGAAGGATTAATTCCTATGGGAAGTGGTCTTCTGGCTGTGGAGGATCGACAGTGAAGTTGTGTCCAGGAGAGGGAAGGGATCTAAGCGGCCCGTTACCCCCTTTCGTATTTGGGGTGCCGTTACATTGGTTGGCAGCAGTGGGATTTTCCCTCCAGTTCCTGGGACACTCCAAGCCACCACAGTGAATGACCAAGCTATGCAGCCTGCAGGAAAGCCACGCTGAAAGACTTACTTGAGAGCAGAGATGGACCAGAGGGACGGTGATGCAGGACCCCGGTCAGTTGAAGATTTGTTTCAGCAACGAGTTTGAGAGCGCTTGGCATTATATGGTGCTAACCCATCAGAGACCGCCATACAGGAAGCCATTAGAGGCATCCAGCTGCAGGATGCGCGACAAGAGAGCACTAGAGCGGCAACAGGAGCGGAGAATGGCAGAAATACGGCAATTGGAGACAACACCTAAAGATGCAGCGCCTGTCCGTAAGTTGCCCTTTCGGGCGTTCAAACTATTTAAGGAGGGAGAGGAGGAAATTGAAGCGTTCCTGCAGGACTTTGAGAGACTATGCCAGATACATGAAGTACTGCCCCAAGATTGGGTCGCCTTACTGGCCAGTAATTTAACGGGAAGAGCGGCGGATGCGTATCGGACCCTGGAGGATGAGGACGCTAAAGACTATGACCGGGTAAAAGAAGCTCTGCTAGCCCGATTTGCCATTACACCCGAAGCCAGCCGGATTAAGTTCGAGAATCTCGGAAACAAACCCACATAACATACGTGGAGTGGGCACATCGTCTGCAGCGAGACCTTAAGGGCTGGCTCCAGGGAAGCCACGCTCGCACCATAGAGGACATCACCCAGCTAGTACTTTTGGAACAGTTCTTTAACCACACCCCTCCGGTACTACGGGATTGGGTGCGAGATAAGCGGTCACGGACTGTACAGAAAGCGGCTACTTTGGCCGATGAATATCTGGACTCTCGAAGGTCAGGCGGAAGCGAGCGCCATCCACTATCTCGGCCCAGTTTTCACCTGGATTGGGGGGTTGGTTCGGGACACGTGAATGTGGGGGTGATGAAGGATTTGCCAGCGGATGTACTACTGGGGAATGATTTGGCCCCCCTCCTTTATGCTTACGCCCCGAGGGGCCCCGATGAAGTCAACCTTGTGACTACTCGTGCCCAGACACGTACTGCTGGAACCGGCCCGCTTGCTGCTGAGACCCAGGTGAGACTATCTTCCCCGACACGTACCTTAGGTCAGGCGCTCCTAGGCTGGGATACCCCAGAAGCATTCGGGAGGGAGGGAAACTCGGGAGGACCCGACCTTACACAAGTATAGGGCTAAGGCAGATACTCAGGAAAGGGGAATAGATGGGGAGCTTTTTGAATGGGTGGGGGATAGACTGTATAGGACCCCTAAGCCACCTCAGAGAAGTAAGGCCCCTTCGCAGAAACGACAACTGGTGGTACCTAAGAAATACCAGCTGGAGATTCTGCGAATCGGGCATGATGTGCCGCTAGCAGGACATCTAGGGTTCCGTCGCACGGCCCATAGGATTACACAGAATTTCTTCTGGCCCAATTTTAGCCAGGATGTGCGACAATACTGCACAACGTGTGACACATGTCAACGGATAGGTAAGAGGGGGGACCACCCTAAGGCTAAACTCATGTCCATGCCTATTATTGGGGAGCCTTTTTAACGCATAACCGTTGACATTGTGGGTCCCCTGGCCAGGCCTAGTCCATCCGGGAAGAAGTATATTCTCACCGTGGTGGACCACGCCACCCGTTACCCAGAGGCAGTAGCTAGGTCTAACATTGAAGCAGAGACAGTAGCTGATGCCCTGGTTAAGATTTTTACCAGAGTGGGGTTCCCTAAGGAGATTCTCTCTGACCAGGGAACCCAGTTCACTGCAGTGCTCACCCAGCAGTTGTGGAAGGTGTGCAATATTAAGCCCTTGCTGAGCTCACCGTACCACCCCCAGACTAATGGTCTCTGCGAACGCTGTAACGGGACCCTCAAGCAAATGCTGAGGACCTTTTCGGACGCTTGCAGAGACTGGGAGAGATTCCTGCCTCACCTGTTATTTGTGTACAGAGAGGTACCCCAGGAATCTACTGGGTTCTCACCCTTCGAGTTGCTCTATGGGAGAAGGGTCCGCGGACCCCTCGATCTCTCCAGAGGACACTGGGAGGGAGAGACAGAGCAAGAAGGGACCCCCATAGTGCCCTACGTCCTGGAAATCAGGGACCGCATGGAGCAACTGTCTCTGATGGTAAGGGAGAATCTCCAGACGGCCCAGGGAAGACAGAAGAGATGGCACGATCGGGGTGCCCGCCACGTATCTTCCAGGTGGGGCAGAAGGTCTTAGTACTCAAGCCTGTGAAGACTGACAAGATGCAGGCATCTTGGCAGGGCCCGTATAAAGTAGTAGCCCAGGTATGTGATACTACCTATGTTATTGCCAGCTGTGCAGATGAAAGAATCCAGCGAACCTTTCATGTGAACATGCTGAAGGAGTATCAGGAACGGCAGGAGGATGTTGCTGCAGTATGTGCCCCTGCTACGGACGACCCAGGAGGTTTACCCCTCCCTGACTTACTAGAGAGAGAGCCCCAGACTGACCTCATTAGCCTTGTACAGCTAGGAGACCGGTTAAGCCCTACAAAGAAGGAACAAGCTAAGCGGCGCCTGTGGGAGAAACAGGCGACGTTCTCCCAAATACCGGGCTATACGACCCTGGCTGTGCATAAGGTAGAGACCCCTGGACAAGCACCCCTTCGACAGCCCCCCTACCGTATCCCTGAAGCAGTCCGAGAAGGAATGCGGAAGGAGATACAGGAGATGATTCAGTTAGGAGTCATTGAGCCTTCTGAAAGCCCTTGGGCCTCGCCTGTAGTCCTGGTGCCTAAAAAAGACGGAACTACCCGGTTCTGCGTGGACTACAGGCGACTCAATGAGAAGACCACCACCGATGCCTACCCGATGCCCAGGGTAGACGAACTGCTAGATCGGATAGCCAGGGGACGTTATTTAAAAACAATAGACCTGTGTAAAGGTTATTGGCAGATCCCCCTGTTCGTGGATGCTATCCCCAAATCAGCATTTGTTACCCCATTTGGCCTGTACCAGTCTAAGGTCATGCCATTTGGGATGAAGAATGCCCCGGCCACCTTCCAACGTATGGTGGATAGGCTCCTCGATGGCTTCCAGGATTTTGCATGTGCATACCTGGATGACATTGCGATCTACAGTCAGTCTTGGGAGGAGCACCTGGTTCACGTAGGGGTGGTTCTGGACAAAATTCGGGCCGCAGGCCTGACCTTGAAACCAGACAAGTGCCATCTAGGTATGGCGGAGGTGCAGTACATGGGACACCGAGTGGGGTGTGGGAACCAGAGACCAGAGCCAGCCAAGGTAGAGGCAGTAGCGAACTGGCCCCACGCCCCGTACTAAGACCCAGGTATTAGCCTTCTTGGGGACTGCAGGGTACTACCAACATTTTGTCCCTAACTATAGTTCTAGCGCCAGATCCCTGACTGACAAAAAAGAATTTACCAAGGCAGTTCCTGTGGTCTCCAGCTTGTGAAACCGCGTTTCTAGCCCTCAAGCAAGCTCTTGTAAATGCCCCTGTCTTGGCTGCCCCCGTACCCAACAAACGTTTTCTTGTCCACACAGATGCTTCCATGTTTGGACTGGGGGCTGTGCTGAGCCAAGTTGGGGAGGATGGAGGAGAACACCCTGTCGCATACCTGAGTAGAAAGCTATTACTTCGGGAAGTGAGCTATGCGGCAGTGGAGAAGGAGTGTTTGGCCCTGATCTGGGCCCTTAAAAAGTTGAACCCTTACTTGTACGGACAGGAATTTTCACTGGTCACCGACCACAACCCATTGGTCTGGCTTAACCGGGTCTCAGGAGACAATGGCAGGTTGCTGCGGTGGAGCTTAGCCCTACAACTTCACCATCAGCTACCGACCCGGTAAGCAAAATGGCAATGCTGATGGGTTGTCCCGGCAAACAGACGTCCACCCGGGCTCCTAGTGCAATGTTGATGGGTTATCCAGACATCGGAAGAATGGACCTATAGACTAACTTCGGAGTCAACCCGTCTGGGGTCACTTCCTGTGTTAGTCTCCTGCCGAAAGGGGAGATGTGTGACAGGGGGGCCACTTTGGACACAGGGTGAGCCAGGAAACCATGGACAATAAGAATATGGCTTGGATTTCTTGAAATTGAAATAGTAATATTAGTCCACAATATGTACTGGATGTTTTACCCTGAACTCAACAGGTTAATTGGGAGATGTGTCACCTGCCTGTGTGATGTAAATGAATCTAGGATGGCGTCTAAGGATCTTTCATTGTGTTAATTAAGTCTGTACTTGTGTGTATTGTAAAGTATCAGACAGTCTGGTGAATATAAAGGTCATGCATAGTCATTCAAACAAAGGGGATTAGAACCTGTTGTCTCCTAGCAGACGTCAAAATAATGTGTATTGGGGCTTGTTGTGTTGTGGGTGGAGCTGGACCATTGTTCATTCAGGTTAGTGCAGTATTGGATGTGTATAAGAGTTTCGATGTTTTTGGCAATAAAGTCAGTCTATTTTTGGAAAGATACAGAGCGTGTTGTCTCGTTCTTTGGAAGGATTAATTCCTATGGGAAGTGGTCTTCTGGCTGTGGAGGATCGACAGTGAAGTTGTGTCCAGGAGAGGGAAGGGATCTAAACGGCGCGTTACCCACTTTCGTATTTGGGGTGCCGTTACAGGTGCTATTCACAAGTTTTACGGGTGATGTACAGTGTTCCACAAAACAGGTTAAAAACTCCAAAACAAACTCCTAGCCGTGTCCCTAGCTACACAAAATCCATATCCTAACAGGCTAGAGCAAGCCTAACGCACGTCAGTCTCCACATACAATTTTACAGCTTCCTCCAACCTTGCAGCTCACAGACACAACTTGTTTGTTCCCTAGGCTCAAGAGCACAGAGTTCCAGGTGATCCCAAATTGCCAAAAGGGAGAGGCGCAAAACCCAAAATAGACAGAGAATCAGAGGTCTCGGTGTATGAGAGGAGCCTGGGAGATGTGTAAACCCTGAACAGGGCTTTCCAGGCTTCCTTTGAGACACTCTACTACAAAGTTTGTGTGTGTGTGTGTGTGTGTGTGTGTGTGTGTGTGAGTGGTGTGCACGCACACATGGATATAAAAAGTCTACACACCCCTGTTAAAATGTCCGGTTTCTGTGACGTAAAATAAAGAGACAAAGGAACCATTTCCACCGATAATGTGACCTATAAACTGTCCAACTCAATTGAAAAACAAACTGAAATAATGTGGTTGCACACCCTCTTATAATTGGGGATGTAGCTGTGTTCAGAATTAAGAAATCACATTTAGGCCGGGTTCACACTAGTGCGACAAACGCTCCGACATTGGGAGCTCATGTCGCATGACAAGTGAAAATCAATGTTTCCCTATGGGAGCCGTCTTAACTGGTCCGACACAAGTCAGTCTGACTTTGATATTCAGTGGGCTGAAGTAGGATCAAAGTCGGATCACCGTCTTGCATGATCCAACTTTGGCATGCGACATGTGCTCTGATGGTCTTTGAGGAGGAACTCCACGCCAAATTTTAAATAACAAACTGGAATGGGTTCTCCTTCCAACAGCATACTAGGCCCTTGGGTCTGGAATGGATTTGAAGGGGAACAACTATGCCAAAGTCCATTCCAGACCCTTATTTCAAGGATGCAGCCCGGCCGGTCAGGAAAAGGGGATGGGAACGATCGAGCGCGCGCCCCCCCCCCCATCCTGAACCGTACCCCATACTCATTCACATAGGGTGGGGGTCGGGATCTTCATTGAAAGTAGGACGTATGTCGGCTTCAAGACGCAGGGCAAAGTCGGATCCAAAGTAGTGCAAGCGTCGTGTCGCACCAGTGTGAACCCGGCCTTAAACTCATGTTACATTGGAGTCCGTACACACCTGCCATCATTTAAAGTGTCTCTGATTAACCCCAAATAAAAGTTCAGCTGTTCTAGTAGGTCTTTCCTGCCATTTTCTTTAGACCCCTTTCATACTGGGGTGGTTTGCAGGGGCGATTGTGCTAAAAATAGCGCCTGCAAACTGACCTGAATCAGCGGCTACTGTATCTCCAGTGTGAAAGCCCAAGGGCTTTCACACTGGAGCGGTGTGCAAGCAGGACGGAAAAATAAATCCTGCTAGCCGCATCTTTGGAGCGGTGTATAGGAGGCGCTTTGCGGTGGTTTTTAACCCCTTTTTCGGCCGCTAGTGGGGGGGGGGGTAAAACAGCACTTCTGGCGGCCGAATACCTCCTCGAAATTAGCGGTAAAGCGCCGCTAAAAATAGCGGCGCTTTACCGCCCCAGTGTGAAAGGGGCCTTAGTCGCCTCCTACAGCAAAAGTCACAGCTGTTCTAGGTGCTTTCCTGACATTTTCTTAGTCGCATCCTACCGCAAAAGCCATGGTCTGCAGAGCTTTCCAAAGCATCAGAGGGATCTCGTCGTTAAAAGGTATCAGTCAGGAAAAGGGTACAAAAGAATTTCCAAGGCATTAGATATACCAAATGAAAAAAACCTCTAGTATTTGGGATTTTGGAGGCAACACAAAAAAAGGGGGGCTCAATTAAAAAATTTAATTAAATATTTATTTATACAAAAAGCATAAGAAAAAAGCACATACACATTGAAATAATGTAATTGTACAAAAAAGCACATATACATAGATATAACGTAATTATACAATTTCTACATAAAATCTGTAACATATTTCAAATAATCAAAAGGAATACAATAGCCTGGATTGACCACTCCAGCCGGAGACAGATCAAGAAAGGCTAACCAACGCGTTTCAAACTGTAAACGTCCTTCGTCAGGGATTTCAAATGTATTCGTTTATGACAGATCAAAGTTCTATTAAATACAAAAACAATGAAATAAGTTTCCACTTTTGTTTCCACTGTTATATGCGAAGAAAAAAATAAAGAAAAAAAACTTACACAAAAAATATATATATTTTTCCAGGAGGAAGAGGAGAGTGATGATGGGGATAAAAATCAGACCTTTTCACCCCGAAAAAATTCAAAAGGAAGTCTCAACTTCCCACCAATAAACCAGAACCCCACTCTAGCTCTATTTATAAGACAAACGTCTAAGGAGATCGAGGACCTAAAAAAAGATACCTCCCATCAAAATCTCAATCCAGAACAAAAACATGCCCTAAAAACCCTCAAGAACAATGTTAATATCACGATTAAGGGCTCAGATAAAGGTGGCAACATCGTCCTCATGGACAACTTGGACTATGAGGAGATGTGTATGAAAAAACTTAGGGATCCTAAATGCTATCGCAGAATCTCTTCATCCACGGTGGATAGAATGAATAGCGAGTTCTATCAATTGGTGGATGAATCCTTCAGAGATGGTGCCATAAACCAAGATACTTGGGACTTTATCCGAACCAGACACCCCACGTACCCCTACGATGTATGCACTTCCTATGGTGCACAAAAATCTGTTGAGGCCACCAGGCAGACCCATTATATCGGGTAACGGATCCATCTCTGAAGGTGCTAGTCGAGTCATTGATCAGCACCTCAGACCCCATGTAATGGACCTCCCCTCGTACACCAAAGACACAATCCATCTTCTGCAAATATTGGAAGGTCTTGTCGTACCTCCATCGGCCCTTTTGGTCACTGTAGATGTGGAGTCACTCTACAACCGCATACCACACGATCTTGGTATTTCAGCTGTTCAAAGAGTGTTACGACAACGCCCAACCACCGATTGGAAATTTAACCAATTTATTATACAGATGCTGGATTTTATCTTACAGCACAACATCTTTCTGTTTCAGGGCTCCCACTACCTCCAGGTGCAGGGGGTGGCTATGGGGACGTGCTGTGCACCCTCATATGCCAACCTGTACCTGGGGGGAGTGGGAGAAGGATTTTCTCCTGGGAGACAATGCGTCTATGTATGCTTGCCACATTCTTATGTGGCAACGCTACATAGACAATATCTTCATTGTCTGGGATGGGCCTGAAGATATGCTCAAGAAAGTCTTGGAACTCATGAATACCAACAACTTAAATTTATTTTTTACCATGTCATATGATTCCATGAAAGTCAGTTTTCTTGATATCCTGATATCGAAAGATATACAGGGGAAAATCTATAGCAGACTTTTTAGGAAGGAAACGGCTGGCAACACGATGCGGCATGCAGCCAGTTTCCATCCCGCGGCACTCAAAGAATCCATACCCTTCTGCCAATTCCTCCGGATCAGGAGGAACTGTACATCAGATACCGACTTTCAATTTGAATCCAATGAGTTAAGCAACCGTCTACTAGTGAGAGGTTATAGTAGAACCACTCTAAAGAAGGCTTTCAATAGAGTAAAGGGAATGAAAAGACATGACCTGGTCTTCAAGACATCAAAGAAAAAAACTCAAGAGGATAATACCTCAAGGATAATTTTCAATTATTCTAATGAGCATAAGAAAATCAGACATGTTCTAACCAAATATTGGCCTATCCTTACGGAAGATCCAATCCTGAAAACATTAGTACCATCAAAACCATTAATTACTTTCAAAAAGGCAGAATCTATCGGTGGAATGTTGGTCAAAAGTGAATACAAGGGAGAGGCAAGAAAGGACCCATGTAAAACCTTTGGGACCTATCCCTGTGGGGCATGCTCTCAATGTGCTATCATCGTCGGGGGATCCACACTCACCTTACCCAATGGGGAGACCTTCACACTCAGGCACTTTGCCAGCTGTAAGACGCAGGGTGTGGTCTATTTAACGGTTTGTCAGTGTGGATCTTTTTACGTAGGGAAAACGAGACAGGAGTTAGGGAAGACAGTGGAAAAACACATGCACAGCATGAGGATAGGGAACCTATATCTGCCTCTTGGTAGACATGTGGCCAAAAAACATGGGTACAGAATGCCCAGGGTAATTTTCTCAGTTGTGGAGAGAATCCACATCCCACGTAGGGGGGTGACTGGAATAAGGTCCTGCTCCAGCGGGAAATGCGCTGGATCAGGCACCTTAGGGCAACTACTCCCCCTGGATTGAATGAAGTCGAAAGTTTTCGTCCATTTCTGGAGGGCTACAGTTCTGGAAAGACTGATTAGTTCTTGATGGTGCATCCCGGCACGATGTTCCACCCACTCTTAGGTAAATCGATCCTTCAATTTGATGACTTCCGTTGTCCCACCTTTTCTCTATGTTATTAGACGCGGGATACTTTTTTTAAAATACATTGACACACATATGGGGTTTTGAGATATATAGATTCTCTATAATTTTTATTTTTGTTGTATTTAACATTCGTTTCAGTCATTTCAATCTGCCGAGGTAGTCCTTATATTTCGACAGATGTTTGACATGCTCTTGCACATGCGTCTCATGTTGGTCTCAGACCTAACCAGAGTCCTATTTGTTGGGTGGCCCGTTTTGTTTTTCCTCCGGGGCCGCTTGTCTCTTTTTTAACATGTCCATATCCGTTGCCTGGGAGGGGGTTTTCCAATTGGAATTTGCCCCTCACTAATTTTTTCCTTGGTAGGAAATTATTTTCCTTCCTATGGTTTAAAATGGCACCGGTGGTATTGGTCCCTGGTCCGTCACCCCCGTTCATGTGCATTTGGACGGGGATATGGATCTATATCCTGGGCACCAGTTCACATTGGTGCCCATCTTTGTGTCTGATTGTCCTATGGCAAGCCAGTTTTCCATCCTCCTTCCCATCCATACCTGCCTTTTTTATCTGGTATCTCTTTCCTTTGACCCCATCCAAGATGGCCATCTCTGCACTTCCTGCGGTGCGGGACGGATCGGAATGGGGACTGGTCTGGCAGAGGTGCCTCTTATCAGATCCATGCGATGTCAGCGGGGTATGATGAGTGGCACCTCACACTGGTTATGGGATGGGGCTTTGGGCTTGCTTAGCTTGCGCTGCGGAGATGCGCTGATGGCAGACGCGCCGCTGATTGGTGCGGCTGCGTCATGTGACCGGCGCTCGACGCGGCTTACCTTGGGGAATGTGCCGTTTCCATGGTAACATGACGCCTTGCTCAATGAGTAGGCGTGTCATGTGATCCTTCCTGGACCAATCGGACACTGCAGAGGGATAAATAGGATGCCAAAGGAGTTATATGGTGTCATTCTTTCCCTCTGCTGGCAGGCAGAGTATGCTCTTGTATGGAACTCTGCTGTATGGGACTTTTTTGGATGCCAATCGGGATTTGTGTTCTTTCTGGCAGGTAATATGTTGAAGCCCTTGGGGAGTTGTTTCTCTCATTGATTTTTTTCTCATTTGGTTGATACAATGTCCTTTATATATTCCCCCTTTTTAGGGCACCTGCACTTGGACTTAATTGTCCATTGGTTCTGTCTTCACATGAGTCAGTTTTGTCTGTTGAATCTGAATCTGAATCTCAGACTTGCATCTCCCATCTGCAGGTACTACATTGTAACCTTTGGGGAATATTATCTTGTTCCCTAATAGGTTTACATCCATACTTATGTATGTTTTTCTTTGTTTAAGGCACCTATTTTGGACTATTTTATTTATATGTCCTTACCCCTTATATGGACATGCATTGATGGGAGAGGTCCTTGGGAGTCGAAAACATTGGGGAATCCACAATATAGTGCAACTGGAACCTGGGATGAATGTACGGGAGCATCTTTGGAAAAATATATATATTTTTTGTGTAAGTTTTTTTTTATTTTTTTCTTCGTATATAACAGTGGAAACAAAAGTGGAAACTTATTTCATTGTTTTTGTATTTAATAGAACTTTGATCTGTCATAAACGAATACATTTGAAATCCCTGACGAAGGACGTTTACAGTTTGAAACGCGTTGGTTAGCCTTTCTTGATCTGTCTCCGGCTGGAGTGGTCAATCCAGGCTATTGTATTCCTTTTGATTATTTGAAATATGTTACAGATTTTATGTAGAAATTGTATAATTACGTTATATGTATATGTGCTTTTTTGTACAATTACGTTATTTCTATGTGTATGTGCTTTTTTCTTATGCTTTTTGTATAAATAAATATTTAATAAAATTTTTAATTGAGCCCCCCTTTTCTTGTGTTGCCTCCAAAATCCCAAATACTAGAGGTTTTTTCATTTAATATTTACTCAGGATGATGGCAACTACATGTTGGGTTGCATGAGGTGTCATATTTCTTCAGGCATTAGATATACCATGGAACACAGTGAAGAAGAGAGTCATCATCAAATGGAGAAAAATATGGCACAACAGTGACATTGCCAAGAACTGGACTTCCTACCAAAATTTATGAAAAGACGAGAAGAAAACTGATCAGGGAGGCTGCCAAGAGGCCTACAAGCAACATTAACCGCTTGCCGACCGCCGCACGACTATTTACGTCAGCAGATTGGCACGGCTACGCAAATGGGCGTATTATATACGTCCCCTTTAAATTGAAGCCGGCGGTGTGCTTGCGACCCTGCCGCGAGCTCCATGACCGTGTCCGCCGGTGTTTCGCGATCGTGTCACGGAGCTGAAGAATGGGGAGATGTTAGTGTAAACACATCGTCCTAGTGACATGTCACTGATCGGCTGTTCCCTGTCATCAGGAACAGCGATCAGTGACGTGTCACGGAAAGCCACGCCCCAACAGTTAGAATCACTCCCTTGGTCACACTTAACCCCTTCAGCGCCCCAACAGGTTAACCCCTTCAGCGCCCCCAACAGGTTAACCCCTTCAGCGGCCCCAACAGGTTAACCCCTTCAGCGGCCCCAACAGGTTAACCCCTTCAGCGGCCCCAACAGGTTAACCCCTTCAGCGGCCCCAACAGGTTAACCCCTTCAGCGGCCCCAACAGGTTAACCCCTTCAGCGGCCCCAACAGGTTAACCCCTTCAGCGGCCCCAACAGGTTAACCCCTTCAGCGGCCCCAACAGGTTAACCCCTTCAGCGGCCCCAACAGGTTAACCCCTTCAGCGGCCCCAACAGGTTAACCCCTTCAGCGGCCCCAACAGGTTAACCCCTTCACTGTCATTTTTTTTACAGTAAATCGGTGCATGTTTATAGCACTGATCGCTGTAAAAATGACAATGGTCCCTAAATGGTGCCAAAAGTGTCCGATGTGTCCGCCATAATGTCGCAGTCACGATAAAAAAAAATGCTAATTGCCATTACTAGTAAAAAAAAAAAAAAAAAAATAATAAAAAATTACATAAAACTATTCATTTTGCAGACGCTATAACTTTTGCGCAAACCAAAAGCTTATTGCAATTTTTTTTACAAAAAATATGTAGAAGAATACGTATCGGCCTAAACTGAGGAAAACTTTTTTTGGGGGGGGGGGGGGATATTATAGCAAAAAGTATTGCATTTTTTTAAAAATTTTCGCACTATATTTGTTTATAGCGCAAAAAATAAAAACCGCAGAGGTGATCAAATACCAGCAAAATAAAGCACTGTTTGTGGGGGGAAAAAAATATGTTAATTTTGTTTGGGAGCCACGTCGCACAACTGTCAGTTAAAGCGACGCAGTACCGGATCGCAAAAAGTGGCCTGGTCTTTGGCCAGCCAAATGGTCCGGGGCTGAAGTGGTTAAAGGAGCTGCAGGAATATCTGGAAAGTACTATCTGTGACATCACCCAAATTCTTCACATGTCTGGGCTATGGGGTAGAGTGGCAAGACGGAAGCCTTCTCTTATGAAGACAAACATTCAAGCCCGGCTAAATTTTGCAAAAACACATCTGAAGTCTCCCAAAAGCATGTGGGAAAATGTGTTCTGGTCTGATGAAACCAAGGTTGAACTTTTTGGACATAATTTCAAAAGATATGTTTGGTGCAAAAAACACTGCACATCCCCAAAAGAACACCATACCCACAGTGAAGCATGGGGGTGGCAGCATCATGCTTTGGGGCCATTTTTCTTATGCTGGAACAGGTGCCTTAGTCAAGGTAGAGGGTATTATGAACAGTTATGAACAGTTCCAAATACCAGTCATAATTGGCACAAATTTTCTGCCAGAAAGCTGAACATAAGTAACAACATCTTTCAGCATGGCAATGACCCAAAGCATACATCCAAATCAACAAAGGAATGGCTTCACCAGAAGATTAACCACTTGCTTACTGGGCACTTAAACCCCCTTCCTGCCCAGGCCAATTTTCAGCTTTCAGCGCTGTCACGCTTTAACTGACAATTGTGCGGTCGTGCGACGTGGCTCCCAAACAAAATTGACGTCCTTTTTTTCCCACAAATAGAGCTTTCTTTTGGTGGTATTTGATCAGCTCAGCGGTTTTTATTTTTTGCGCTATAAACAAAAATAGAGCGACGATTTTGAAAAAAACGCAATATGTTTTACTTTTTTGCTATAATAAATATCCCACACTTTTTTTTCTCAGTTTAGGCCGATACGTATTCTTCTACATATTTTTGGTCAAAAAAATTGCAATAAGCGTTTGATTGGTTTGCGCAAAAGTTATAGCGTGTACAAAATAGGGCATAGTTTTATAGTATTTTTATAAAAAATTTTTTACTAGTAATGGCGGCGATCAGCTATTTTTATTGTGACTGCGACATTATGGCGGACACATCGGACACTTTTGACACCATTTTGGGACCATTGTCATTGATACAGCGATCAGTGCTATAAAAATGCACTGATTACTGTAAAAATGACACTGGCAGGGAAGGGGTTAACACTAGGGGGCGAGTAAGCGGTTAAATGTGTAACCTGTGAGTGATTTCTACTGTGGGGGGAGGGGACTGAGTGGGGGAGGTGACCGATCTGTGTCCCTATGTACAAGGGACACAGCATCGGTCCCCTCTCCCTGACAGGACATGGATCTCTGTGTTTACACAGAGATCCACATCCTTGTGTGTATACACGCCTATCGCGTGTGCCTGGGGGACATCGCGGCCGCCAGGCACGCGCATCGGCATGTCAGTCACGCGCCGGGCGCGCGCGCGCCCCCCCAGTGGCCGGAGGAGCCGAGGACGTCTATTGACGGCCTCCCGGATATCTAGAGCCACCTTGAGGCCGTCAATAGACTATGCGCCGGGCTCCAGGTAGTTAAAGTTTTGGAATGGTCCAGCCAGCGCCCACAGACCTGGAAGCGATTGAAAATCTGTGAGGTTATCTGTAGAGGAATGTGGGCAAATCTTGCAAAGCCAAGATTTGCCATGCTGATAGACTCATACCCAAAAAGACAGACCGAATGCTGTAATAATATCAAAAAGGTGTTTCAACAATTAGTTTAAGGGTGTGCACTTATGCAACCATATTTTTACTTCACTCCACCTAAAAGATTTCAGTTTGTTGTTCAATTGAGTTGTACAGTTTATATGTCAAATTAACCTTTTAAGGACCGCCTGCCATCGTTATAGCTATTTTGACGTTAAATGTCTTTGTTATGGCAGCATGGATTCGCTGCAAGATCACCTATCGGGGGCGGTCGAAGTCCCCCCCCACCCCGCCGCTTACTGGAGCCGTCGGTAGCGGCGGAGATGAACAGGTCGGTCCTTTCCCCTCACTGCCCAGATGCAGAGTGAGGGAAAGATGCCCCCCCCCCCCCACTCGGCTCCATGGCATTGGAGGGCCGCTCAATGCTCTTAACCACTTAACGACCGCCCACTGTAAACATACGTCGGCAGAATGGCACCGACAGGCAGAATCACGTATATATACACGCGATTGCCTTTGTATAGTTGGGGGGTCCGATCGGACCCCCCTTCTTTACAGTGAGCGGTGGTTAACTGATCGGGAGCGATCAGACATGAGGGGACGGCCGTTCGATTCCGGCCACCCCCTCTCGATCGCTCCCGGCAAATGAGAGAGCTTCCCCTGCCTGTGTAATGTTTACACAGGCAGACGAAGTGATGTCATCTCTCCCGCGGTGCTCACATATACCGAGCGCCGTACAGGAGAAGATGCCAGGTTAGTGCACAAAACACTACACTGACACCAGGACACATAGGTACATAAATCGCCCCCCCCAGCCACAGTGTCACTGATTGCAGTGACCATTTACTGATCACTGCAATTAGTGACATTTGTGACTGTAAAAGTGTCAAAGTTTAGTTTTAGGTCCAGTGTAGCCCCCTAACCTCCCCTAATTAAGGTTTAACCCCCTGATCACCCCCCAGATAACCCTTTCACCCCCTATAACCACTGTCGCTAAGCGATCATTTTTCTGATCGCCGTCTTAGCGTCGGTGATGCCGATCGGTAGCCAGTAATTTTTTTTAGGTTCGCCGCAGGTTTTTATAGCGTCAGGTACCCCAATATATTACCTAATAAGGGTTTAACCCTTTGATCGCCCCCCAGGTAACCCTTTCACCCCCTATCACCACTGTCGCTAAGCGATCGTTTTTCTGATCGCTGTCTTAGCGACGGTGATGCAGATCGGTAGCCAGTAATTTTTTTTAGGTTCGCCGCAGGTTTTTATAGCGTCAGGTACCCCCATATATTATCTAATAAAGGTTTTAACCCCCTAATTGCCCCTAGTTAATTCTTTCACCAGTGATCACCATATAAGTGTTACGGGTGACGCTGGTTAGTTAGTTTGCTTTTTATAGTGTCAGGGCACCCGCCGTATATATAACCCAATAAAGGTTTAACCCCCTGATTGCCCGGCGGGTGATATCAATTAGGTTTTAGCGTCAGTGAGGGTCTGCGTCACACCCCAGGCAGCGTCAGGTTAGTGCCAGTAACGCTAACACCCACGCGTGAAGCATACACCCCCCCTTAGTGGTATAGTATCTGATCAGATCAATATCTGATCTGATCAGATCTATACTAGCGTCCCCAGCAGTTTAGGGTTCCCAAAAACGCAGTGTTCGCGGGATCAGCCCAGATACCTGCTAGCACCTGCGTTTTGCCCCTTCGTCCAGCCCAGGCCACCCAAGTGCAGTATCGATCGATCACTGTCACTTACAAAACACAACACACATAACTGCAGCGTTCACAGAGACAGGCCTGATCCCTGCGACTCCAGTGCTGTAGGAGGTGATTTCACCACCACAGTTAAAAAAAAAAAAAGCATATATGCCGAAGCATTGGGGCAGCAGGGGCGGAGGAGCGATTTTGCTCCTAATGCCGCGTACATACGGTCGAAATTCCGACGGAGGCTTGGCCGTGGAAAAGTCTGACTATGCGTGTGCGGCATAACTTTTTTGCGGGAGGATGCCACCATGCTTCAGCATATATAAATGGTGCATGTATGGTCATCATTAGAAGTGGGTGGATGAAGGGCGGTATTCTAATGGTGGGCATACCCACCGATCAATCTCTTTTTTCGTTCAGCCAACTGGCTGCATGAAAAAAAAAAAGATTACAATACATGTCCAACAAGGACCAGCAACGTACTGGTATGTTGCTGGACTTTGAATGGTTATACCAGAATGATGCCTGCGGGTTTAGGAATCATCTTGGTATCATTCTTTTCAGCCAGCGGCCGGCTTTCATGTAAAAGCAATCCTAGTGGCTAATTAGCCTCTGGACTGCTTTTACAAGCAGTGGGAGGGAATGTCCCGTCCCCCCGGATATAAAAAGCGCCATTGGGAAATTGGGAAAGCATTTTATCACACTGATCTTGGTGTGGTCAGATGCTTTGAGGGCAGAGGAAAGATCTAGGGTCTAGAAGACCCCAGTTTTTTCAAAAAAGAGTACCTGTCACTACCTATTGCTATCATAGGGGATATTTACATTCCCTGAGATAACAATAAAAATGATTAAAAAAAAAATATGGAAGGAACAATTTAAAAAAAAAAAATTAATAAAAAAAAAAAAAGCACCCCTGTCCTGCCCTGCTCTTGCCCAATGGCGAACGCAAGCGTCGGTCTGGCATCATATGTAAACAGCAATTGCACCATGCACGTGAGGTATCACCGCGAAGGTCAGATCGAGGGCAGTAATTTTAGCAGTAGACCTCCTCTGTAAATCTAACGGGGTAACCTGTAAAGGCTTTTAAAAATGTATGTAGTTTGTCGCCAATGCACGTTTGTGCGAAATTTTAAAGCATGTCGTGTTTGGTATCTATGTACTCGGCCTAAGATCATCTTTTTTATTTCATCAAACATTTGGGCAATATAGTGTGTTTTAGTGCATTAAAATTAAAAAAAGTGTATTTTTTCCCAAGAAAATGCGTTTGAAAAATCGCTGCGCAAATACTGTGTAGAAAAAAAAATGCAACACCCACCATTTTAATCTGTAGGGCCTTTGCTTTAAAAATATATATAATGTTTGGGGGTTCAACATAATTTTCTTGCAAAAAAATGTTTTCATGTAAACAAAAAGTGTCAAAAAGGGCTTTGTCTTCAAGTGGTTAGAAGAGTGGATGTAAGCTTCCTAATGTTGTGTATAAAATGCCAGAACAGTTCAAAACACCCCCAAATGATCCCATTTTGGAAAGTAGACACCCCAAGCTATATACTGAGAGGCATGTCGAGTCCATGGAATATTTTATATGTTGACACAAGTTGCGGAAAAAAGACAATTTTTTTTTTTTTCCACAAAGTTGTCACTAAATGATATATTGCTCAAACATGCCATGGGTATATGTGGAATTACACCCCAAAATACATTCTGCTGCTTCTCCTGAGTACGGGATACCACGTGTGAGACTTTTTGGGAGCCTAGCCGCGTACGTGACCCCAAAAACCAAGCACCGCCTTCAGGCTTTCTAAGGGTGTAAATTTTTGATTTCACTTCTCACTGCCTATCACAGTTTCGGAGGCCATGGAATGCCCAGATGGCACAACACCCCCCCCCCCAAATGACCCCATTTTGGAAAGTAGACACCCCAAACTATTTGCTGAGAGGTATTGTGAGTATTTTGCAGATCTCGCTTTTTGTCACAAAGTTTTGAAAATTGAAAAAAAAAAAAAATGTTCTTTCTTCATTTTCAAAAACAAATGAGAGCTGTAAAATACTCACCATGCCTCTCAGCAAATAGCTTGCAGTGTCTACTTTCCAAAATGGGGTCATTTGGGGGGGTTTTGTGCTATTTTGGCATTTTATGGCCTTCGAAACTGTGATAGGTAGTGAGGAGTGAAATCAAAAATTTGTGCCTAGAAATCCTGAAGGCGGTGATTGGTTTTCGGGGTCCCGTACGCGGCTAGGCTCCTAAAAAGTCCCACACATGTGGTATCCCCGTACTCAGGAGAAGCAGAAAAATGTATTTTGGGGTGTAATTCCACATATAACCATGGCATGTGTGAGCAATATATTTAGTGACAACTTTTTGTAATTTTTTTTTTGTCATTATTCAATCACTTGAGACAAAAAAAAAATATTCAATGGGCTCAACATGCCTCTCAGCAATTTCCTTGGGATGTCTACTTTCCAAAATGGGGTCATTTGGGGGGGTTTTGTACTGCCCTGCCATTTTAGCACCTCAAGAAATGAGATAGGCAGTCATAAACTAAAAGCTGTGTAAATTCCAGAAAATGTACCCTAGTTTGTAGACGCTATAACTTTTGCGCAAACCAATAAATATACGCTTGACATTTTTTTTACTAAAGACACGTGGCTGAATACATTTTGGCCTAAATGTCTAAAATTGAGTTTATTCAATTTCTCTTATAACAAAAAGTAGAAAATATCATTTTTTTTTCAAAATTATCGGTCTATTTCCGTTTATATCGCAAAAAATAAAAATCGCAGAGGCAATCAAATACCATTGAAGGAAAGCTCTATTTGTGGGAAGAAAAGGACGCAAATTTCGTTTGGGTACAACATTGCATGTCCGCACAATTTACAGTTAAAGCAGCGCAGTGCAAAATTCTGATATCACCTCTGGTCCTCTAGCTACCAAATGGTCCGGGGCTTAAGTGGTTAATAGGGAAATTTCGTTTCTTTTTTTTTTTTATTGCATTTTAGTGTAAATATGAGATCTGAGGTCTTTTTGACCCCAGATCTCACATTCAAGTGGTCCTGTCATGCTTTTTTTTCTATTACAAGGGATGTTTAAATTCCTTGTAATAGGAATAAAAGTGACCTAAACGGTTGTTTCTTTTTTTTTTTTTTTTAAAAAGGACAGTGTAACAAAATGAAATAAAGTAAAATAAAAAAAATAAAATAGTTAAAATCGCCCCGTTCCGCCGAGCTCGCGCACAGAAGCGAACGCATACGCAAGTCATGCCCGAACATGAAAACGTGTTCAAACTACACACGAGCCGCGATCGTTGGAGTGAGAGCAATAATTCTAGCACTAGACCTCCTCTGTAAAACTACACATGGAGATTAATGGTAAAAGTTTTTCGTTATTCCACGAGCAGGCCCAATTTTGAAGCGTAACATGTTGGATATCAATTTACGCTGCATAACATTATCTTATACAATATGAAAAAAAATTGGGCTAACTTTACTGCACACCGATTTGGTCTGAATCGTGCTCGTTTTGCGAGACAACACTCGCAAACCGAGTTACGATTTTTAATAATACAGTGCTCGTATTGCGAAACGCTCGTTAACCACAATCCAAGGTTTCTGTATATATATGTGTGTATATATATATATATATATTAGTGACAGAGCATCCCAGAGAGAGCCTGGGAAAGTCCTATTTGGGGTTTATACATCTCCCAGGCTCCTCTCATATACATTCAGGGATCTCTGAGCCAGGATCCTCTTCAGGTGTTGGTTCTCTCCTCCAGGTTAATTAAAAGCTCACCTGAGCAGACAGCCTTTGCTCAGCCTGGGAAATAGGCTTGTCCAGCCTGGTAGTGAGCCGAGACACGGCTAGGCTTTTGTTTAGCTATTTTTTCTTCTGTTTGTTTTCAGCACACTGTACAGCACTTGTCATTGACTTTGTATATAGCACCAATAAACCACACTGTTTTCACTGATCCAATGGACTTGGTATCTGTGCCTGCTCATCCCAGGGAGCTTTTGTACCTACTACCTGTCCCCCAGGTTACAATATATATATATATATATATATACACACACACACACACACACACACACACATACATACATACACACACACACACACAGTCAGGTCCATAAATATTGGGACATCGACACAATTCTAATCTTTTTGGCTCTATACACCACCACAATGGATTTGAAATTAAACAAATAATATGTGCATTAACTGCAGACTTTCAGCTTTAATTTGAGGGTATTTACATCCAAAATCAGGTGAACGGTGTAGGAATTACAACAGTTTGTATATGTGCCTCCCACTTTAAGGGACCAAACGTAATGGGACAATTGGCTGCTCAGCTGTTCCATGGCCAGGTGTGTGTTATTCCCTCATTATCCCATTTACAAGGAGCAGATAAAAGGTCCAGAATTAATTTAAAGTGTGCTATTTGCATTTGGAATCTGTTGCTGTCAACTCTCAATATGAGATCCAAAGAGCTGTCACTATCAGTGAAGCAAGCCATCATTGGGCTGAAAAAACAAAAACCCATCAAAGAGATAGCAAAAACATTAGGTGTGGCCAAATCAACTGTTTGGAACATCCTTAAAAAGAAAGAACGCCCCGGCGAGCTCAGCAACACCAAAAGACTAGGAAGACCACGGAAAACAACTGTGGTGGATGACCGAAGAATTCTTTCCCAGGTGAAGAAAACACCCTTCACAACAGTTGGCCAGATCAAGAACACCCTCCAGGAGTTAGGTGTATGTGTGTCAAAGTCAACAATCAAGAGAAGACTTCACCAGAGTGAATACAGAGGGTTCACCAACAAGATGTAAACCATTGGTGAGAATCAAAAACAGGAAGGACAGATTAGAGTTTGCCAAACATCTAAAAAATCCTTCACAGTTCTGGAACAACATCCTAGGGACAGATGAGACCAAGATCAACTTGTACCAGAGTGATGGGAAGAGAAGAGTATGGAGAAGGAAAGAAACTGCTCATGATCCAAAGCATACCACCTAATCAGTGAAGCATGGTGGTGGTAGTGTCATGGCGTGGGCATGTATGGCTGCCAATGGAACTGGTTCTCTTGTATTTATTGATGATGTGACTGCTGACAAAAGCAGCAGGATGAATTCTGAAGTGTTTTTCGGGCATTATTATCTGCTCATATTCAGCCAAATGCGTCAGAACTCGTTGGACGGCGCTTCACAGTGCAGATGGATAATGACCCAAAGCATACTGTGTAAGCAACCAAAGAGTTTTTCAAGGGAAAGAAGTGGAATGTTATGCAATGGCCAAGTCAATCACCTGACCTGAATCTGATTGAGCATGCATTTCACTTGCTGAAGACAAAACTGAAGGGAAAATGCCCCAAGAACAAGCAAGAACTGAAGATAGTTGCAGTAGAGGCCTGGCAGAGCATCACCAGGGATGAAACCCAGCGTCTGGTGATGTCTATGCATTCCAGACTTCAGGCTGTAATTGACTGCAAAGGATTTGCAACCAAGTATTAAAAAGTGAAAGTTTGATTGAGGATTGTTAATCAGTCCAATTACTTTTGGCCCCTTAACATCTTGTTTGTTTCATTTCAAATCCATTGTGGTGGTGTATAGAGCCAAAAAGATTAGAATTGTGTCGATGTCCCAATATTTATGGACCTGACTGTGTATATATATATATATATATATATACACACACACACACACACACACACACACACACACACACACATATATATATATATATTTTTTTTTAGGGGTTTTAAGTATTTTTCTAGCAAAAATAATAATTTTAACTTGTAAAACACCAAGTCTGAAAAATATTCCCGGTCCTTAAGTGGTTAAAGGAGGAAAAAAAAACTTCTAAAATTAACCTTCTCTTTTTTTTTACATCACAGAAACCTGACATTTTAACAGGGGTGTGTAGACTAGATGACAAATTAACTTAGAATATATCTAAAGGCATACCAGGGGTGTACCACCTGGTGGTCATGTTGTAAATGCATACATACTTGTGATGAATAAAGTAAAAAAAGTAACTGGTACAAATAAAAAAAAAACAAAAAAAAAAAAAAAAACATATGTTAGTCCCAAAATCGTGGGAATGAAAAGCACTGTGAACCGCTAGTCTATATACTAGTAGTAGAGCTGCACAATTAATAATTAAAAAATTGTGATCTCGATTCAATCCCCCTCACGATCTCTATGCAGAATTTCCCGCTTCAGTCATGTAACAAGAGTAGAGTTCTCTGCTCACTCAGCTCTTAAAACAACAAAAACTGTCAGCCTGCCAAGTAGATAACTAGAAACATTAATATTTTGTTCTTGGATCAAAGAAATTAACCGTGTGAGGTAAGTTTAACCACTTAAAGACAAAACCTTTTTTCTGGCACTTGTTTCTTACAAAGTTAAAACCAGTATTTTTGGCTAGAAAATGGCGATTGTTCCAATATTGTATGTCACACTGCATTTGCAAATTTTTGGGGAAAAAATACACTTCAATTAAAACAAGACTGAACAGTAAAGTTAGCTCAATTTTTGTATTTAATGTGAAAGATGGTTTTACACCGCGAGAAGAGAGAGAGAATCATGATCTTTATTCTAAGCAAAAAAAAATATGATTTTTGTACTCACCGAAAAATCCGTTTTCTCTGACGTCCATGGACTGACACAGCTTCTAATACTGAAACACGTTGGTATATGTCCCTGCTTGCAGGAGAAGATCTAGACAGAATGTTAGATGTTACAACTGTAGCGGGGTATTGCCCTTTAATCCCCCAGAGACTACAGTACCCAGTGAGCAACGGGACACCCAGGGTGCATTGCCCCGTGCAAGGACTGCTGGGGTGGGTTATTTAACTGAAGGGGGGGGGGGCTGAACTCGGTCTCTTTGGACACCGCCCGCCCAGCAAGTGGAACTCTCGATTGAGCCTGCTGAGATACAAGGCCTGAAGCCTGGGCCTTTCTCCAAAGAGCTTTCCGCTCTCACTGAGGAACCCGAGGGACGTCTTTTCCTACTGTTGCTGTATCATTGCCAGGAGGACCGAAGACCCGGAGGTCGTGAGATCTGTGTACCAAGACACAGCGGCGGAGGATACGGACACGAACTGGTCCGGTTGGGTGAGAGAGCACGTTCTCAGAGAATTATATAGGATCTCTAGGCACAATAACGGTTATCCGGAGTTATCACCAGTAGTTTGCCGCTGAGCGTTGGGGAGACAGTGCATCGGAGTAACTTTAGAGATTTGTTCTTAATTCACCAAGTTATCCAAACTCCTCTTACCCTGTGGATTACAGTTTATTTCTTCAAAAGTGCACCACCGTTTGCTAGCGAAGATTTTCCCCTGCAGAACTTCTACACATTACAGTCTGTTTGTTGAGATACTCTTTTATTGCAGGGCTCTATGCTTACCCAACAAATCTGAGTAAAAGTGCAAGGGTTAAGTATACTGGTGTTTGTGTCATTTACTTTGCAGAAGAGACGGTTAAGGATAGCTATGCTCTATTGCTGTGTGTTTTAGTATAGGATTGCGTCTCCGTGAGTTGCAGGCCACACAGTCCTATCATCCCCTACTAACTGTGCCAAGGGAGGTTAGGGCTAATTACCTGGGGTTGACAGCGGTGCAGCCCAAAAATTATACCAGAAGCCCTCTTAGCTGGGGGTATCGCTACACAACATACATTCTAAAAAAAAAAACAGAGCTGAACAGCCCCGCCCAAGGGGCAGTCCCTCCGGACATAACCCTCTTATCTGCAGCCAGCAGACCTCAGTTCGTAACAAAGCAGTACAAACCTTAAAAGGAAGGGTGGGTGCTGTGTCAGTCCATGGACGTCAGAGAAACGGATTTTACGGTGAGTACAAAAATCCTATTTTCTCTTATTGTCCATGGACTGACACAGCTTCTAATACTGAAACACGTGGGACGTCCCAAAGCAGTATCAGAAAGAGGGTGGGAGCAGTAGTAAAGGAAAAACCAAACTTCACTCCAAACAAGCAGAGCTCCTCAACGGAGGAGTTGCAACCCTAAACAGCGGCCTGCAACACACCCTGCAGCCGAAGGAAGCATCCGAAGATGCAGCCACATCAACCTTATAGAACTTAGAAAGGGTATGAACGGAAGACCAGGTCGCCGCCTTGCACACTTGTGCAACCGACTCTTGATGTCGGAAAGCCCAGAAAGCATTAATTGCCCTGGTGGAATGCGCCATAACCGGAAAGGGAGGCGCCCGCCGCTTAAGGGCATAGGCCTGAATGACGGTCTGTCTGATCCACCTAGAAATGGTGGCAGACGACACCGCTTGGCCCTGTTTGGGACCAGAGACAGACACAAACAGTGAGTCAGACTTCCGAATGGAAGCAGTAGCAGACAGGTACACCCGTAAGGCTCGTACCACATCCAATGTGTGAAGCGCAAACTCTCTGGGATGCGATGGGTGAGGACACAAGGACAGAAGAACAATGTCCTCATTAAGGTGAAAGGCCGAGACCACCTTTTGAAAGGAAAGACGGTCGTGGGCGCAAAACCGCCTTATCCTTATGGAGGACCAAGTAAGGCGACTTGCAGGACAAGGCCACCAACACAGACACCCGTCTAACAGAAGCAATGGCCACTAATAGAGCCACCTTCTGGGACAAGGTCGAGAGAGGAATCTCTCTGATATTTCCAAAGGGATGTTCTTGGAGAACCGAGAGCACCAAATTCAGATCCCAAGGAGGGAGAGGAGGCTTGACAGGGGGGATCACATGGCGAACCCCCTGCACAAAAGGTGCTTATCAAGGAATGGCCCGCTAGCGGTCATTGAAAAAGACAGCCCGGACCGAAATCTGACCCTCGATGGTACGCATGGCCAGCTTTTGGGTCACACCACGCTGTAAGAACAGAAAAATCCTGGGAACGGATTACGTCCGTGGACGCCAATCAAGCTCCTCGCACATAGCGATGTAAGCCTTCCAGGTACGGTGATAGATCTTTCTGGAGGAATATTTCCGTGCCCACAACAGATGAGCTGAACGAATCAGAGACCTCGGTCCCTCAGCACCTGGCTTTTAACAGCCATGCCATTAAAGCCAAGGACTGTAAGCAGGATGAAGTGTGGGACCATGAGACAGAAGGTCCACCCGCAGAGGCAGTCGCCAAGGAACATCTGTGACTAACCGCACTAGATCGGCGTACCAATGTCACCGTTCCGGAGCAATGAGGATCACCGGAATGGCCTCGGCCCCTACTCTGCGAAGCAGGCAAGGCAATAACAGTAGCAGAAGGTAAGCATACATCAGGCGATACTGCCCCCACGGGGCCACCAACACGCCTGCCCAGGGATCCCTGGACCTGGCCATGATTCTCGACACCTTGCGAGTGAGTCGAGAGGCCAGAAGGTCCACATCTGGTGCCCCACCTCTGGTAAAGGAGATGAAAACACCTCCGGATGTAAGGACTCTTCCCCTGGAATGCAAACGGACGACAGGACCGTTCTGCAGCAGAATGGGTATGATAATACCAAAGAGACCCCGCAATATATCGGAGAAGCGAGGCCTCGGCTTACGGGGTTCCTCAATCGTTGGCCAAGAAAGGCAACCTGACAGAGCTTCCCTAGAAACTCGGTCAATGGACCAGTAACTCAGCCTCTACAGGTGGAGCAAAACCACCCCGGGCACAGAGACCCTAGAGGCTGCAGTGCACCTGCTGGTCGACTGATAGATGAAGCAGAGGCTTTTGCCCAGTCATTGAGCTTCAGAAACGCCAGAGACGCAGGAACTAACGGGCGTAACGCTAAACTCAACATGGCGAACGCAGTCCAAGCCATCGCTTCTGACCACCAACGAAGGGCAGGTGACCCCCCTGGAAAGAGGTACCCCTGATACCAGGGATCCTTATGACAATGCTCCATCCCGCAGCTACTTCATTGATAAGTGCTAATCGTACAAACACAGTTTATACTGTGTATTGCATCAAAACGCGCAATTGGAGCGTGGGAAGAAACCCACTCAGTCACAAAGAGCATAGTACAACCCCATACGGTGTATGTAGTTTGTGGATAAACATATTAAACACGTTTATACTGTGCCAGCGACGAAGGCGCGCACATCATTGGGCGTGGGCGGAAACCAGCCACGCATACTGCGTACACAACCGTGTAGGCATGTTAGCATGCGAATAAACAAATTGCACATGTTTATGCTGTGCATAGCGCTGAAAATGCGCACACCATTGGAGCGCAAGGGGAAAACCGGAGCACCCGGATGAAACCCACGCAGACTGCATACGCATACCGTGTAGGTACTATAGTATGTGTAATAAACATTTTGAACATGTTTATGTGTGCATAGCACCGTTGGCGCGTGGGAGGAAACCGGAGTACCCATAAGAACCCCACGCAGACCTAGAGAATACAATACATACATCTACTGTGAATGTATTTAGTGTTGTGTATAAATATAATGTGTGTTTATACTGTGTATGGCACCAAAGGCGTGCACGTCATTGTAGCGAGGGCGGAAACCTGAGGACCCGGAGGAAACCCACGCAGACTGCACACACATACTGTGTAGGTATGTTAGCATGTGAATAATCAAATCGCACAAGTTTAGGCTGTGCATAGCGCCGAAAGCGCCCATACCATTGGAGTGTGGGAGGGAACCGGAGTACCCGGATAAAACCCAGACTGCATACACACACCGCATAGGTATTATAGTATGCGTGATAAACATATGGAACATGTTTAAACTGTGCAGAGAGCCAAAGGCGCACATACCGTTAGAGCGTGGGAGGAAACCGGAACACCCGGCAGAAACCCACGCAGACAGCACACAGATACCGTGTAGGAATGATAGCATGTGAATAAACATATTGCACATGTTTATGCTGTGCATTATTACCATTGGAGTGCGGGAGGAAACCGGAGTACCCGGAGGAAACCCACGCAGACAGCATACACATACTGTAGGGTATTTATAGTATGTGCAATAAACACATTGAACATGTTTATACTGTGCAGAGAGCCGAAGCGCACATATCGTGAGAGTGTAGGAGGAAACCAGAGCACCCGGCGGAAACCCACGCCGACCCAGAGAGTATAATACATACATATACTGTGAATGTATTTAGAGTCGTGTATAAACATATTGTGTATGTTTATATCGTGTATGGCACTGAAGGCACAGCATTGGAACGTGGGAGGAAACCCACGCAGACACAGACCAATAACACATACATACACTGTGAATGTATCCCGTGTGGAGTTATAAGATAAATTCAAATTATGGCACTGAGGCGCATAATCTTCTCTGTATCGTTCCAACCTGCTTAAATGTGCTGCCGAAGCAAGCATGCAGGTAAAAGGTAACCTCTGACACCTCAGACCGTGGTCCTGTCCGAGCTCAGAGCTTTCCCAAGGAAATGGCGGGAAAACAGGTGCAGAGACCCTGTTGTTGCCTCAGAGACATCACAAAGAAAGCTCACAGGGACAAGAGAAATAAATGAATAAAGGGCCCCCCCACCATGCTGCACCGACCAGGGGGGCACTGTGTACCACTGTATCATTCATGCTGCTCTCGACACAGCGTGTGAGGAAGCTGTGTAAAAGAAAAGCTTGAAAAGAACCAAAAGGAGACAGCGTCTGCCTAAAGGTACCTCAGCCACATCATCCAGCTTGAGAATGTCCCTCACAGCATCAATGAGTTCACTTACAAGCGCCCTGTCATTTACTGACTCAGAACTGGAGTCTTCCTTACAAGGAATGTCCTGTTCAAAAACATTAAAATATTTAGAGCTAGGGTCCTGAGCAGCAGCAGCTAGGCCCATATCTGAATCAGAGCACTCCCCATGTAAAGATTGTGTGGGGAGAGGGCGCTTTATAGCTTCCATACGCTCGCACACCGCTTCCATTCCGACAAGAAATGTTTCCAGGACTGCCGACAACTGGTCCATAGGGACCGCAGGTGCTGGAGCACTGCCTGTTGCCTCTGGCGAGAGTGGGAAAGCAGGTGAACCAGACTCCATAACTCGACACCCTCTGAGACCTTAATGCACAAAGTGAATAAAAGTCCACCCACTGGCTGCGCTGACTGAGGAGGGGATACCCAGAGGACCCACCAACCCGGGAGGGGGGACCGCTCTGTTCCGCTGCCTGTACCACACTGTACCAGCGCGAGTGAGCCGTGAGGAGCGTGAGGAGGAGATTTGCGCCGCTGCAGCAGCGATAGAGGCCAAAGTAAAGTGCAAAGCGCGCGCGGCTTCAAGAAAATGGCAGCCGGCCGAATTTAACTGCGCCATTGATCTGCGGCAAGATGGCCGCCGTGCGCACAGTAAAAAACGACAGACAAGGCGTCGAATGGCGCCAAGGCCCAACACACACAAATAATCCCCCAGCTCCATGCAAACAGTCATGAGACCCCCCCCGCCAGGCCAGAGTGACCACCAGGCACCCCCACACTGCATAGGGAAAAGACAGGGAAAATCCCCCAGAGAAACACAGCATGTAGTCACCTGCAAGCAGGAGAGACTACTTACCCCATCCCAGAGGGACCCACTGGTGTGTTTCTGACAGACCTATCACAGAGTAGTACTGAGTAGCTGTCGGCCCGGTCCACCGCGAAAGATACAGCAGGCACTGTTCAATCTTGTGAGGACCGCAGAGCATAAAAGCCCACCGACCACCCCTGTAGTCGTGGGGCATGTCGTGAACTGAGTCTCACGCACACAAGGCGAGGATCAGTATGCTCGATGGTCGGACAGGGAAGACTACGAGGATACCTTGTACCCAAACTGTTGCTCAGCCGACAGTTGAAGATCTCAAAAATAAAACAATAAAATTCTCAAAGGAATAAAAATCTTCCAGGAGACTGGCTCCTGAGAGAGCCACGTCTTCTCCTGCTAGGCAGAAAAAACTGAGGCTGCTGGCTGCAGGTAGGAGGGTTATGTCCGGAGGGACCGCCCCCTGGGCAGGGCTGTTCAGCTCTGTTTTTTTAGAATGTATGTTGTAACATCTAACATTCTGCCTAGATCTTCTCCTGCAAGCAGGGACATATACCCACGTGTTTCAGTATTAGAAGTTGTGTCAGTCCATGGACGATAAGAGAAATTGTGATTCTCATTTTAGCCAGAATCGTGCAGCTCTAATTAGTGCAATAAATGCTAACGACTCAAATAAAAGGACAAAATGTCAAAAAGGAATGATTCAAAGGGTATAGGGCCTATACTTAAATCAAGAAATACACAATCATATCCCCTAATGGGGAGAGAGATAATACACCAGGACAAGTGTAGACTGCCAAGGACAGCGTTTCCTACGGACTTAAAGGGGTTGTAAAGGTTTGTTTTTATTTTCTAAATAGGTTCCTTTAAGCTAGTGCATTGTTGGTTCACTTACCTTTTCCTTAGATTTCCCTTCTAAATATTTTTTTTCTTTGTTTTCTTTGTCTGAATTTCTCACTTCCTGTTCCTCCTCAGTAAGCTGTTGTGGCTGACACCACACCACTCGGATGATGGTGTGAAATTTAGTGAGGAGAAACAGGAAGTGAGAAATTCAGACAAAGAAAAAAAACATTTAGAAGGTAAATCAAAGGAAAAGGTAAGTGAACCAACAATGCACTAGCTTAAAGGAACCCATTTAGAAAATAAAAAAACAAACCTTTACAACCCCTTTAATCTCCCTTGTAGGTGGTATCACAATAGAGGGTGAGATGAAGGGGGGCCAGAAACAACCTGGGTGACTTTATAAAATTGTGAGAATCTCAAGTTCCCCATTAAGCACCCTTGGTTTGAGAATACCCAGCTTAAAAACAAACAGTCTCCCCGGGGAACAAAGCGTCTTGATTCTTTCTCCTTTTGCTAAACTGGGAGGTATGGATTTGATGACAGTCACCAAGCTGCATACTGATTTTGGGGCTTTGTTTTTAACATCTCGTGTTCACCAAATCCTGTACGTACAGACTTGATGGTACATCCTACAAAACAGATTGCGAGGGCAGGTGATCACATATATGATGTAATTATATGAACAAGTCAAGAATTAATTTATCGGATAAACTCTGCCGTCAGTATTTGAAAAAGTTTTCTGGTCATGTTGTGCATGCACACAGACACTTCTTACAGTACCGGTACATGCCTTTGATAGAAATAAAAGTAGGGATAGTGATGGAAGAGGACCAACTCTGTTTCCTTCACATTGCTTGGGGCGATTATATTTTTATTATTCACAGCCTTCTTAAAGACTATGCTGGGCACTTCAGGAATGTGGATTTTAGGCGTGGGGTAATTTTGAAGAATGCCCCAATGTTTTGCTATGGATCTTCGGATCACTTAATGTTTGTTGTATTGTGGTTATAAAGGAAAGGATCCCACTTTAGTGGTGGAAATCAAGCCTAGTGACTGATAAAATGCAGTTTGAGGTGACAGAATTTGCTATAATGCATGTTGGAAATCCACTTGGCAACTGATAACAGCCGTTGGAGATAGGAATTCCCTACAGTAGGCTTGAAATGGGTGCCGGATCCGATTTGGAAAAGGTGGTCATGATGCAAGGGGCATTCAAGTCAAACCGGGACATTTAATTCTACAGGTATAAAAAGGGATGCTAGCGTGGCGATACTACATACAGTAGTAAATGGTAAATGGCAAATGTATCCTAGGCTGCGCACATGTTGCGGGCAAGTCCAGGGACAGTTAATCAAGAAGGCAGACAACAGTGTTAGTGCATGAATGGAACCAATGTATAGGAAAAGGGGAAAGTGGCGATACTTATGAACTGATAGGCGATCTAGCGGATCACTCTTCACGTCCGACCGTCCAAAAGTGTAGAAAAACAGTTATTAACTCAGTGAATAAACCGACCCAGAGTGGCTAACTGCTTCCCTAAATGAGACACCATAGATTGTCAACAATACTCACAGGGAAGAATATACAATATCCCAACTTCTCCAGGTATTAAACATGTGAAAAAAAGGACTTGGCATGAATCAGAAAAGCATCAGTGCACATAGTATCAATTGACAATAGAAAAGTCCATATTCTTAAAGTCCTAGTGAATTTCAGTAGGCATTTCAAGCCTACTGTATCAGTAACAATCCTTACAAGTGGTAACAGCCCACAGCAGTCATTCCTGTGAATATTCAGCGTGTGAAGTCGTGAAATTCCGTGAAGCAAAAGAGACAAATCTGTGGGAACGGTGAACACAATCATTCAAGAACATTTGCATTAGAGGTCGACCGATATGGGTTTTTCGCTGGCCGATGCCGATATTTAGAAATTTGGGCGGCCGATGGCCGATTTTTGTGTGGCCGATTAAAAAAAAAAAAAAACCTCACCCACTCCACTCCTTCCTGCTTACTCCCGTCACTCTAGCACACACTTGATGTCCTCAGTACAGATGGCACTGGCAGGTGGCACTGGTTTGGAACTGGCAGGTGGCACTGGTGTGGAACTGGCAGGTGGCACTGATTAGCACTGGCAGGTGGCACTGATTAGCACTAGCAGATGGCGCTGGTTTGGAACTGACAGTTGGCACTGGCAGGTGGCACTGGTTTGGAACTGGCAGGTGGCACTGGTGTGGAACTGGCAGGAGGCACTGATTAGCACTGGCAGGTGGCACTGATTAGCACTGGCAGGTGGCGTTGGTTTGTAACTGGCAGGTGGCACTGGTGTGGAACTGGCAGGTGGCACTGATTGGCACTAGCAGATGGCGCTGGTTTGGAACTGACAGTTGGCACTGGCAGGTGGCACTGGTTTGGAACTGGCAGGTGGCACTGGCAGGTGGCACTGGTGTGGAACTGGCAGGAGGCACTGATTAGCACTGGCAGGTGGCACTGATTGGCACTAGCAGATGGCGCTGGTTTGGAACTGACAGATGGCACTATTGGCACTGGCAGGTGGCACTGATTGGCACTAGCAGGTGGCACTGGTTTGGAACTGACAGATGGCACTGGTTTGGAACTGACAGATGGCACTGACAGGTGGCACTGGTTTGGAACTGACAGATGGCACTGACAGGTGGCACTGGTTTGGAACTGACAGATGGCACTATTGGCACTGACTGGCACTGATTGGCACTAGCAGGTGGCACTGGTTTGGAACTGACAGATGGCACTGATTGGCAGTGGCGCTGGCTGGCGGTGGCGCTGGCTGGCGGTGGCGGGTGGCGCTGGCTGGCGCTGGTGGTGGCTGGCGGTGGCGACGGGTGGTGCTGGCTGGCGGTGGCGGGTGGCACTGGCTGGAGGTGGCGGGTGGCACTGGCTGGAGGTGGCGCTGGCTGGCGGGTGGTGCTGACGGTGGCGGGTGGCACTGGCTGGCGGTGGCACTGGCTGGCGGCACTGACAGATTGCACTGATTTTGCAGACCCAGCAGCTAAATTACATCAGCCAATGATTGGGCTGCTTTAGAAAGGGGGCGGGGCCACATACACATAGCGACCCGCCCAGATACCATCCCATTAGCTGGTGTAATATAGCTGCTGGGTCCCGCCCACCCCGGCCGGGTCCCGCCCACCCCGACATCGAGCTGACAGCTCCTCTCTCTCTCTCCTTTCTGCTCACACACTCAGCGGCTCTGGCTGCATCAAGCGCCGCGCTGAGTGTGTGAGCAGAGAGGAGAGAGAGACAGAGAGGAGCTGTCAGCTCGATGTCGGGGTGGGCGGGACCCGGGCCGGGGTGGGCGGGACCCAGCAGCTATATTACACCAGCTAATGGGATGGTATCTGGGCGGGTCGCTACGTGTATGTGGCCCGCCCCCTTTCTAAAGCAGCCCAATCATTGGCTGGTGTAATTTAGCTGCCGGGTCCCGCCCACCCCGGCCGGGTCCCGCCCACCCCCGACATCAAGCTGACAGCTCCTCTCTGTCTCTCTCTCCTCTCTGCTCACACACTCAGCGCGGCGCTTGATGCAGCCAGAGCCGCTGAGTGTGGAGAAGGAAGAATGAGCGGAGGTCAGTCTGAAATATCGGCCTAATCTTGATAATAAATCGGCCGATGCCGATTTATCAAAAATGGCCAAATATCGGCCGATATATCGGCCAGCCGATATATCGGCCAGCCGATATATCGGTCGACCTCTAATTTGCATTTTCGAAAAGTTAGTGCGCACTAGGTACCAAGACAGCTGTTGTGTTCTGAATGATGTGCAAACGCGTCTGCAGAAAAAATAGGATTTTTTGTACTCACCGTAAAATCCTTTTCTTGTTCATCCATGGACGGACACAGCTCCTTAAATCTTGACAAAGTGGGTTATGTTCCTGTTCATAGGAGAGGACTAGACAGAAAATGTTAGTTATCTTAACCGCTTTAGATCCGGGCCATAGACTATTGACGGCATCAATGTGGATCTAAAAATCCGGGAGGACGTCAATAAACGTCCTCGGCTATTTTGGCCACTGGGGGGCGCGCGAGCGCCGCCAGCGGCGCGCGCCCGGCGCATCACTGAGATGCCGATGCGCGTGCCTGGCGGCCGCGATGTCCGCCATCCACCCATGATTGGCCGGTACACAGAGCAGGGACGTGGATCTCTGTGTGTAAACACAGAGATCCACGTCATGTCAGGGAGAGAAGACCGATGCTGTGTCCCTTGTACATAGGGACACAGATCGGTCACCTCCCCCAGTCAGTCCCCTCCCCCACACAGTAGTAATCACTCCCAGGGCACACATTTAACCCCTTCCTCGCCAGTGTCATTTTTACAGTAACCAGTGCATTTTTATAACACTGATCCCTGTATCAATGACAATAGTCCCAAAATGGTGTCAAAAGTGTCCGATGTGCCCGCCATAATGTCGCAGTCACAATAAAAATCGCTGATCGCCGCCATTACTAGTAAAAAAAATAATAATAAAAATGCAATAAAACTATGCCCTATTTTGTAGACGCTATAACTTTTGTGCAAACCAAACGCTTTTTGAGATTTTTTTTTTACCAAAAATATGTAGAAGAATACGTATCGGACTAAACTAAGGGAAAATTTTTTTTTTATTTTTTTTTAAATGGGATATTTATTATAGCAAAAAATAAAAAATAGTGTTTTTTTTTTTTTTTTTTCAAAATCGTCACTTTTTTTTGTTTATAGCGCAAAAAATAAAAACCGCAGAGGTGATCAAATACCACCATAAGAAAGCTCTATTTGTGGGAAAAAAGGACGTCAATTTTGTTTGGGAGCCACGTCGCACGACCGCGCAATTGTCATTCAAATCGTGACCGCGCTGAAAGCTGAAAATTGGCCTGGGCAGGAAGGGGGTTTAAGTGCCCAGTAAGCAAGTGGCTAGAACATGTAACGTTAACAGAGTTGAACAGCCCCGCCCAGGGGGCGGTCCCTCCGTACTTAACCCTACCTGCAGTCAGCAGCCACAGTTCGTAGTAAAGCAGTACAAACTAAAAAAGGAGGGGTGGGTGCTGTGTCCATCCATGGACGAACGAAAAAAATAATTTTACGGTGAGTACAAAAAAAATCCTATTTTCTCTTATCGTCCATGGACAGACACAGCTCCTTAAATCTTGACAAAGTGGGAGGTCCCCAAGCAGTGTCAGAAAAAACGAGGGGTGGGAACAGCAATCAAAAGACGACTTAACTTCACAACAAACAGAGCTGCTCACGGAGGAGTTGCAACCTCTAACAGCCGCCTGCAAAAACTTGCGGCCAAGGAAGCATCCGAAGATGCACACACATCAACCTTGTAAAACGTTGGGAAAGTGAACAGACGACCAGGTCGCCATCTCACACACCTTGAAGATAGATGCCAGATGTCAGAAAACCCAGGAAGCACCAATTGCCCTGGTTGAGTGCGCTGTGACCGGAAAGGGAGGCGCCCGCCCCTGAAGGGCATAGGCCTGGATGACGATCAGCCTGATCCACCTAAAAATGTGGCCGATGAGACCGTCAGGCTCTTCTGTGGACCAGATACCGGCACGAACAGTGATTCAGAACTCAGAAACGGAGCAGTAGCAGACAGGTACACCCGTAGGGCACGTACCACGTCCAAGGTATGTAGCGCAGCCTCCTGGGATGCGATGGCCGAGGACACAAGGATGGAAGCACAATGTCCTTGTTTAGGTGAAAAGCCAAAACCACCTTCGGAAGGAATGAAGGTTGCGGGCGAAGCACCGCTTATCCATATGGAGGACCATGTAAGGCGACTTGCAAGACAAGGCCGCCAATTCAGAAAACCTTCTGACCAAAGTAGAGACAACTAGAAAGGCAACTTTCGTGAGAAAGAGTGGAATCTACCTGATGTTCCCAAAGGGAGGTTCCTGAAGTACCGAGAGCACTAGAGTTAAGTCCACGGAGGAAGCGGTGGTCCATCGGGGGAACCACATGTCTGACCCCCTGCACACACGTACTAGTGAGTGAACCACCCAAGGCCGTTGGAAAAAGACAGCCAAGGCTGAAATCTTCCCCCTTAATAGTGCTCAAGACAAGGTTCAAATCCACTCCGCACTGTAAGAACAGCAGGATCCGAGAAACCGGCTAAGTCCGCGGGCGCCCAACCATCTCATCACGTAGAGATGTAGGCCTACCAAGTGCAATGGTAGATCGTCCGGGAAGAAGGTTCCCGGGCCCTCAACATGAAGGGGATTATTGAATCTGCCAGACCACAGACCCTTTCAGTCTCCTATGGTCGGCGTACCAGGGGCGCCAGGACCAATCTGGGGCGATCAGAATCACCAGAATCCCCACGACCTCCACTCTGCGGAGCAGTCGAGAAAGCAATTCCAGTAGGGGAAAGGCATAAATTCCCCATGAAGCCATCAACACGTCCGACGCGTCTGCCCAGGGAGCCCTGGACCTGGCCACAAACCTCAACACCTGCGATTGAGTCGAGAAAACCAGGAGATCCACAACCGGTGTGCCCCAATTCCGACAAAGTAATTAAACACCTCCGGGTGAAAAGACCATACCCTTTGGTTCAGCATCTGGCGACTCCGAATTCGCCTGCCAGGTCTATGCCTGGATGTAAGCAGCCGATAAAGCCGGCACGTTCCTTTCGGCCCAACTTAGGATGCAAGCGACTACCGGTGTGGCCGTCCAACTGAAACCTGATCAGACGCCCCTGAAGTCTCTGCGACCACTTGGAGAAGCACAGTCTGATCGCTCAAATTTCGACGGCATCAATCGGCGGACGAGATTCTTCCAGACCGTGAGGCTGGTCGCTAAGAGCCGGGAAATGCAGCCGCCCGCTCATGGAAGCCTTGACCAGGTGGACCAACCTAAATCTAGAGACAATGGGGATCTGTTCCAAGTGGACAGGATCTCTTCCTGCAATACTCGAGTGTGGAATAGGGCAGACGGAACTGCCTCAAAAAGGAGGCCACCATTTTGGCCCAGAACTCGTGCAGAAAAAGGGGAGAGACGACCATATGCGGGATGCCAACCATTACACCGCCGACTGGAGCGTCTGCAACTGCTCCAAAGGAAGGACGACCTTCTCCTCCAAAGAATACAGGATCAAGTCTAGGGACTCCAGACACTGAGTCGGTACCAACACGACTTCTGTATGTTCAGTACCCAACCAAAGACCCAGAGGGTCAGACTGGCTATAGACATGTCCTCCTCTAATTCTGAGCCAGAAGCAGCTCACAGAAGAACGACGTCCAAATAGCCCACGATATCAATGTCTCGCTGTCTCAGCAAGCCCAGATCGGGACGAGCACCTTGTGAACAACTCTTGGTGCCGACGCAAAGTCAAATCTCAAAGCGCAGAAAGCTCAGATGGCTGTTGCAGCTGGGGAAATGCAAGTATGCGATCCTGGTGTCCAGAGACGCCAGAATTCCCCAAAAACAATACATACACACACTGTGTATGTGTTAATGCGTATGTTCATAATGTGGCACTGAAGACGCGCGTGTCTTTGGAGTGTGGGAGGAAACCGGAGTACCAGGAGGAAACCCACGCAGACACAGGGAGAACATGCAAATTCCAGGCAGACGGTGTCAGGGACCGGGTTTGAACCAGTGACCCTCTTGCTGCCAGGTGAGGAAGTTAATCACTACCCCACTGTGCTGCCATACAAGGTATTGAGGGCCCTGAGGTCCAATAATGGATGGACACCGTCCTTCCGTGGGACTACCAACAAATTCAAATAGAATCCCTGAAACCCTTCCACCAGGGGCACAAGTAAAATTATTCTACACCAGAGCAAGTCTTATATTGCCCCCATCAAGGCAGACCGACAAGCTGGAAGGAGAGGAATAATTTGAGGGAAAGATCCGTTTGGTAGACAAGAAGAAACTATCTTGTACCCCTAAGTGACCACCTCACAGACCCACTGGTCAGAGAGCGGAGAGGTCCACCGAGCTGCAAACTCGCAAAATCATCCCACCCACGAGTCGGGCGGGGACAAAAAAACATGCGTAACATGGCATGTTAGCTGGCACATTCGTGCACGCACCCAGGGACGCTTCTGTCCCCCAGCTTGAGCCTTGTCAGCCCAGGAGGATCTACTGACAAAAATACCACTACTGCGCGGAACAGGAGGGCCCCGGCCAACGGCGCGGTTTCTTCCCCTCAGAGGACTGTGAGAGAAGAGTGCGCATACCTCCAGTGACATCTTAATATTGTCCAGCGAGGTACCAAAAAAACTCAGAAAGGCAATCTGCTAGAGCTCACTTGGGAGCTTAGCCAGCGGACCAGCATTCCAGCCAATCAGGCAGCACAGCCCACCGCAGATACAGAGGTTCTGGAAATCGTTTACATACACACACCGAGTATGTATTAGTGTAAACGATTTTATCGTGGCGCCGAAGGCGCGCGTGTCTTTGGAGTGTGGGGGGAAACCGGATCACCCGGAGGAAACCCACGCAGACACAAGGAAAACATGCAAACCCCAAGAAAACTGCGACGGGGCCATTGTAAATACACACACTGTATGTATAAGTGCACATGTTTTAACTGTGGCGCCAAAGGCGCACATGTCTTTGGGGTGTGGGAGGAAACCGGAGTACTCAGAGGAAACCCACGCAGACACATGGAGAACATGCAAACTCCAGGCAGATGGTGTCAGTGTCCAAGTTCGAACCAGTGACCCTCTTGCCGCCAGGTGAGGGAGTTTACTACACCACTGTGCTGCCCTACATGGAAAGTCGCAGCCATATATAGGTCGCAACACTCACCCCAGCAGTCAGAAGGGTCCTGTATGTTAATGGACCGTCATGCGCTGGGGTACCACAAGGACCTCTACGGCCGTTCCCATTCCTTATGCATGTACTATCGAAGAAAGTCAAAGCGGGCAGATTTGTGTGACCTAAGGGAGACAGACACCTCTGCGGAAGTCCCAGCTGGAGAGTGTCCCTCACAGCATCAGAAGTGCACTCAGAAGTGCCCTGACAAACCTTTCCCAGAAGATGGCAGGGGGAGGGGGCGTTTTCTTACCCCCCTTACGCCCGCAATCTGTTTCTACCTTGGCAACAAAAGGTTCCAGGACTATCTAACGTATCCAAGGAAACCGCAGGTGCAAGGGCACCATTTGCTGCCTCTGGCAAAGTATGGGGAAGAAACGTCACATACTGACTCCCTAAACGCCCTCTGACAGCCCTCAGGGACCAAGTGAAACACACATAAGAGTCCACCCTCCATGCTGCACTGACCAGAGGGGTAACCCAGGGGACTAACCACCCAGGAGACCGCTCAGCACCGCTGCCCGCCTTGTATACACAGCGCGTGTGTGATGAAAAGCTGCGCTGTTCAGAAGCCAGTGTTAGAGGCCAAACCCACCCCAAAATGGCAGCCAGACGCCTCAGATAAAAAGGGCGCGGACCACAAGAAAATGGCCACCCGCAATACCGAACTGCGCCACAGTGCGGCTACAACAAAATGGCCGCAAATGGAAGCTTAAACTTAGGAGAAAAAAAACACATTGAAAATGGCGTCAGTGCCGCAAAAAAATGCCGCCTGAGGCCAGGGATGTGGACGAGAAGGCCTGCAGAGACTCCCAGGAGACAGACCCCCCCTCACAGAAAGCGGACCCTGGCGCCCCATGGTCCCCCACAGGGACTCGGAGCCCCCCACAGGTACACCCCGGTTGCAGTGGGCCCTAGGGCAGGAGAGAAGGGTGACAGAGCAGGGAAAGGGAGGACAGGAGAACCCATAAATCCCGGGAATGCCCAACTGTTCCATCCTGCTGAGACAGGAGGAACCGTACTTACCTGTCCCTGCGAGCACAAGATGGCGCGTCCCTGAAAGACCAACAACCGATGGAACGGAGTAGCTGTCGGCCCTATCCACTGTGAGTGAGGCAACAAGCAGCCCAGTTATCTGTGGACCCTGAAGCATGTGCTCACCAGCCACCCCTGGAGCCATGGGGTATGTCGTGGTCAGAACCAAGCGCGAAGCAAGGGACTGGCACGCTCGATGGCCGGAACTGGGAAGACTACAAGGATCTATAATATCCAGCCTGTCGCCCAGCCGGCAGTTGATAGAAGATATCACAAAAAAAAAAAAAATGTCTTCAGGCCTCTGGGCCCAAAGGGAGCCACGTCCTTCTCTGCTAGGCAGAAAAAAAATGAGGCTGCTGACTGCACGTAGGAGGGTTATGTACGGAGGGTCCGCCCCCTGGGCGGGGCTGTTCAACTCTGTTAAAGTTATATGTTTTAAGATAACTAACATGTTCTGCCTAGTCCTCTCCTATGAACAGGAACATAACCCACTTTGTCAAGATTTAAGGAGCTGTGTCCGTCCATGGACGATAAGAGAAAACAGCTTGGTTTGATCCCTGAGTCCTGTTTCTCCAGAACAATGTACACGCTCATACTGCTCACAGCACTACATGCTCATTACAGGAACTCGGCTGGGAGGTAATTGCCACAAACCTCGCGCTGAGTAATCACTCAGCCGCCTATTGGGAACGCTAAGAGTTCCTCGGAGGTCAGCATTTCAGCACTAATGACAAAGTGAAGCAGGCTGTCCTAGGATGGTTCAGGCGTACTGACAAATCTTTCCAGGAATTAAACACTAGGAAAAGTGTATACTGTAAATGTCGGAGTGTATGAAGAAAAATAAAATTCAGTTTTCACTCCTTAAAATTTGTTTTAATATAAACTGTAAACTTAAAAGTCCCGGTTTGACTCGAACACACCTAATATAATTGAAGATCCAAAAAAATGAGGATGGTGTCACAGATCAGCTGCGGAGCTGATCTGAGTCTTACTGGCTGCATACGTGTTTTACCTTTTACTACTGTAGGTCGGCTGGCACCTGTGGTTCCACAAGCTTGTGTTCAGCTCTTGCTGCACTTAGCAGCTATGGGTGTCGCCGGCCTCACCTGATGCTTAAAGGGGTTGTAAAGGTTAGTTTTTTATTTTCTAAATAGGTTCCTTTAAGCTAGTGCATTGTTGGTTTACTTACCTTTTCCTTTGATTTCCCTTCTAAATATTTTTTTTCTTTGTCTGAATTTCTAATTTCCTGTTTCTCCTCACTAAACTTCACACCATCATCCGAGCGGTGTGGAGTCAGCCAGAACAGCTTACTGAACAGCTTACTGAGGAGGAACAGGAAGTGAGAAATTCAGACAAAGAAAACAAAGAAAGAAAACATTTAGAAGGAAAATCTAAGGAAAAGGTAAGTGAACCAACAATGCACTAGCTTAAAGGAACCTATTTAGAAAATAAAAAACAAACCTTTACAACCCCTTTAATATATCTTCCTCCCTGCTAATTCCTGTCTAGCCTCCCATGTGTCTCTCTATTTAAATTCCACTCAGACCAGTTTCTGGTTGCTTGAGCAACACTTGTTCCTGAGCGCCTTTCGTGCAAACTTTCCTAACCTGACTTCTCGTGAACTGATCTCTTGCGTACCGACTCGACTAGTTCTCCTGATTACGTTGTCTGCTGCCCAACCTGACTCTGGCTCTCTATCCGGCTCTCCTTTTGCTCCATCCCTCCATTCGTGTCGGACAGTGTCTTCAGGTACTCTCCTCGCTAACAGCGTGAACCTGGGGGTCGTGACCTGGGGTCAGCACGCAGCTAAGTCCAAACTCCCGTGAGGGGAGTCCCTGGGAGAATACCAGCTGGCCCTTTGATTCCACGCCCTGGGGAAACCCATGTCACCTGCTTGACTGTGGGCTCACACCAGTAGTACCGTGACAGATGGAGGAAGCTGTGACCAATGTAAACTGAATCCCTGATCTTTTTTCTATTTCAATATTGAACTCCCATATGGTTTCTGAGTCAACCTGCAAGGCCCAGATGTAAGGATCCTGCCAGTACGCCATGAAGAGACTGGCATAACTTGGCGCAAAAAACGAGCTCACATGGCTGTTCCACAGATCTGAAGAAAGAATTCCCGGTCAAACTGGAAGTAGTTATGATGGTGTATGAAGTCAGAGGCTTTAACCAGAAAGTACATGTTTTGCTTGGTGGGAAAGAAGGTGATATTTCCTTAGCTAGTATTGAACTGTTAGCAGGCCCTTCGCCTGACAAATTGACATGAGCAAATCAAGTTGAGGAGATGGCCAGAATCCTTTATACGAGTTTGGAGCCTTTGTACAATGGGTTGGAAAAAGCTGTCCACATATTCTGATAGATGACTAGCGAGACCCTCCATGGAGGAGACGATAGGTCTGCCAGGGGGGGTTCTTGAGCCCTTTGTGAACCTTAGGCAAGTGGTAAATATTCAGGATGGATAAATATTCAGGAAGAAAAAAAAGCTCCTCATGATCAAATTTTCGATATCAATTTGTGTCAATTCCTTATCTAGATTTTTAAACTTTATTCATCACATGTATATACAGCAGGTAAAATAAGTATTGAACACACCATATTTTTTTTAGGTAAATATATTTCTAAAAGGTGATATTCACATGAAATTTTAACCACATGGTAACAACCCATGCAATCCATATATACAAAGAAACCAAAACAAATACCGTATATACTTGAGTATAAGCCGACCTAAATATAAGCTGAGGCACCTAATTTTACCACAAAAAACAGGGAAAATGTATTGACTCGAGTATAAGCCTAGGGTGTCCATCTGCATGCCTCACTTTGTCCATGTGCATGCCTCACTGTGCCCATGACTAGACTGACGTTTAACATGGGAGTCTATGTAAGGGGTGCCCGGCTTTGAAAAATCGGTGCTCCCGGCCGTAGATCCTCTGGACAACAAACTTTGCACACTTGTAGAGGAAGAGTGGGGCTACATGTGTGCCAAGTTTGGGGTCCAGGGGGACCTACGGCCAGCCGGTACCGAGTCCCCAAAATACGGGAGATCAGGCGCAAAAAGGTGACTCGAGTATAAGCAGAGGGGGGCATTTTCAGCACAAAAAAAATGTGCTGAAAAACTCGGCATATACTCGAGTATATACGGTAAGTTCAGAAATTAAAGTTATGTGCAATAAAATGGAATGACACAGGGAAAAAAAGGATTGAACACCAGCTGAAATCCATCAGTAATTAGAAAGGAATCCTGCCCCTTGTCGGTGCAAATTAATATCAGCTGGTTTAGTGTCACCTGATGGCCTATAAAAAGAGGTCTCATCACCAAGGTGTCACACAAGAAACATCTCAGGATGGGTAAAATAGGATTTTTGTACTCACCGTAAAATCCTTTTCTCTGAGTTCATGGACGGACACAGGTTCAATCTTGACAAGTGGGTATTAGCCTTCATTTAGGAGTGACTAGGCAGAAAAAGTGTTAACAACTTCAGAGCTGAACATCCCCACCCAGGGGGCAGTCCTACTGGCTATATCCCCTCAGCCTGCACTAAGCAAATCAGTTCGTCAAAAAGCAGTACAAACTTAAAAACGAGGGGTGGGTGATGTGTCCGTCCATGAACTCAGAGAAAAAGATTTTACGGTGTGTACAAAAATACTATTTTCTCTTTCGTTCATGGACGGACACAGCTTCAATCTTGAGAAGTGGGACGTCCCAAAGCAGTGTCAAAAACGAGGGGTGGGAACAGCATTAAAACAACTTCACCCAAAACAAAACGGAGGAGTTGCAACTCTAAACAGCCGCCTGCAATACCTTGCGGCCGAAATAAGCATCCGAAGATGCACACATCAACTTGTAAAGGTTAGTGAAAGTGTGAACGGACGACCAAGACACCGCCTTACACACCTGGGAAACAGACGCTTGATGCTCTTAGAGATCGGACAGCATCCAAGAAATACAACGTCGTCTCCTTAGGATTCGACGGATGAGGACACAAGGATGGCAGTACATTGTCTTCCTTGAGATGGAAGGTCGAAACGACCTTAAGAAGAAAAGAAGGCTGCGGACCCAGCACCACCTATCCTTGTGGAAGATCAGATAGGGAGCCTTGCCCGACAAGGCTGCCAGCTCAGAAATCCGTCTTAACTGACATAACACCAAAAAGGCACCTCATGTCCTGGTCGAATGCGCCGGGAAAGGGAGGCGCCTGACCCTTCATGGCGTAAGCCTGATCACGATCTGTCGGATTCACCTAGAGATGGTGACCGACGAGACCGCTGGGCCCTACTTGGGACCAGTCACCGAAAAAAACAGTGAGTCTGCACTACAGAACGGAGCAGTACCAGACAAGCATACTCTCAGAGTTGGGACAACGTCCAAGGAATGCAACGTCATCTCCTTAGGATTCAACAGATGAGGACACACGGATGAGGACACAAGGATGGCAGTACAATGTCTTCCTTGAGATGGAAGGTCGAAACACGACCTTAGGAAGAAAAGAAGGCTGCGGATGAAGCACCACCTTATCCTTGTGGAAGATCAGATAGGGAGGCTTGCATGACAAGGCTGCCCGCTCAGAAACCAGTCTTAACTGGCATAACAGCCACCAAAACTATCAACTTCCGAAAAAGTGTCAACAAGGGAATCTCCCTGATGTTCACAAATGGTGGTTTCTGAGGCACATAGAGGCCATGCCGTTAAAGCCATTAACTGCAAGCAGGATGGCATATGGGACCCAGCGACAGCAGGTCCTCTCGTATCGGTAGACGCCGAAAGGACGTCTGTTACACAAGCCCCACGGAGGGTAGTAGAGGGTGGACCGGAGGGACCGCTTGCCGAACCCTCTGTACAAACGTTCTCACTAGAGAGTGAGTCACCAGGGGTCGTTGAAAAGGGACAGCCAGGGCAGATACCTGCCCTCTAATTGTACTTAAAGCAACATTTTTGGACTCAAACCAAGTAAGAACGCGGATGCCACCTCATTTCCTCACAAATGGATATGTAGGTCTTCCAAATGTGATGGTAAATCTTCCTAGGGGATGATTTCCAAGCACTCCTCATGGTAGAGATCACAGAGTCTGACACGTCCCGATCTCTTAGCACCTGGCTCTCAAGCCATGCCGTTAAGCCATTGACTGAAAACAAGATGGTGTATGGGACCTTGCAACAGCAGGTCCTTTTTTAGCAGTAGATGCCAAAAGGCGTCTGCTACCAGATGCACTAGATCGGCGTACCAAGGATGCCGAGGCCAATTCAGAGCAATTGGGACCAATGGAACCCTCTATGCCTCCAATCTGCGAAGCAGATGAGGAAGGAGCTTCAGAGGAGGAAAGGCATAGATTAGCCGGTACTGGCTCCACGGTGCCATCAACACAGCTGTCGTGTTTGCCCATGGGTCTCTTGACCTGGCCACAACCTCAATACCTTCTGATTGTGTCGAAAAGCCAGGAGATATACAACTGGCGTGCCTCCACTCTGGCAAAGGAGCTGAAATGCCTCCGGGTGTAGAGACCATAGGGAGAAAAAACTTTCGCCAGAATCAACCCTAGACACACTAGGAGTTGAGACGGTACCGATACTGACTTCTGAGTCTTCAGCACCCAACCAAGGATCGGAGGGTCTGACAGGTTATAGACACGCTCACCTCTAATGGAGTTTGAAGTGGCCCTCAGAAGATCGTCCAAGTTGCCCATGATAGCGATGCCACGCTGTCTTAGTAGGGCCAGAATCGGGGCAAGCACCTGGTTGTGGCGGGTCTATAGTTCACACCTCTGTGGATTGCCATAGCTACTTATAGGGTCGGTGGAATATATAAGGAGGGGAACTGTCTTCTATTGGTTGTGCCAGTGTCCAATCACCGCTGGTGACCCTTAACCCATTATGTAATGACTGGCTCTGTGTCCCGTGGTGTACGATAAAGAAAGGGTTATATATTCCACCGACCCTATAAGTAGCTATGGCAATCCACAGAGGTGTGAACTATAGACCCCCACAACCAGGCAGAGAAATACCAAAAGAGAACATTTATTTTTTTTGGGGCGGGGGAGGAGAGAGGCCAGAAAGTTTTCCTGCGGTTCAATGTCAAGGGAAAAGAGGTCAGAGGCCTCTCGATATGTACTAGGTATGCAGTCTGGCCTGTTTACGGTCTAGCCTGTATGTATCCCTCTATTTCTCAGCGTCCATATAGACCATCATGCCGATAATCCGGACAATTTAATTTATTCAAAGTCTCTCTTTTGATGTTTCACTTGTTGCACATGTGTATATGTCAGTAATAGAGAGATGCAGGTATCCAGGTTATATGCCAGATATTGTTCTACCGTCTTTCCCAACTCTGGGTGCTAGGTACGTTGCGCTGGAAACTTCCTATGTTAGATTACAAAAGTATACATCTGAATGTACTCTTGATACAGGGATGGGCTTGCTTGCATTGGTTTTAATCCTGTGTAGCTCTGCCTTAATCCTCCTCCTCTGCTCACTTCCTTTCTTCCCTCCGCCTCTTTGTTTATTCAGGCATTGTACTTTTATGTGTATTGTCCGCCAGGGACTGGTTCACACATGGACAGCCCGTTCGTTTTTTAGGGGGGGGGGTAACCACTACTCCTCCTCCGTCCCCCTCCGCTTTAGAGAGCTTTCAGCCTCAAGTCTGTGAGGCCATATATCTCAGGAAGTGAAGCTTTGCAATTAGGATAGACTAGAAGTGGTAGAGACCGCAATTAGTGGAGGGGCAGGCGGGCTTCCTTATACAATGCTCCCAGGGCACTCTCACTCCAGATATTATCAAGTTTATACCGGCTACACCATAAGGAAAAGGTATCTATTCCATGTTTATGTTTGCATTAGCATATTCGACCCGTAAATATATCAGTACATGTGACGGATCTCGGATACCCAAGGTGGGCACATCCGCCATACCTGTGTTTCCTGTCCTCCAAACGCACCCGCAGCCTGCAGATTCGCCATAACCAGCCCTTAACCCCTCAATCACGAGACAATCCACACAGGTGTTGAGGGTTAAACATGCAGAGCATCAACAGTTTATTAAATCCAAAACATACACTTTTACACACAGTTAGGGACACTCCCCTTAGCCTTGTCATAGAGGGGGGGGTAGGGGACAAGGAAGAACCAATGGGAACTGAACATTGAAACAGAGACTACAGTTAAACATAAAGGGATTATGGTAAGCAGGCAACCCTTCAATACACATCCCCTGCGGAGAGATGTCTGTAGTCCAGACCATTGTCTATGTGCCATGAACCAACACAATTAAACACAGCAACAAGAGGGGGGGCGGATGGGGGAGAAGGGATGTAGCATTACATTACATTATCTCAATGCCAGCTTTCCCTAAGTCTGTCTCTTCTGGGCCATAATCTGTGGGTAAGCGGCCTTCCAAAAGACACAGTGACAGTGGGCTCTGTCACAGTACATATATTAGCATACCCGCTTGTGTCCTTTTACTTCGCTTCACTTTTGCTTCACTTCTGAGTTTTAGGTATTTTATCCTATGACTTCTTGTGGTCTCTTCTGTTGAATCCAGGCATCTGATACTGCTGCCGTGGCTCGGGGGGGGGGGTATCAGCGGGGGGGTCCACGAGGGACAATTCAAGCCTTCTCTGCAGCCCAATGTCTTTCCTGCTGCGTCCACTTACTGGCTCGTTATCGGGAGAGGGGAGGGGGAGAGCAGGGGCTTCATCTGTGGCAGCGCAGCCTCTCACGCTGCACGGTATCCACAGCTCTTCCCTGGGCGCTCCTTACACACCTCCTTCGGCAGCACGATCAGGCCCCTCCCTCATGACGCAAGTGTCACGTCCTCACGTCCATCCCCCTGGCACCCTTTCCTCTTTCTTATGACACATTAGGTATTGCTGCAAGTGTTATAGCAAAAGCAATAATTCCAGCTCTAGACCTCCTTTGTAACGCTAAACTGGCAGCCCGTAAATATTTTTAAAGCTTTGCCTTCTGAAATTTTTTACAATTTTTTAAAGCATGATGTGTTGGGTATCTATTTACTCGGCGCAACATCTTTTATATTACACCAAAAAATTGGGGGTATATATTGTCTGTGTATTAAAGATGTATTTAATGGTTTTCTTTGCAAAAAAAACGGCATCTCGCGCAAATACCGTGCAACATACAAAAATTGCAACCACCACCATATTAATCTCTAGGGCCTCCGCTAATATAATATAAAAAAAAAAAAAGAATATGTACAGTGCCCAGTATAAATGAGTACACCCCAAGCAATTTGTCAGAAAACCTTTACTTTCCTTCTAGAATAAACATTTTCTATGGGACACTCACACTATACTAAAAAATACCACCACAAATGTGAGACATTGATTGCAACCAAGATTTGTTAATTTGCACACACAAGATATTTTTCCTAACAAATGAATTCAAGACCATGTTGCAAAAAAATGAATACACCCCAATAAGAGTTTTAGGCTCGGTTCACACATGTAATCGCTGCCGTTCACATTACATGCGATGTCTGTGCAGTGCGATTTTAGCCATACAGATAGTATGGCTGATATCGCACCGCATTCGGTCCAAACACGCACAGGACCCTTTTTTCTGTTCGGACCAGAATCGGATCGTATGTGTGTTCACACATATGCGATCCGATTCATGTCCCAACTGTCAGTTCACAGTGCGATAACGAGAGCTGAAATGGGGGTGTCGTTAACCTACAATAACATTCCCCAGCAGTTCGCATATGGCAGTGTGAACTGCTGTGCGAGTTGGGTGCGATGCGGGAACCCGCAGTGGATTTGCAGTGTTCTCGCATCGCACCAGCGTGAACCGGGCCTTACTGTAGAAGCAAGGCTAAATTTTAGACCACAAAATTCCAAAAAGAATTCAACTACAGGCGAGTCTAATTATTCAGGGCATTACTTAAAGGGGTTGTAAAGGTTTGTTTTTTATTTTCTAAACTTCACACCATCATCTGAGCGGTGTTTAGCTAGCCAGAACAGCTTACTGAACAACTTACTGAGGGGGAACAGGAAAAGAGAAATTCAGACAAAGAAAAAAAAAAACATTTAGAAGGGAAATCGAAGGAAAAGGTAAGTGAACCAACAATGCACTAGCTTAAAAGGAACCTATTTAGAAAATAAAAAAACAAATCTTTACAACCCCCTAACCGCTTTAGCCCCGGAAGGATTTGCCCGCTTAACCACTTAAGCCCCGGACAATTTGGTAGCTAAAGGACCAGAGGTGAATTCAGAATTTTGCACTGCGCTGCTTTAACTGTAAATTGTGCGGACATGCAATGTTGTACCCAAACAAAATTTGCGTCCTTTTCTTCCCACAAATAGAGCTTTCTTTTAATGGTATTTGATTGCCTCTGCGATTTTTATTTTTTGCGATATAAACGGAAAAAGACCGAAAATTTTGAAAAAAAATGATATTTTCTACTTTTTGTTATAAGAAAAATCGAATAAACTCAATTTTAGTCATACATTTAGGCCAAAATGTATTCAGCCACATGTCTTTAGTAAAAAAAACGTCAATAAGTGTATATTTATCGGTTTGCGCAAAAGTTATAGCGTTTACAAACTAGGGTACATTTTCTGGAATTTACACAGCTTTAAATTTATGACTGCCTATCTCATTTCTTGAGGTGCTAAAATGGCAGGGCAGTACAAAACCCCCCCAAATGACCCCATTTTGGAAAGTAGACACCCCAAGGAAATTGCTGAGAGGCATGTTGAGCCCATTGAATATTTTTTTTTTTGTCCCAAGTGATTGAATAATGACAAAAAATAAAAATTACAAAAAGTTGTCACTAAATGATATATTGCTCACACATGCCATGGTTATATGTGGAATTGCACCCCAAAATACATTTTGCTGCTTCTCCTGAGTACGGGGATACCACATGTGTGGGACTTTTTAGGAGCCTAGCCGCGTACGGGACCCCGAAAACCAATCACCGCCTTCAGGATTTCTAGGCACAAATTTTTGATTTCACTCCTCACTACCTATCACAGTTTCGAAGGCCATAAAATGCCAAAATAGCACAAAACCCCCCCAAATGACCCCATTTTGGAAAGTAGACACCCCAAGCTGTTTGCTGAGAGGCATGGTGAGTATTTTACAGCTCTCATTTGTTTTTAAAAATGAAGAAATAACATTTTTTTTTTCAAATTTCAAAACTTTGTGACAAAAAGCGAGATCTGCAAAATACTCACAATATCTCTCAGCAAATAGCTTGGGGTGTCTGCTTTCCAAAATGGGGTCATTTGGGGGGGTTTTGTGCCATCTGGGCATTCCATGGCCTCCGAAACTGTGATAGGCAGTGAGAAGTGAAATCAAAAATTTACACCCTTAGAAAGCCTGAAGGCGGCGATTGGTTTTTGGGGTCCCGTACGCGGCTAGGCTCCCAAAAAGTCTCACACATGTGGTATCCCCGTACTCAGGAGCAGCAACAGAATGTATTTTGGGGTGTAATTCCACATATGCCCATGGCATGTTTGAGCAATATATCATTTAGTGACAACTTTGTGCAAAAAAAAAAAAAAATTTGTCTTTTTTCCGCAACTTGTGTCAACATATAAAATATTCCATGGACTCGACATGCCTCTCAGTATATAGCTTGGGGTGTCTACTTTCCAAAATGGGGTCATTTGGGGGGGGTTTTGAACTGTTCTGGCATTTTATACACAACATTAGGAAGCTTACATCCACTCTTCTAACCACTTGAAGACAAAGCCCTTTCTGACACTTTTTGTTTACATGAAAACATTTTTTTTTGCAGGAAAATGTTGAACCCCCAAACATTATATATATTTTTAAAGCAAAGGCCCTACAGAATAAAATGGTGGGTGTTGCATTTTTTTTTCTACACAGTATTTGCGCAGTGATTTTTCAAACGCATTTTTTGGGCAAAAAATACACTTTTTTTTATTTTAATGCACTAAAACACACTATATTGCCCAAATGTTTGATGAAATAAAAAAGATGATCTTAGGCCAAGTACATAGATACCAAACACGACATGCTTAAAAATTTCGCACAAACGCGCATTGGCGACAAACTACATACATTTTTAAAAGCCTTTACAGGTTACCCCGTTAGATTTACAGAGGTCTACTGCTAAAATTACTGCCCTCGATCTGACCTTCGCGGTGATACCTCACATGCATGGTGCAATTGCTGTTTACATATGACGCCAGACCGACGCTTGCGTTCGCCATTGGGCAAGAGCAGGGCAGGACAGGGGTGCTTTTTTTTTTTTTTATTATTAATTTTGCTTTTTTATTTTATTTTTAAATTGTTCCTTCCATGTTTTGTTTTTTTTTATCATTTTTATTGTTATCTCAGGGAATGTAAATATCCCCTATGATAGTAATAGGTAGTGACAGGTACTTTTTTTTGAAAAAACTGGGGTCTAGACCCTAGATCTTTCCTCTGCCCTCAAAGCATCTGACCACACCAAGATCGGTGTGATAAAATGCTTTCCCAATGGCGCTTTTTATATCCGGGGGGGGGACATTCCCTCCCACTGCTTGTAAAAGCAGTCCAGAGGCTAATTAGCCACTAGGGTTGCTTTTACATTAAAGCTGGCCGCTGGCTGAAAAGAATGATACCAAGATGATACCTAAACCCGCAGGCATCAATCTGGTATAACCATTCAAAGTCCAGCAACATACCAGTACGTTGCTGGTCCTTGTTGGACATGTATTGTAATCTTTTTTTTTTCATGCAGCCAGGTGGCTGAACGAAAAAAAGATTGATCGGTGGGTATGCCCACCATTAGAATACCGCCCTTCATCCACCCACTTCTAATGATGGGCATACATGCACCATTTATATATGCCGAAGCATGGGGGCATCCTCCCGCAAAAAAGTTATGCCGCACACACATGGTCGGACTTTTCCACGGGCAAGCCTCCGTCGGAATTTCGACCGTATGTACGCGGCATTAGGAGCAAAATCGCTCCTCCGCCCCTGCTGCCCCAATGCTTCGGCATATTTGCTTCTTTTTTTTTTTTTTAACTGTGGTGGTGAAATCACCTCCTACAGCACTGGAGTCGCAGGGATCAGGCCTGTCTCTGCGAACGCTGCAGTTATGTGTGTTGTGTTTTGTAAGTGACAGTGATCGATCGATACTGCACTTGGGTGGCCTGGGCTGGACGGAGGGGCAAAACGCAGGTGCTAGCAGGTATCTGGGCTGATCCCGCTAACACTGCGTTTTTGGGAAACCTAAACTGCTGGGGACGCTAGTATAGATCTGATCAGATCAGATATTGATCTGTTCAGATACTATACCACTAAGGGAGGTGTATGCTTCACGCGTGGGTGTTAGCGTTACTGGCACTAACCTGACGCTGCCTGGGGTGTGACGCAGACCCTCTCTGACGCTAAAACCTAATTGATATCACCCGCCGGGCGATCAGGGGGTTAAACCTTTATTGGGTTATATACGGCGGGTGCCCTGACACTATAAAAAGCAAACTAACTAACCAGCGTCACCCGTAACACTTATATGATGATTACTGGTGAAAGGGTTAACTAGGGGCAATTAGGGGGTTAAAACCTTTATTAGATAATATATGGGGGTACCTGACGCTATAAAAACCTGCGGTGAACCTAAAAAAAATTACTGGCTACCGATCTGCATCACCGACGCTAAGACATCGATCAGAAAAACGATCGCTTAGTGACAGTGGTGATAGGGGTGAAAGGGTTACCTGGGGGGCGATCAAGGGGGTTAAACCTTTATTAGATAATTTATGGGGGTACCCGACGCTATAAAAACCTGCGGCGAACCTAAAAAAAATTACTGGGTACCGATCTGCATCACCGACGCCAAGACAGCGATCAGAAAAACAATTGCTTAGTGACAGTGGTGATAGGGGGTGAAAGGGTTACCTGGGGGGCGATCAAGGGGGTTAAACCTTTATTAGATCATTTATGGGGGTACCCGACGCTATAAAAACCTGCGGCGAACCTAAAAAAAATTACTGGGTACCGATCTGCATCACCGACGCCAAGACAGCGATCAGAAAAATGATCGCCAAGCGACGGCGGTGCTAGGGGGTGAAAGGGTTATCTGGGGGGTGATCAAGGGGTTAAACCTTTATTAGGGGGGGTTAGGGGGCTACACTGGACCTAAAACTAAATGTAGTGACACTTTTACAGTCACAAATGTCACTGATTGCAGTGATCAGTAAATAAATGGTCACTGCAATCAGTGACACTGTGACTGGGGGCTGGGGGGTGATCTGGGGGGGCTGGGGGGTGATCTGGGGGGGGCGATTTATGTGCCTATGTGTGCTGGTGTTAGTGTAGTGTTAGTGCACTGACCTGTGTGTCTTCTCTTGTACGACGCTCGGTATATGTGAGCGCCGCACAGGAGATGACATCACTTCCTCCTGCTTTCTCTATCTGTGTAAACAGTACACAGACAGAGGGGGCATTTCCATTCGCCGGGAGCGATCGCGGGGGGGTGGTCGGAATCGAACGGCCGCCCCCCCCATCTCGGAACGCTCCCAGACGAATTCCGACCGCTCACTGTACAGAAGGGGGGTCCGATCGGACCCCCCAACTGTACAAAGGCAATCACGCATGCTCTACGTGATTGTGCCTGTCGGTGCCATTGTGCCGACGTATATATACAGTGAGCGGTCGTTAAGTGGTTAATGAACAGGCCATTTTTTGCAATACGGCACTGCGTTACTTTAATTGACAATTTCCCGGGCGTGCGAAGCTGTACCCAAATAAAATGGATGTCCTTTCTTTCCCACAAATAGAGCTTTCATTTGGTGGTAAAAAAAAATCCCAATAAGCGTATATTGATTGGTTTGCACAAACGTTCTAGACTACAGATTACGGGATATTTTTATAGACTTATTTTATTTTTTTTGATGGTTTTTACTGGTAATGGCGACGATCAGAGATTTTTATAGCGGGACTGCGACATTGCGGTTGACAAATCTGACCTTTAGCGGGGACTGTGGCAGACAAATCTGACCTTTGCAGGTGTCTGTAGCCCATCAGAGCACCCGAGTACCTGTCTCCAGACCCATCAAGAGTACCTGAGCACCTGTCTTGGGGGGTTATTTTGTGGGGGGGGGGGGGGGGTTCACATAGTCATGGTGCTCCAGGGCCCTCACAGATGTGATAGGTAGTCAGGAAATTATATGTGCAATTATTGCTCCTAGACCGCCTGAAGGTGCTACTTGGATGTTGAGCCTCTGTATGTGGCTAGGCTGTGTAAAAGTTTCACATGTGGTATCGCCATACTCAGGAGAAGCAGAATGTATTTTGGGAGGGTATTTTTCCTATGTACATGATGTGTTAGAAATATCTTATAAATTGACAACATTGTGTTAAAAAAAAAAAGTTTATTTTCTTTCCACATTTTCCAAAAACGTGTGGGGAAAAATGACGTGCTTAAATGACTCATTATACCTCATAGAATATATGTTGGCGAGTTTGCTTTCCAAAATGGGGTCATTTTGTGGGTGTTTGCATTGTCAAGGTGCTCCAGGGCCTTCAAAGGTGTGATAGGTAGTCAGGAAATTATGTGTAATTTATACTTATAGAATGCACTCCTAGTACCCGAGTACCTGTCTCCAGCCCATCAGAGTAGCAGAGTACCTGTCTCCAGCCCATCAGAGTAGCAGAGTACCTGTCTCCAGCCCATCAGAGTAGCAGAGTACCTGTCTCCAGCCCATCAGAGTAGCAGAGTACCTGTCTCCAGCCCATCAGAGTAGCAGAGTACCTGTGTCTCTGGGTCATTTTGTGGGCTTTTTACATTGACCTGGTGCTCCAGGGCCTTCACACATGTGATAGGTAGTAATTTTTGCTATGTAAATGCTAATGTGTTAGAAATATTATATAAATTGATAACTTTGTGTAAATAGCAAAGAGGTGCTGGGGGTTTGAGATGCCCCTAATAATTGTGCCTCATGTGGTGTTGAGGTTGATTGTTCCTCAGATGAAGCATACTGCTCAGGCTGCCAGACTCCTCTGGTCTTTGAGGCTTCGGCTCCATCAGACACTAGTCAGTTGGTGTCTAGGTCCACTGGGGTCTCCCTTACCTTTGACTCCTCTACTGCGATGGGGGCTTTTCTTTCACTTAGAGTGGGTTCTACTATGCAAACCCACCACCAAGCGTACCCTACCTCCAGCTTTTGCATCTGACGAATTAGACACTGAACTGTCTCCTTCCCATAATTCTGGAACTCTCCTCTTCCTGATAAAAAGCTGTGGGTGACTTGTCGTTCTGGTTCCCCTATCTATATGGTTCCAAGCTCAACTGCGCAGGCGCAGCCGAACAGCTGTTGAAGCTCAGAGATTTCCGTCGGCTTGGCTTGCGCCTGCGCAGTAAAGAGGGAACCAGAGCGATAGGAGGAACCATAGTATCGGCAACTGTGGACGCGCTGGCCCCCGATGCTTCATTATACACGCCGCTTTCCTCTTCATACAGCAAGGGGCGGCTCAGATGTCATATTGTGCAGTGCGATTTGTTTGTTTTATACACAACACTCTATCCAGCCCCTTGCTGGATAGAGCGTCGTGGATAAACAAATCGCACTGCTCATTATCACATCTGAGCCGCCCCTTGCTGTATGAATAGAAAAGCGGCGTGTGTAATGAAGCATCGGGAGCAAGCACGTCCTATTGATATGCTTCCCCCCCCCTTGACTGCGCAGGCGCTGCCGAACAGCTGTTTAAGCTCGGAGATTTCCGTTGCCGCAGATTGTGCCTGCGCAGTCAAGCTTGGAACCATACCGTTAGGCGGAACCAGCTTGGCAGATCACCGGCAGCAAAATTGATGCGACAGGGAGTTGGTCTCCCATCTCATTACAGCGGTCAGGGAAACTCAAAACAACATTTTTCCGATCTCAGGTTTTGGATTCCCAGGTGCCTTATGCGACTCCCAAATGCAAAAAATCTTCCAAAGTTTTTCCGTATGACCCCTTTTTCAGCGATTATGTTTACAAGCCTTGATCACAGCTGACCAAGTCATTAACGCCGCTACATTTTTCAGTATGCTATCCCTCTGAGGAAACCATAAGCCGTGGCAGACCATTCCGTTTACAGGCAGAATAAGCCTACTGTCATTCCTTCTGAAGAAACTTTCCTTTAGAGGCCCATCTGACAAAGGCAGAGAGCACTACCCATTCTATGTACACAATCTCTGGATCCCTAATTCACCCAGTACTCACCTCTGCCATGGTTTCTCAAACCTTGAACAAATGGGCCAAAATGCTAAGCCAAGCTTTGGCAGCTGAGCAAGTTTCTCCCACTTATTGTACGTGGAATGAGTGGATCAACTAGTTTGAGGTCTCATCTCGCCGTCTCCGCTGCTTTGTGGTAGCTACTATGGCTTGAGTGCCGAACCATGGATTAGAACTCCAAAAAGGTTTTTAATGGCAACCTTTTGCGTGTAGCTGCCTCTTTGGCCTCAGTGTTTAGCTGACTTACAACTTGTCATTCAGGGCCTCAGAGAATGGAGTAATAGCCCAAAGTTCCATCTTCAGAAAGATCAGATTCAGGTGCTTCTTTACCCATTCTCTTTACTGTTCGAAAGAAGGAAGTTTCCTGCCACCCAATTCTTTCGACACACCCCCCGTAAAGGCCTCCACGTAACCCCCCCGCCATGTATCCCAGGCTCCGCTTTCCCATTGCTGGCTCAGAACTGCTCTCCTCCCCTCCATGTCTTCAGGGGTCCTCACATTAAAGGGGTTGTAAAGGCTCGTTTTTTATTTTCTAAATAGGTTCCTTTAAGCTAGTGCATTGTTGGTTCACTTACCTTTTCCTTAGATTTCCCTTCTAAATATTTGTTTTCTTTGTCTGAATTTCTCACTTCCTGTTCCTCCTCAGTAAGCTGTTCAGTAAGCTGTTCTGGCTGACTCCACACCACTCGGATGATGGTGTGAAGTTTAGTGAGGAGAAACAGGAAGTGAGAAATTCAGACAAAGAAAAAAAACATTTAGAAGGTAAATCAAAGGAAAAAGGTAAGTGAACCAACAATGCACTAGCTTAAAGGAACATATTTAGAAAATAAAAAACTAACCTTTACAACCCCTTTAAGTCGTCACCCAAGGCCTGCTCCCACTTACGCATGTAGGTGTGCTGAGACCCGGGCGGCGATAGGTCTGCGATTAGAAGCGGATAGGTGTGCAAGATCATACCTTTAGGAGGTGAGCCCTCTAAGCAGATTTTCTCAAACTCAGTTAAAGGGGAAAATTGGAGATTCGTTACGAAGGACTGCGCAAAATGTCTGATTTGTAAGTAGCTAAAGAAATTCTGTCTGGGCAAGTCGAAAGCATCCCTCAGATCCTGGAAGGTAAACATCAATGTAATAATTTCACTGGTCCACAAAAAGTGTAATTTGGGGTCAGATTTGTCCGCCACAATGTCGCAGTCCCGCAAAAAATCACAGATCGCCGTCATTACCAGAAAAACCAACAAAATAAAAGTCCCTTAATTGATCCCGTAGTTTGTAGACACTAACGTTTGCACAAACCAATCAATATACGCCTATTGAGATTTTTACCAATAATATGTAGAAAATTATATATTGGCCTAAACAGATGAATACATTTTTTTTTGGGATATGTATTATAAACCAGCAAGTTAAAAAAAAAAAAAACGTTTCTCAAAATTGTTGCTCTGTTTTTGTTTATAGCGCAAGAAAATAAATAAAAAAAATGCAGAGGTGATCAAACACCACTAAAAGAAAGCTCTATTTGTGAGGGAAAAAAAGGACGTCAATTTTTTTGGGTACAGCGTCGTACGACCACACAATTAATCGTCACTTAAAGCTACACAGTGCTGCATCGCAAAAAATGCTCTGGGCATTAAGGGGTAAAACCTTCCGGGGCTGAAGTGGTTATATATATATATATATATATATATATAAAAAAAAAAGGTGAATTTCTCCTTTAACTAAGTCTGGAAATGGTGGGACCGGAGAGAGTTCACTCATCCATCCTAGGATTTCTCCCTAAAATACTGGCAGACCTCTTATAATCTGAGGTTTAGACAATTGGTAAGTGGCCTGAATACTCTTTTTAGTGTTGTGCATTGCAATAAAGACCTTGAAGCATAGGACCACTTGGGCTGTTGATTATACAAGAGCACCCTTTCCCCACAAATTATTTAACCACTTCAATACCAGGCACTTTTACTCCCTTCCTGCCCAGGCCAATTTTCATCTGTCAACACTGTTGCAAGTTGAATGACAATTGCGCGTCATGCGACATTGTACCCAAACTAAATTTTTATCATTTTGTTAAAAACACTAGAGCTTTCTTTTGGTGGTATTTAACCCTTTTGCGGCTAGGTCCATACGTCGTATGGACCTGACAGCTGGGGGTATCACACAATCCGGTGGCTGCAGCCATCAGGATTATGTGTGAAACTAACAGGCAGACTCCTGCCTGTCAGGCGAGAGCATTCGGGCAGCTACGCTTGGGAGCTCCATGACGGGTGGAGGGAAAGGAGCATGGCGGACACACATCTGCTCTCCTCCCCATTTTTTGGGGAGAGCAAAAAAAAAGTGTTACACCCAAGCACATGAAATCGCAACATCGTCTATTTTAACCACTTAACGACCGCTCACTGTATATATACGTCGGCACAATGGCACCGACAGGCACAATCACGTAGAGCATACGTGATTGCCTTTGTACAGTTGGGGGGTCCGATCGGACCCCCCTTCTGTACAGTGAGCGGTCGGAATTCGTCTGGGAGCGTTCCGAGATGGGGGGGCGGCAGTTCGATTCCGACCACCCCCCCGCGATCGCTCCCGGCGAATAGAAATGCCCCCTCTGTCTGTGTACTGTTTACACAGATAGAGAAAGCAGGAGGAAGTGATGTCATCTCCTGTGCGGCGCTCACATATACCGAGCGTCGTACAAGAGAAGACACACAGGTCAGTGCACTAACACTACACTAACACCAGCACACATAGGCACATAAATCGCCCCCCCAGATCACCCCCCAGCCCCCCCAGCCCCCAGTCACAGTGTCACTGATTGCAGTGACCATTTATTTACTGATCACTGCAATCAGTGACATTTGTGACTGTAAAAGTGTCACTACATTTAGTTTTAGGTCCAGTGTAGCCCCCTAACCCCCCCCCCCCTAATAAAGGTTTAACCCCTTGATCACCCCCCAGATAACCCTTTCACCCCCTAGCACCGCCGTCGCTTGGCGATCATTTTTCTGATCGCTGTCTTGGCGTCGGTGATGCCGATCGGTACCCAGTAATTTTTTTTAGGTTCGCCGCAGGTTTTTATAGCGTCGGGTACCCCCATAAATTATCTAATAAAGGTTTAACCCCCTTGATCGCCCCCCAGGTAACCCTTTCACCCCCTATCACCACTGTCACTAAGCGATCGTTTTTCTGATCGATGTCTTAGCGTCGGTGATGCTGATCGGTAGCCAGTATTTTTTTTTTAGGTTCGCCGCAGGTTTTTATAGCGTCGGGTACCCCCATAAATTATCTAATAAAGGTTTAACCCCCTTGATCGCCCCCCAGGTAACCCTTTCACCCCCTATCACCACTGTCACTAAGCAATTGTTTTTCTGATCGCTGTCTTGGCGTCGGTGATGCAGATCGGTACCCAGTAATTTTTTTAGGTTCGCCACAGGTTTTTATAGTGTCGGGTACCCCCATAAATTATCTAATAAAGGTTTAACCCCCTTGATCGCCCCCCAGGTAACCCTTTCACCCCCTATCACCACTGTCACTAAGCGATCGTTTTTCTGATCGATGTCTTAGCGTCGGTGATGCTGATCGGTAGCCAGTATTTTTTTTTAGGTTCGCCGCAGGTTTTTATAGCGTCGGGTACCCCCATAAATGATCTAATAAAGGTTTAACCCCCTTGATCGCCCCCCAGGTAACCCTTTCACCCCCTATCACCACTGTCACTAAGCAATTGTTTTTCTGATCGCTGTCTTGGCGTCGGTGATGCCGATCGGTACCCAGTAATTTTTTTTAGGTTCGCCGCAGGTTTTTATAGCGTCAGGTACCCCCATATATTATCTAATAAAGGTTTTAACCCCCTAATTGCCCCTAGTTAACCCTTTCACCAGTAATCATCATATAAGTGTTACGGGTGACGCTGGTTAGTTAGCTTGCTTTTTATAGTGTCAGGGCACCCGCCGTATATAACCCAATAAAGGTTTAACCCCCTGATCGCCCGGCGGGTGATATCAATTAGGTTTTAGCGTCAGAGAGGGTCTGTGTCACACCCCAGGCAGCGTCAGGTTAGTGCCAGTAACGCTAACACCCACGCGTGAAGCATACACCTCCCTTAGTGGTATAGTATCTGAACAGATCAATATCTGATCAGATCTATACTAGCGTCCCCAGCAGTTTAGGGTTCCCAAAAACGCAGTGTTAGCGGGATCAGCCCAGATACCTGCTAGCACCTACGTTTTGCCCCTCCGTCCAGCCCAGGCCACCGAAGTGCAGTATCGATCGATCACTGTCACTTACAAAACACAACACACATAACTGCAGCGTTCGCAGAGACAGGCCTGATCCCTGCGACTCCAGTGCTGTAGGAGGTGATTTCACCACCACAGTTAAAAAAAAAAAAGAAGCAAATATGCCGAAGCATTGGGGCAGCAGGGGCGGAGGAGCGATTTTGCTCCTAATGCCGCGTACATACGGTCGAAATTCCGACGGAGGCTTGCCCGTGGAAAAGTCCGACCATGTGTGTGCGGCATAACTTTTTTGCGGGAGGATGCCCCCATGCTTCGGCATATATAAATGGTGCATGTATGCCCATCATTAGAAGTGGGTGGATGAAGGGCGGTATTCTAATGGTGGGCATACCCACCGATCAATCTTTTTTTCGTTCAGCCACCTGGCTGCATGAAAAAAAAAAGATTACAATACATGTCCAACAAGGACCAGCAACGTACTGGTATGTTGCTGGACTTTGAATGGTTATACCAGATTGATGCCTGCGGGTTTAGGTATCATCTTGGTATCATTCTTTTCAGCCAGCGGCCGGCTTTAATGTAAAAGCAACCCTAGTGGCTAATTAGCCTCTGGACTGCTTTTACAAGCAGTGGGAGGGAATGTCCCCCCGCCCCGGATATAAAAAGCGCCGTTGGGAAATTGGGAAAGCATTTTATCACACCGATCTTGGTGTGGTCAGATGCTTTGAGGGCAGAGGAAAGATCTAGGGTCTAGACCCCAGTTTTTTCAAAAAAAGAGTACCTGTCACTACCTATTACTATCATAGGGGATATTTACATTCCCTGAGATGACAATAAAAATGATAAAAAAAAAAAAAAAAACATGGAAGCAACAGTTTAAAAATAAAATAAAAAAGCAAAATTAATAATAAAAAAAAAATTAAAAAAAGCACCCGTCCTGCCCTGCCCTTGCCCAATGGCGAACGCAAGCGTCGGTCTGGCGTCATATGTAAACAGCAATTGCACCATGCATGTGAGGTATCACCGCGAAGGTCAGATCGAGGGCAGTAATTTTAGCAGTAGACCTCCTCTGTAAATCTAACGGGGTAACCTGTAAAGGCTTTTAAAAATGTAGTTTGTCGCCAATGCGCGTTTGTGCGAAATTTTAAAGCATGTCGTGTTTGGTATCTATGTACTCGGCCTAAGATCATCTTTTTTATTTCATCAAACATTTGGGCAATATAGTGTGTTTTAGTGCATTAAAATAAAAAAAAGTGTATTTTTTCCCCAAAAAATGCGTTTGAAAAATCGCTGCGCAAATACTGTGTAGAAAAAAAAAATGCAACACCCACCATTTTATTCTGTAGGGCCTTTGCTTTAAAAATATATATAATGTTTGGGGGTTCAACATAATTTTCCTGCAAAAAAAATATGTTTTCATGTAAACAAAAAGTGTCAGAAAGGGCTTTGTCTTCAAGTGGTTAGAAGAGTGGATGTAAGCTTCCTAATGTGTATAAAATGCCAGAACAGTTCAAACCCCCCCCCAAATGACCCCATTTTGGAAAGTAGACACCCCAAGCTATATACTGAGAGGCATGTCGAGTCCATGGAATATTTTATTTCCGTCTTGAGTTTTGAGCCTAGGGAGATCAGCTCTCCCCTGACCACTGCCTTATGGTTCTCCCACACAAGGCCCTCATCGAGGCCATCTGTGGTATTTTCCCTGAAGTAGGGAGTGAAGACATCCATTAACCCTGCCACTACTGCAGTGTGGTCCAGTAGAATTTCATTCAGCCTCCATGTCCAGGCCCTATGGGTGCCTGATGGCAGGGTGAATTTAATCGTGACCGGAGCATGAACTGAGATAGTAATTTTGCCAAAGGACATTGACTGCAGGAGCTCAAGGGTAGTGCGATCTATGTATAAATGGTCTATGCGGGTGTATACGTCATGTACCTTGGAATAGTAGCTAAAGTCGCGACCCGAGGGGTGTAGTACTCTCCAGCTGTCCATCAATAGGTGTGACTGGAGGGTCCTACCAAAGTGTTTGAACGCGTAGGAATGTGAGGGCCTTGTATGGGACGTTTCAAGTAGGGGGTCTGGGCTAACGTTAAAGTAACCCCAAGGACCAGGAGACCCTCCTTAAATTCGGCCAACTGCTCCAAGGCTGCGTCAATGAAGGTGAGTTGGTTAGTATTGGGGGCATAGATCGTGGCGAACATTTGTATAGCAATTTTGCCTTTCAGGAAGACGTATCTTCCCAGAGGATCTATTTTATTCCCCATGGGCTGAAAGGGGCAGGACTTGTGGGTTGCGATTGTGCCTCCCCAGTATCTAAATCTAGGGGGACAGCTAAGGAACCACTGGCCGAAGAGGTGAATGGGCAGCTTAGGTGTTGACTGGGGTGTAAAATGGGTTTCCTGCAAGAAAATCACCTGTGCCCCATGCCTTTTTAGCTTTCACCACAACTTACTAGGCTTGTTTGGGGAGCAGAGGCCACGGACATTATAGAAGCTTACAGTCGGAGTAGCCATGGAGGGTTCAGAGGACAGTTGGAGTGACAAATATGTCTGTGTGGGCAGTGATGTAGAAGGTCGTTCCTGTGAGAAGAGGAGGAGGAGGAGGGAAGAAGAAAAGGGAGAAGGAAAAGAACAAACATGTTAAATCAGCAGTAAAAACATGACAAACACAGAATGGCAGAATCCATTGTGTAACGTTCTAAACATCTGTGAGTCATGCTCGGGGCCCCGTCTCATGACCCTGGGGAGGGCATCGGGGAAGTTGCAGGCTTCTGGAGCCGGGCGGCAGCGTTCTGGGAGGCTTTAGCTGCTTTCTGGGCCGTCGTTGCCAGTGCCATCTTGGCAGCCTCAAAGCTCTGCCCACGGGTCCCGGGAAAGAAGGAATCCAGCTGCCCCTGTCTAGTACTGGGTTGGACCCCCCTTTGCCTTCAGAACTACCTTAAAGTGTTTGTTACCCCAGCACTTGATATTCCTGATATGTGCCTGCTGTACCATGTACCTGTGTGAGAGTCTCCTGTTCTTTGTATTGCTTCCTTTATGTGAAATTCCAAGTGTTCCTGCTAGTCTCCTTGTTTTCCTACTCTCATACTGACCGCAGTGGGCTCTCTTGCTTAGTGTGGTCAGTTTCCAATAGGAAATCAAGGGCACGCCAGACTTGGATCTCCTGGCTTCTCGACTCAATCGCAAGGTGTCAAGGTTCGTGGCCAGGTCCAGAGATCCCTGGGCAGACGTGTTGGTGGCCCCGTGGGGTCAGTATCGGCTAATTTATGCCTTTCCCCCCACTGAAGTTGCTTCCTCGTGTGCTTCGCAGAGTAGAGTCTGAGGGGATTCCAGTGATTTTCATTGCCCCGGATTGGCCCAGGCACGCCGATCTAGTGCGCCTGGTGGTGGATGCACCTTGGTGACTACCGATGCGGGAGGACCTTCTCTCGCAAGGTCCCATTCTTCATTCTGCTTTACAGTCACTTGCTTTAACGGCATGGCTATTGAAAGCCAGGTACTAAGGGACCGAGGCCTGTCGGATTCGGTCATTTCAACCATGTTGAGGGCACGATAGTCGGCAAGATAGTCTTCTTTTAGGAAGATCTACCATTGCGTGTGGAGAGCCTACATCCCTATTACAAGGGATGTTTACATTCCTTGTAATAGGAATAAAAAAATCTTAAAATAAGTGTAAAAAAAAAAAAAAAGTAAAAAAAAAATTCAAAAACGCCCCTGTCCCCGGTAGCTCGCTATCAGAAGCGAATCCACACGCAAGTCGCCCACATATGTAAACACCGTTCAAACCACATATGTGAGGTATCGCCGCGTGCGTTAGAGCGCGTGCAACAATTCTAGCACTAGACCTCCTCCGTAATTCTAACCTGGTAACCTGTAAAAAACAATTAAAGCGTCGCCTATGGAGATTTTTAAGTACCGAAGTTTGGCGCCATTCCATAAGAGTGTGCAATTTTAAATCGTGACATGTTAGGTATCTATTTACTCGGCGTAACATCATCTTTCATATTTTCCCAAAAATTGGGCTAACTTTACAGTTTTGTTATTTTTTAATTCATGAAACCATTTTTTGTTTTAAAAGGCGTATGAAAAATTATTGCGCAAATACCGTGCAAGAAAAAAGTTGCAATGACCGTCATTTTATTCCCTAGGGCAGTGATGGCGAACCTTTTTGAGCCCGAGTGCCCAAACAGCGCCACAAAACCAACTTATTTATTTCAAAGTGCCAACATGAAATTAAACCTACCAGTGGCTCTGTACAGAGGAAGGGACTGATCATCCCTCTGAATGAGCCCTAAGGGACCAAAAACATACAATTCTGCCCAGAAAATCAATTTTGTGCTTTTTCAAAGGAGTGTGTTACGCTCAGAATACTGGGATCAGAGATGGATGCATGTGCTCAGAATACTGGGATCAGGGATGGATGCATGTACTGGGATCAGGGATGGATGCATGTACTGGGATCAGGGATGGATGCATGTACTGGGATCAGAGATGGATGCATGTACTGGGATCAGAGATGGATGCATGTACTGGGATCAGAGATGGATGCATGTGCTCAGAGTAGGATCAGTGGGGTGATGTGAAGGCCCTTCCAAAAGCAGTGTCCTCTGCCCCTTTACATCCCCCCCACATACACAGCAGTGTCCTTGGCGTCCTCCCCCTTCCTCCATAGCACTCTCCTACCTGTGTATGTACAAAGTCCTCCACATTGCCATGCTTCAGCGCCAAGCCCCTGCACAAGAAGCCGCTTTCCACGTCCAGGAAGGGAGGAGTCATTCTCCTCCATACACATCATTACACAGGCATCACACGCTGCTTACAGAGCAGACACTCGATGTCCTTTCCAATTGGCTGCCCTCAGTGCATGCAGGGAGGGCTTTACTCGCATCTGCCTAATCGCACTCATGATAGGAACGTAGTCGGCTCCTCAGTGCCTGCACCGCCAGTGAAAGTGACTGCCTTGCTGGGGGATTCCCTCTGCTATCCTGGTGGCGTGCAGCGTGCCCACAGAGGAGGCTCGGAGTGCCAGCTGTGGCACGCGTGCCATAGGTTCGCCATCACTGCTCTAGGGTGTCTGCTAAAAAAACGTATATAATGTTTCGGGGTTCTGAGTAATTTTCTAGCAAAAAAATGATGATTTGTACATGTAGGAGAGAAGTGCTAGAATAGGCCCGGTATGGAAGTGGTATAAAAAGCCCGGTGTTGAAGTGGTTAAAGGGGTCTTCCAGATTCCGACAAAACCCCCCGCCCGCAGACCCCCACAACCACCGGGCAAGGGTTGTGGGGATGAGGCCCTTGTCCTGCGGCCTGCCAGGTTGCATGCTCGGATAAGGGCCTGGTATGGATATTTGGGGGGAACCGCACGCATTTTTTAAAAGAAAATTGCGGCGGGGTTCCCCTTAATATCTATACCAGACCTGAAGGGCCTGGTAATTGTGTTTGGGGCGACCCCCACTTTTTTTTTATCAATGACTTTTCTATGTATTGCCGGGAGCCGACAATTCATTAATAGCCGCGAGTGAGTTTTAAATGACTTTTGCCTTCAGAAATGACACTTTGTGCAGGGACAGTTCTAAGCACGGGAAACATGCGCGATTTTACATGCATATTATACACACCCCCCAGGTACGAAATTTAAAGAAATATTTCACTTTTATTGTTTCACTTTAAGCATTATTAAAATCACAGCTCCCGAAAAAACGGCTGTTTTTAAAACTTTTTTTTGCATTGATACATGTCCCCTGGGGCAGGACCCGGGTCCCCAAACACTTTTTATGACAATAACTTGCATATAAGCCTTTATAATTAGCACTTTAGATTTTTCAAATTTGCAGCCAACACCCCAATTTGTTCGCTGTTCGGCGAACGGGCGAACAGGCAATGTTCGAGTCGAACATGAGTTTGACTCGAACCCGAAGCTCATCCCTACTCAAGACATGCCAGGCAGACTTTCAATGAGTACTTGGAAGTCCTTCAAAAGGCAGAACTCAACATAAACATAGCAGAGACCCTGAGGCACTTTAGAAGCTGACCGAATTGAGGGAGTTGTTCCTGTGCTTGCTAGACCGTCAAACCCATAAACAGTTCAGCTACATGTCTCAAGGTTTTTATGAACATAGTAATAAATGCGGTCGTATGCTCGCAAGGGCCCTCCGGAAAAAACATGCTCAAGCATACATACAAAAGCTCCATTCCTCCTCTGGAGAACTGACTGGACAGTCTTCTAAAATTGCCTCAGGGTTTCGGGATTACTACGCCAAAATTGTACAACTTAGACTCCGGGTTACCCCCCCCCCCCCCATTGCACAGAAGGCAGTTCGAGAGTACATCACTCCCCTGAATGAGGATCAGTGCTCCACTTTGGAGCTGCTGAGCTTGGAGAAATAGTGAAGTCCTTTCCCAATGGGAAAAGCCCTGGCCCTGATGGGGTCACCAAAGCGTACTATAAGACTTTCTTCTCCCTTCTGGCAGCACCTATGTGCAAGTATTTGAACTCCATAGCAGGGGGCAATGTTATCCCCCCAGAGTCGCTAATGGCCCACATCACTGATACCGAAAGAGGGCAAGGACCCCACTGTCCCCCAGAGCTACCACCCCCTCTCCCTCTTGAATGTAGATATTAACATTTTGGCAAAAATCTTAGCCAATAGGCTTAAACACCTTATGCCTGAAATCATCCACCCTGACCAGACGGGTACAGGTAGAGAGGCTAGAGACCATTCCCTTAGAGCAATTCAACTTATCCAAATTATCGACAGATGCTGAAAAAGCTTTTGATCGCATCGATTGGTCTCATCTGAAAGCGGTACTAGAGACCCTGGGACTGCGCATGTTGACATATCATGGCCCTATATTCAAATCCCTGCGCGCAGGTTAAAGTGAATGGAATCTTCTCCTCGTGGTTCCCGACCAGGAATGGCATGAGACAGGGGTGCCCCCATTCACAAATCCTATTCGCCCAGGTGCTGGAGCCATTACTACGCACTGTACGAGCTAGCAAGGACATTAAGAGGCTGCAGGTTGGCAACACAATATAAGCGGTCGGCCTACACCGAGGATGTGTCATTTCACCTCTCGGACCCCCTGATCTCGTTACCCAATCTGATGAAAGAACTCAAACATTGTGAATCACTTTCCAACTTTAAGATGGATTGATTACACAAAGTCAGAAGTCCTACCTATCCAATTGACTTCCCCTTTAACAAATGGCCTCCAGACTGCCTTCCCCTTCACCTGGGCCAAGTCTTCCCTTTGATATTTGGGCATACAACTCACAGACCGCTTTGACACTCTTTACGCTGCCAATTACCCGCTTGTTACTCAATTCGGTTAAAAGAGACCTCTCACAATGGACGCAGACTACTTTCACATAGCTAGAATGGATAAACCTCAAAAATGAATTTTTCCACGTATAATCTTCTTCCTACAGATGTTACCGATACACCTACCCAGACACTTTTTTGACCATTTGTCCAGCATGCTTTTCGGGTTTGTATGGAATGCACGGAAACGCAGAATAGCCTTGAGGGTGCCGAGACGCCCAAAACGTGAGGGTGGTTTGGGAATCCACGACATACAGCGCCTCTACCAGGCCATTGTCCTCCAGAGGATTCTCAACTGGCGCTTCCATACTCGCTCCAATCTTTGGGTCCCCCTAGAGCAGTGGTTCTCAACCTGGGGGTCGGGACCCCCCTCGGGGGTCAAATGATGATTTGCCAGGGGTCACCTAATCCTGGGCTGTTCCTGAAGCCTGTGAAGTATTATGTGTTACCGGTGACAAGAATTTATTATAAAAAAATATAAATAGTCTGCTGCAATCAATTGTAACCATATAGGTTATCTAAATGAAAAATATATATAAAAAAGGTGGATTGTGCTAACTTAAACCCTAAAACCTGTGATCTTCTACTCGATATGTGGACTATGTGCTCTAAACATTATTAATTAAAACCACAATTAAACAATATGTGAACTCAGTGTTCTAAACCTTAAACCACAATTAGTATACCATTCTGTGTGTCATTAGCAGAAATCCTGCTGTGATTTTTTAAAAGTGCATGTGCAATGAACTAACAATCCCTTGTTCAGTAAATATAAGAAATAAAATTCAGAAATAAAATTAAACCATAAAATACTTAGTTCATAAAATCCTCCCAGTGAACTGAATGGAGATATTATGTGGATGGATTTCCAAGAAAAATGTCCATGTAATCCAGTGCCGGTGATATGTTCTATTCCCAGTGACTTGCTAGATATTCTCTAGATTTTCACCTCCACCACGTTGTGCTATAAACCACCACCAGGTAAATTGGCCACTCACCAGATAGGCTGAATATGTGCGCCTTTGGTTCATATGGATAACCACTCCGTGTTGTAGATTTATCCAGCAGTTTCTCCCCATATGTCGGTGGTGAATGTCACTCTGATTGCTCATAAGATATAAAGGGCCATCATGGTGCAGTATGTATAAAAATCATTTATTAAAGTTAAAAAATATATGTGTCATACACTCACATTTATCTGTGCCTCCAAGCCGGCACTGAGCTGATCCAGCAATGTATAGGTATTCTTTATGTCTGGTCCGCACAAGTGCCCCTCACGGTTCCTTTCTGGGCTGAGTGATGCTATGAATCCTGTTTACAATTACCAGAGATGTCCCTGCAGCCTCAATGCATTTCGAAATCAATTCGTCATCAGGAAATGTGAGTGTATGACACATATATTTTTTAACTTTAATAAATGATTTTTATACATACTGCACCATGATGGCCCTTTATATCTTATGAGCAATCATAGAGTGACATTCACCACCGACATATGGGGAGAAACTGCTGGATAAATCTACAACACGGAGTGGTTATCCATATGAACCAAAGGCGCACATATTCAGCCTATCTGGTGAGTGGCCAATTTATCTGGTGGTGGTTTATAGCACAACGTGGTGGAGGTGAAAATCTAGAGAATATCTAGCAAGTCACTGGGAATAGAACATATCACCGGCACTGGATTACATGGACATTTTTCTTGGAAATCCATCCACATAATATCTCCATTCAGTTCACTGGGAGGATTTTATGAACTAAATATTTTATGGTTTAATTTTATTTCTGAATTTTATTTCTTATATTTACTGAACAAGGGATTGTTAGTTCATTGCACATGCACTTTTAAAAAATCACAGCAGGATTTCTGCTAATGACACAGAATGGTATACTAATTGTGGTTTAAGGTTTAGAACACTGAGTTCACATATTGTTTAATTGTGGTTTTAATTAATAATGTTTAGAGCATAGTCCACATATCGAGTAGAAGATCACAGGTTTTAGGGTTTAAGTTAACGCAATCCATCTTTTTTATATATGTTCCTGAAGCCTGCACCACTCTTCCAGACTTTGTGGCCGCCCAGCAGGGCTGTTCCTGGAGCCCACGGCTGACCACATCTTCGCAGCCGCCCATTAAGTTCACGGCATGGCTGGGGGGCAGAGACTAGAGGTCAGCTAACTGGTGAGGAATGTGAAGTAGGAGGGGCTGGAGGAGACCCTATCTCCTGATTTCGGCATAGGTGTCACTGCTATGAGACACCACAAAGTCCGAGACACAGTGAAGCTGGAGACACAGTGAGTAACATTACCTGTGATTATAGTTGCCATTAAAAATCCCAACTACAATTCTCAGATCAGCAGATGACCTTGATCAAGACCACCTAATTTGGCTGATCAGAACTCCGCCCAGCACTGCCACTCACCCCAACTCCTTGCCAGCACTGCCACTCATCCCATTCCCCCCAAACCCCACCAAGGAGTAAGAGAAAGAATAGAAATAGAGAATACATGGAAGGGAGAGAAAAAGAGGGGGGGGGACAAAGAAAAGGGGAGAGAGAATAAGAGAAAGAACAAAAAAGGCAGCTAGAGAAAGAGATGGGGGGGGGGGGGAGAAATTAAGATAGAGAGAGCTAAAACAGAAAACAGAAAGAAAGGAGAACAAAAGAGAAAGAGTGGTACATCCTAAAATGTACCATCAGGGGTTTTAAAACGGTATGAGTGGAAGGGACTCAGGGACCGCTAAATGTCCGTGGGTTAGGGGCGAAAATTACTGGTCTTGCCCTGGCAGCGGACTCCTCACGCTACGAAAATGATTTTACTGTTAGGGGTCCCCACAACTTGGGAAATTTTATCAAGAGGTCACGGCACTAAAAAGGTTGAGAACCACTGCCCTAGAGAAATGCTTAGCGGGACGGAATCTATCCTATGCACCATGGCTGCCCCGGGGGCTGTCTGATACAACCTCCCAGTTGACAGCCTGGGACCAAATAGACCCACTTCTGAGAGTGGACCCTCCTGTGTCCCCGCTGGGCGGGTTCCTATTGTTTCCTCCTGGTGAGCAAATGGCCTTTATTGGGCCCTAGGTGGATGATGGCAACACCAGTTGTGGTAAACTCATGAAAGATATTAAAAGCTCTTGAGCTTTGATGCCTGTAGGCTAGACATAAAGGGCTCACAACTGGACTTTTGGAGGTATAGACAACTTCATAATTTTTTTTTGGGATACACAGCCGCTCAGAGCCCTTTCCGCCCTCACACCGTTTGACGCCATTTTGTAGATGAAAAACCAATACCCCATATGGTATCTGAATTATACCGACTACTGGGCTCTGCCGCACACGAGTCTAAGCCTGCTCATATTCGGGTGTGGAAAAGAGACTTGGGACGTGAACTTACTGAGACCCAGTTAACCCACTTATATCAGCTCACCCACTCATGCGCTATTGACTCTAAAACCCAGGAATCAAACTAAGATAATGTCCCGCTGGTACCGGGTGCCAACAGACTTTGCACTTATCTATCCCTCTAGGTCGGAGCTATTCTGGCGAGGCTGTGCACACAGGGGGTACACTTCTCCACATATGGTGGGAATGCCCCCTTAATCAAACCCTTTTGGGAAAATATCAAGGACCAAATAAGAGACATACTAGGGCTTGACGTTCCGTTATCCCCGGCTCACTTCCTCCTGCACATCCTTCCGATCCCAATCGGCCAATACAAAAAGAGCACATTGCCCCACTTGCTGACTGCAGCTCGGCGCTTGCTTCCAACCTACTGGAGACGGTCCAGGGTCCCTACCTGGGAGGAGTGGATCTGCAGGGTAAGTGACATCCGAGAGGCGGAAGACTGGATAGCGACTTGTCAGGGTTCTCGAGACCTATTTGTAGGCGTCTGGACACCCTGGATAGGGTATGTGTTCGATCCTGGACATGTGTTCTCTAGCCTAGACATGGCTTTGTTGGAGTAGGCAGAACACTCCCTTAAAGCCTGTGTCACCAAGAATCTAGGGAGCGGGGGGATATTCCTTGCTGTACGAGTCCCGATGGGTCACATATTCCAATCAAGAGTGGGGCGCTCGGTGTGGGCATGAAAAGAGCTCCTCACAATACTTCAGGTCTGATTTGGTTGTTTCCTCTCTCCTACCTTTCAGAAATTGTATACACCCCCAGTTACACGGATGCTGGTTGGAGTATTGCACGCTATGCTGTTGATGGGCATAACGCCTAATGCCTCTTCACTGGAGGGGAGGGCCCCTTCCTCATAGGTGGCACTGTTTCTCTCCCCCCCCCCCGAATGTTTAACATCAACCTCGGGTACCCCTAGCTCGCGGAGGGCGAAAGGTGGCTCGTTGAAGGCTATTTTGGCCCCGCTCCCCCTGTCCCTGGCGCTGACTAGGTGACCCTATTTCCACTAAGAAATCAATGATCGCACTAGTTGGCTTAGTGCGGTAGAGCCATCATGCAGAGGCTCTTCTAAACTAATTGTTTTATATGCATACTAAATATGTTCACTGTGATTACCTCAAATGAGACTCCCCTAAATCCCTAACGAGGACAGCCCATTGGTTATTTCGCAAAGTATTCACCTGGTATTCCCTTTCCTTTTTTATTATTTTCTTGTTTAGTCTGATTGGATGTGATGTCTATGTGGGTTTGAGAATTTATTCAGACACAAATGGACATATGTTACTTGTCTTAAAAAAAAAATAGGATTTTTTTACTCACCGTAAAATCCTTTTCTCTGGATGGACACAGCTCCTTTATTCTTGACCTTAGGGTTTATATGCCGTCTATCAGGAGAGGACTAGGCAGAGACATGTTAGACAGTTAAAACATGTAACAGCAAAGCTGAACAGTACCGCCCAGGGGGCGGTCCCTCTGGCTATAACCCCTCACCCTGCATCTAGCAGCTCAGTTCATCAAAAAGCAGTGAAAACATAAAAAGGAGGGGGGGGGTGCTGTGTCCGTCCATGAACTTCAGAGAAGAGGATTTTACGGTGAGTACAAAAATCCTATTTTCTCTTTCATTTATGGATGGGCACAGCAAACAAACTTCCACCCAAAACAACCATAGCTCCTCAACGGAGGAGTTGCAACCTTAAACAGCCACCTACAAAACTTTGCAACCTTGTAAAACTTAGTGAAAGTGTGAACGGACGACCAGGTCGCCGCCTTACACACCTGGGAGACAGACGCTTGATGTCGGAAAGCCCAGGAGGCACCTATTGCCCTGGTCGAATGCGCAGTGACAGGAAAGGGAGGTGCCCGCCCTTTTAGGGCATAAGACTGAATCACGATCTGTCTGATCCGAGAAATGGTGGCCGACGAGAATGCCAGGCCTTTCTTTGGACCAGTCACCGACACAAACAGTGAGTCCGACCTCCGAAACTGAGCCGTAGCAGACAGATACACCCGCAGAGCTCGGACCACGTCCAAGGAATGCAAAGCAAACTCTTTGGGATGTGACGGCTGAGGACACAAGGATGGAAGCACAATATCCTCATTTAGATGAAAAGCCAAAACAACCCTTGGAAGAAACAAAGGCTGTGGGCGTAGCACCGCTTTATCCTTGTGGAGGATCAAGTAGGGAGACTTGCAAGACAAGGCAGCCAACTCAGAAACCCTCCTGACTGATGTAATAGCCACCAGAAAGGCAACTTTCTGAGAGAGTGTCAAAAGAGGAATCTCTCTGATGTTCTCAAACAGAGGTTTCTGAAGTACCGAGAGCACCAGATTCAAATCAGGCAGTGGTGGTCGAAGCGGAGGGGCCACATGTCGAACCCCTTGCACAAACATACTCACCAGTGAATGAGCTGCCAAGGGTCGTTGAAAGACAGAAGACAGCCAAGGCTGATATCTGCCCCTTAATGGTGCTTAAGGCAAGTTTTTGATCCACTCCACGCTGTAAAAACAGCAGGATCCTGGAAACTGAATATGTCCATGGACGCCACTCCATCTCCTCACACAGAGATGTAGGCCTTCCACGTGCAATGATAGATCTTCCGAGAAGATGACTTCCGTGCCCTCAGCATGGTGGAAATTACTGAATCCGACAGGCCTTGGTCCTTTTGTACCTGACTTTCAACAGCCATGCGGTTAAAGCCAGCGACTGTAAAGCAGGATGAAGTATAGAACCTTGCGACAGAAGGTCCTCTCGCATTGGCAGTCGCCAAGGAACATCCACCACCAGGCGTACTAGGTCAGCGAACCAGGGACGCCGAGGCCAATCTGAGGCAATTAGAATCACCAGAATCCCTCAGTCTCCACTCTGCAAAGCAGACGAAGAAGAAGTTTTAGCAGGAAAAAGGCATAAATTAGCCGATACTGTCCCCACGGAGCCACCAACGCATCTGTCGCGTCCGCCCAGGGATCTTTGGACCTGGCCACAAATCTCAATACCTTCCGATTGAGTCGAGAAGCCAGGAGGTCCACGTCTGGCGTTCCCCATCTCAGGCAAAGGAGTCAAACATATCCAGGTGTAGCGACCATTCTCCTTGGTCCAGCATCTGACGACTTAGGTAGTCCGCTTGCCAGTTTTCTATACCCGGAATGTATATGGCCGTTAGAGCCGTCACGCTCTGCTCTGCCCACCACAGGATGTGAGCGACCTCCAATGCTGCAGCCGAGCTTGTTCCTCCTTGATGGTTGACATACGCCACCGCCATGGCGTTGTCCAACTGGATCTTGACTGGACATCCCTGCAGCCTCTGACCATGTGGAGAGGTACTGCCCGATCGCCAGGCGGGATTCTTCCGGCGTCCAGCAACCCTGTGTCGACTGTATGCCCCAAACTCCCCCCCAACCGGTCTGGCTGGTGTCCGTCGTGATCGCCGTCCAGTGAAAGGAAAGGAACCACTTCCCGGACTGAAGGGCCAGAGATCTCAGCCACCATACCAGGGAAGTCCTGTCTAGCTGGCTCACCTGGATTTGACAATCGAAGGTGGCTATCATGAGACCCAGGACACGCATGCAAAAGCACAGGGACGACCACCTGCGGGATGCCAACAGCTTCACCGCAGTTCGAAGAGTCTGCAACTTTGCCAAAGGGAGAAAAACTCACCTCTGAGGAGTCCAGAATCATGCGCTGAGTCGGCACCAACACCGACTTCTGGAGGTTCAGTGCCAAAATAAACTCTTGAAGGGTCTCACTGGCTATAGCCACATCCTCCTCTAATTCTGAAGCTGCTCTCAGAAGGAGGTCGTCCAGGTAAACCCACGATAGCGATTCCTCGCTGTCTCAGCAGAGCTAGAATCGGGGCGAGCACCTTGGTGAAAACCCTTGGTGCCGGCACCAGGCCAAAAGGGAGAGCTACAAATCGGTAGTGATCGTCCCCGACTGCAAAGTGCAGAAGTCTCTGATGCCTGGCGTATATGGGGACATGCAAGTATTCGTCCTTTATGTCCAAGGATGCCAGAAAATCCCCCGGATGGAGTGCAGCGACTACAGAGCGAACTGATTCCATCCTGAACCTTCGTACTTTTACAAAGGTGTTAAGGGCCTTGAGATCCAGGATAGGACGGACCCTGTCCTTTTTTTGGACTACAAACAGATTGGAGTAGAATCCCTGAAACCTTTCTGTCAGCGGCACAAGTACTATTACCCCGCGCATCAGCAGGTCCTACACTGCCCCAAAAAGGGCGTTCTGACGAACCAGAAGAAGAAGAAGGTTTGAGGGAAAAAAAAATCTGTTTGGTGGACAAGAAAGAAATTCTATCTTGTACCCCGATAAAACCACTTCGCAGACCCACTGGTCGGAAAGCAGGGAGGCCCACCGAGCTGCAAACTCGCAAAGGAGACCCCCCTTCATGCTGTCGCAGATTTGTTTGCAGGCTTGTTTGGCTTGCGAAACCAGAGACGCTTTTCTCCCTCAGCTGGCCCCTTGTCGGCCTGGGAATGCTTACCTGCAGGCCAAGGATCACGGAAAAAAACCGCTTGAGCAGAAAAGGAGGGCCCTGGCCTATGGCGCGGCTCTTTACCTTTTCTGGATTGTTGGAGCAGCGTGCTCTTACCCCCAGTTACATTTTTAATAATGTCATCCAGCGAGGCTCCTAATAGCCTCTCTCCCTGGAATGGCAAATCCGCCAGAGCCTTCTTGGAAGCCTAGTCCGGGGATCAGCATTTTAGCCAAATCAGGCGACGTAGCACCACAGCAGATACTGAGGCTCTGGAAAGCAAGGGCGCTGTATCTGAGGCCGCATTGCAGACATACTTAAGGCCATGCACCAGCTGGTTGGCCAGTTCCACGCAGACCGGGGAAGCCTGTTGCTCTACCAACTCGTGGTGCAACAATTTTGCCCATTCTGTAAGTGTCTGACACCAGGGCCGTGGCCAACACTGGCTGCAATGCTGACCCCACCACCGTGAACATAGCCCGGGCCATCGCCTCAGTCCTCCTGTCTGCAGGGTCCTTAAAGGCAGGGGTCCCTCTACCAGATTCGTGGTTACCTTGTTTAACCTGGATACCGGGGGGGTCCACAATCGGGGGAGATGTCCATTTTTTTCAGGAGGGGTAACGGACGTTGCGTTTTGGGACCGAAAAGGCCCTCTGCGGTCGTTCCCATTCTTTGTATATAAACTTATCAAAATAAGTTAGGTAGGAAACACCTTAGCAGTGCGGGCCGGCTTGTGGGACCCAAAAGGGACCGAAACCTCAGTAGATGCCCCCACCGTATCCTCCAATTTTAGGGTCTCCCGCACTACAGTGATAAGTGCTCCAACAAGCGCCTTTCCTGCACGGACACGGGGTCTTCCTCACTGTCCGAATGGTCCTGGTCCGCATCCTCTGACACGTCAGCCACAGCCAGGCCCGAGTCTGAATCAGAGCTTTCCCCAGAAGATGGTGGGGGGAGGGGGTGTTTTTTTTACCCCCCCCCCTGCGCGCACACACCACCTCCACCCTGGCAACAAAGGACTCCAGGACCGCCAACAAAGCGTCCATAGGCACGGCAGCTGCAGGGGCCCCGGTTGCTATCACAGCGATGTCTGGGGAAGAAGCGGCAGCTTCTGACGCCATGCTGACCCACACTCGCCACTTAGAGACTAAAGGCAAGGTACACAAAAGGTCCACCCTCCTAGCTGCTACAGACCAAGGGGACCCCCAGAGGACTCACCACCCTTACCCAGGTACTGCACAACGCTGCTGTCCGCTCTCACTCCTGCACTGCCTGAGGTGTTCTCCTGCATCTGAGGTGTTCTGTGCTGTTCGCGCCGTTCAAAAAGACATTTCCAGCGCTAGAGGCCAAAACTAAGCTGGGGCTACTAGAAAATGGCCGCCTCAGGAAAAAGAGTGTGAGTTACGAGAAAATGGCCACCGGCTGCTTCAGCATTAAAACTAGCGCGGCTACAAGAAAATGGCCGCCGTTCATTTCTGAGGTAAAAGAAAAAGGCCGCGAACACGCTGGGCCTCTGAGCGGAGGCCCCCCACATGGAAGACCAGACAACACCCCAAAACGGAAAGCGGACCCTGGACACCCAGTGCAGCCCCCAGCCCCTCCCCGGAGGATCCCCAGTCAGGTACACAGCAAGCCCAGCCACCACAGATGCATGGGGAGGAGGGAAGGAACAGAGAGAGAAGAAAGGGAGCGAGAGACTACCTAGTCGACCTCCCAAGGAATGCCCAGCTGTTCCATTCTGCCGAAACAGGTGGAACCCTACTTACCCGTCCTGTGGGGACTGCTGGACACATTCCGGACGGACCCATCACCCGAGCAGTACGGAGTGGCTGCTGGCCACGGCCCACTGTGTCTCGGACAGCAAGTAGCCTGGTCATATGTGTGCCCCGGAGCATATAGCTCACCGGCCACCCCTGGAGCAAACGGGGTATGTTGTGGCCGACCCAGCGCGTAGCTAAAGGTCTGCTCACGCTCGATGACCGGACTGGGGAGACAAGGATCTATATTATCCAGCCTGCCGCCAAGCCGGCAGTTGATCATAGATCTCAGGATCAAAAAAGCAGAAAAAAGCAAAAAATCTCCAGGACCAATGGTCCCAACCGGAAGCCAGGTCCTTCTATGCTAGGCAGAAAAAAACTGAGCTGCTAGATGCACGGTGAGGGGTTATAGCCAGAGGGACCGCCCCCTGGGGCGTACTGTTCAGCTTTGCTGTTACATGTTTTAACTGTTTAACATGTCTGCCTAGTCTTCTCTTGATAGACGGCATATAAACCCTAAGGTCAAGAATAAAGGAGCCGTGTCCGTCCATGAACGAAAAAGAGAAAGATTATACAAAAAAAATAAAATGGAGGTGAACATGGTCAGCAACAATACTCCCAATACTACTTAATACCGTGGCGTTTAAACAATGCTCAATTGGTACTAAGGGGCCCAAAGTCTGACAAGAAAATATCCCCCTCACCATTATACTACCACCACCAGCCTGAACCATTGATACAAGGCAGGATGGATCCAGGCTTTCATGTTTTTTACGCCAAATTCTGACCCAGCAGCAGATAATCGAGACTCAGACCAGGCTACCTTTTTCCAATTTCAAAAAACACACAGAAGGGCGCAACCACCTCATGCATTACCATTATTAATTTTATTACATCCACATAGACAAATGGATACTCACATGCAGAATAAAAACATCAAGCTAAACAAGTGTGCTCCAGCTGGAACGGAATGGTGTCGTCCTCGGAACCATTAGTTGGACAGCTGACACGTTTTGGGGGTCATGCCTTTTCCTCAGAACCTTTTTCCAATCTTATTGTCCAATTTTGGGGAGCCTGTTCGAATTGTAGCCTCAGATTCCTGTTCTTAGCTCACAGGGGTGGCACCCGGTGTGGTGGTCTGCTGCTGTAGCCCATCTATTTCTTAAGGTTCAATGTGTTGTGCGTTCAGAGTTGCATTCTGCATACCTTGGTTGTTATGAGTGGTTGAGTTACTGCCTATCATCTCAAACTAGTATGCCCCTTTACCTTTGACATCAACAAGACATTTTTGTCCACACAACTGCCGCTCACTGCATATTTTCTCCATTTTAGACCATTCTCTGTAAACCCTAGAGATGGCCAAGCATGAAAATCCAAGTAGATCAGCAGTTTTTGAAATACTCAGAACAGCCCCGTCTGGCACCAAGACATATACAAATGTGAACTCACCAGGGGGGGCCCAGTGGTTGCCAATCCCAGTAATGATATAACAGAAAAGCAAATCTCCCCAAAATGAGAGTAAGGGACTTTGTAGGCAACAAGATTGAATGAAACAATTTGATCGATAGATTAGTATCACTTAATGAAAATTTTTTATATAAAAGTTTATAAGGTGTAAACAACACCAACAATATAACATCATAAAATCACCAATATTGAGATATTCATGCAGTCAGTATTCCAGCCGACACGTTTCGGCACTTATTGGGGGTCCCTTCATCAGGGTTATTCCAGATTGACTGACCATAGCATGTTCTAGACAGAAAATAGAAAAACAAAAACAAAAAAAATACACATACATATCAATAAAATACACATATATACATAGAACATATATTCATCATGTATGGGGGCAGGGGAAAGGAGCATCATTGAGGACAGGACTACAGATAGCCACCTACCGACTCAATTGAAATCGTCACGTGTCTCCAAAAGTTGTGTCAGACCTAAAAAGAATGCATAAGGTGTGACAGTAGGTAAAAATGCTAGAAAGATAGGCCACGCAAGGAGTAGTTGGACTGTGGACACTTGGCTATACACAAGTGTGGCCAGGGCAGATATCGTGGATGTCTATAAACAAAAAACAGTAGACAGATTATATACATGCTGTTTGCTTGAGAAAGTTGGTGCTTTAAAATAGGCAATTGGGGGCGTGGCCAGATGTGGGAGGGTGAGAGAGTGTCAGCGTGAGTGTGTGAGGCCTCCGCTCCACCCCCCCCCCCCCCCCGACTGAAACTATGCCCATCTAGCATGACCAATATGGGATGTGCAGCCCCGCTATCAGAGCCAGTACTGCTATAGTTATCGTAACTCCTGTTGTCACTTGCCACCCCCACCCTCGCTGGGGAGTGGATTGCATTGGTACGCTGTTGCGCTGAGGAGAAGCCTGTGCCTGGGTGCTGCAGAGCCGGAGGTCGGAGGACGCCGAGCATCGAAATAATTGCTTTGGCTGACTGCTGCTGCGGGGACGGTCGTGAGAGGACCAGTAGCTCCACTGTGCTGTCTTGCCTGCACCCAACCGCCCGTCTGCTGTACTGGAGGACACATTCTGTGGCGGTAAGCAGGGAGCGAAAAGAGGGGAACTAGGAGCACGTACAGCATACAGACCCCCCCAGTGTTCTCGTGGGATTTCGGGGCCCAACGTGACCACACAGCACCATCACAGAGCCTGGGTGAGTGGAGGCAGAGTGTGAGGCAGACATTGAACACCGGGGGAGCTCTGAGGACGGACTCAATCAGAAATACACAGTTCACTGGAAGTTCACAGGAAGCATTCTCTCCCTTCTCCCCTAAACAGATAGCTTAAAAGAGGTGCACCCTGAGGCTGTGTAATAGGACTTGGAGGTGGGACAAGTGCCAGTTGTACAATAATCCCTCAGGGCCAGAGTCAAGCCAGAGCCACAGTTAAAAAGGCAAAAGGGACCAAGGCTGCGCCGTATTAACGTATAATTAAACTACAATTGCAGAACTGTAGGGACCGCAGGGATAATGGAGTAGGAGAGTGGGATAGCCGGGCATTCCAATCTCAGAGACACCTCTCATAAGAGATATTTGCTCTTCATCCATCATTACTAGTATCGATAACACCTACAATATATCTATACCCAATAAAGGAATCCCCCCCCCCCCGTACATTGATTGAGCCGTATATAACTAATACCAGTGGTTCTCAACTCCAGTCCTCAGGGCCCACCAACAGGCCAGGTTTGCAAGATAACTGAAATGCATCACAGGTGATATAATTTGCTGCTCAGGGATTGCAGTATTCTAGTCTGCATCTCACCAAGGTAATACTTAAAATCTGGCCTGTTAGTGGGTCCTGAGGACAGGAGTTGAGAACCACTGACTAATACAGATAGTTGCAATACTGTGGTACTGCGACATTCTACTATGTCCGGGAAACGGGGAGTAGAGGAGCAGATAAACCAGCATCAGACACTGCAGGAAGGAACCCAGGTCACATGTTCTGCAAAGAGCCAAGCAAGTCAAGCAAAGGCAGCAGCGGCAAAGCTAGAGCGATTTGCTCGAAATACCCTTTCACCAGCAAAACCTCAACAGTCAGCTCATTCAGGAACCTCGGTGGCTAGGAAAAGTCAAGGTAGTGGCCAGGCACCGGTACCAGTGAATCAGGCAGCAATATCAAGTACAAAAACAGCCAGTAACAAAGGGCAAGGGGCAGGGAAACCGAATGTGACAACTGCAGTAACAGCGGCAACAAGCGTCACCAGTACAATAGAGGTGAATATGGAGGAGGGCACGGGAGAAAGGGAGGAAGAGCCCACATTGAGAGACCTTTTGCATGCAATAAATGCATGTAGGGAATCGATAACCAGCCTGGATACTCAGTTGAAAGGTATAAAAGAGGAGCTGGTTGCAATGGGGGGCAAGCTGAAAGAAACAGTTGAAAGAACTACTGTCCTAGAGGAAAGGCTAAGCGCAGTGGAAGATGTGCTACTCCCACTTAGACAAGACATTGTGGGGATGAAAAAACAAATGGATAATCAGGCCGCCAAGATCAACGAATTAGAAAACAGGAATCGGAGAAGTAACGTCAGAATAATAGGCATGCCCGAACGGAGTGAGGGATCTGACCCTATACTATTCCTGGAGGGGTGGTTTAAGGAGACATTTGGGGCAGCATCTTTTTTTGGCATTGAGCGCGCCCATCGATTCCCCTTTAAACCCCGCCAGGGAAGTGAGCGTCCAAGACCATTAATTTTAAAAAATGTTTAATTATAGGGACAAAGTGACCCTACTCCGGAAGGCCAGAGAAATCATATAAGGGGAAAAAATTTTTTTAATTCTACCAGGACTTCTCCCCAGAGCTTCAAAGGAGGCGAGCGGCCTTCATGCCAATTAAACGTATTCTCCAGGAAAATAAGATGGACTATGGCCCATGGATATGCAATTAGCGGACCTCCAGCTGTTGCAAAACTACAAGTCCCATCATGCCTCTGCCTCTGGGTGTCATTGCTTGCTGCTGTCAGGGTCTCGCTATGCCTCATGGGACTTGTAGTTTGGCAACAGCTGGAGGTCCGTTAATTGCATATCCCTGGACTATGCACTCCTATACCCTGCCCGCTTGTGGGTATCAGCGTTGAATGGCATACATTTTTTTGACTCCCCAGTGAGTGTTGAGGGGTGGTTGGAAGAAAATAGGAAAATCTCACAGAAAACGGCAGAGCAAGAGACTAATAAGACTTTGGGGTTTTTCTCCCCCCCCCCCTCCCTTTTTTTTTTTTTTCTTTTTGCATAAGTAAATATTGGGCTGGGGAAGGGGGGGGGGGGAGGGAAAGGAAATATCAGCTAAAGCACTAGTAGTGTATTCTTTTCTCTTTTAAAGTGCTTCTAATTAGATTGAAATGGGGTAGATCTGATAAATCCAATGTGATAATGGGTATAAACACTAAGGCACAGGAAATAGCACTAAATGGTCGATGGGAGGGGGGGGGGGGTGCGGGACCCCTAGAGTGGGGGCATAGAGAGATGTATGATAGAGGGGAGATGAGAGGGGGATGAGTGTAGAGTAGATGTTATAGGTAAAACCCAGAGGGTAGGCCCAGTTGGGCAAAGATGGAGGGAGGTGGGGAGGGTAAGGGAGGAGGGAGTAGAAGGATGGGGGGGAGGGAGTAGAAGGATGGGGGGGAGGGTGGGGGAGGGAGAGGGTGCTACATCACAATGGATTAAGGGAAAATACCACAAACACAAGGCCTGCTATATATATTTCACAAAAATAAGGGAATTTTTGCAGATGTATATTTTGGTGTTCTGAATTTTTATTTGTACTCCACTAGGGACAGATCACTATCAGAAGGGCAAATGAATTTTGATTTATTACCAATTTTCTTTTTATTGGCAGTATATGACAATTTTTTTATTTTGTCTGTACAATGGTCAATGGGAATAATAATGGTATAGTACTAATGACCTGCAATGTTAGGGGTCTGGGGGAAAAGAATAAAAGGAATGCAATGTTTAAATACTTTGATAGAATGAAACCCCAGATAATCTGTTTACAGGAAACACATATGCGGCCTGACTCTGTCCACCTTTTGCACTCACGTAGATACCCGACAATTCCATTCCATGCACACTTCATACTCCAGGGGAGTAAGTGTAATGGTCTCTACTGATATCTCCTTCGAATGCATTCAACAGAAGGTGGACAGAGAAGGTAGATATGTTTTTTTGCTTTGCAAGCTTAATGGATTGGTGTGTATTATAGCTTCAGTTTATGTTCCTCCACCATTCTCAGCGACCCCTTTTAGAAGCTTAGCGCAATTTATGGCTCTATCTCTGGATGTGCCGGTATTAGCGTTGGGAGATTTTAATAATATTCTGGATATATCCCTGGATAGAATGTCTTTGACATCAAGAGTGGTGAGGCAGACGACTGGTAGGACAGCCTTTGCCTCCCTACTCATGGAAATGGGACTCGGAAGTGTGGCGAGAGAGACATGTAGTAGAGGATAGAAGCTACTCCTGCTACTCCGCCACACATGGACTCTTACGTATTGACCTGGGTCTAGGGAATGAGGTACTTATGCAGCGGGTAAGGGAGTCGGCCTATGAGCCGCGTGCGTTATCGGATCACTCTCCATTTTGGGTACGGCTGGATGTTACGGTTACATCGGGCCGCCCGTTGTGGAAAGTGAAGCCTTTTTGGTTAACTCTGTTTCCGTCTCCGGATAACACAAAGAGGGCGATACGGGAATTTTTGCACTTTAATAGGGGATCGGCTAGCGCAGCGGTAGTGTGGGACACACTTAAGGCATTTTTAAGGGGATGCCTTATTAGAGAGATAACGGGAATTAAAACTCGCTTGAGGGAATGGGAAAGCAGGGTACGGGAAGAAATGAAAGTGAGAGAACAGGCCCTGATAGCTGACCCCTCTCAGTCTAACCATGACTCCTGGATGGAGGCGCAATCCATGTATAATTCGGTCTTATTGACCACAGCGGAGAAAAGGAGATAAATTTTAGCAGCAGAGTTATTTCGAGGAGGGGGAAAACACTGGCCGTCTCCTTGCCCTCATAGCTAGAGAACAGCGGGAATCCGCTAATATCTTTGCTGTAAAGGCAGAATCCGGGGAGAAATATACCCCGAGTACTGATATCTTAGATAATTTTCAGCGGTTCTATAAGGATTTATATTCCTCTAAAACTAGTTACACCTCATCTGACCCGACACTGTTTTTACAAACATGCCCATTCCCACAGCTCTCTGAGGTCGATAGGGAAATGATAAACTCCCCAATAACATTGAAAGAACCGACGGAGGCACTGGAGGGGGCCACCACACCACAAATTCCCAGGCCCGGATGGGTTACCGGCCGAGGTGTACTCATAAGGAGGACCTGCTACCACCCCTGTTGCAGGCATTAACGGAGGCAACATATAAATGCACAGAGTCATGCCTATATATAAAACAATGATGCAGTAAGGAAAAAAAATGTGCAATGCGTGCTAGACCTACTATCATGATGAGCAGGGTCACATACATATGCATCAAAAAGGCATCCATTTCATTGTACAGGTCAGTGTGTTTGAACTCCATATTACTGCGTTATTCATAACGTGTGAATCAGCAGTGGTATGGTCAAAGGAAAAGTAACCTGTTTGTAAGAGAAAAGGGGGGCCCATTGCCATCTAATCCACAATATACTGATCTTGCTCCAGAGCAGCCCAAATCAAAAGTTTATCCAAGAGCTTCCTATGCGGCCATCATCCACTTGTCCCTGTGACTGGGATGGGTGTGCCCTATGGCGGAGCTGGGCCAGCGATGAGCGCGGCTTCGATCGGGCCGTCAGTAGGCTAATGGAGGGTAACTATCCCCTGATGCCTACATTTCCCATGCTACCCACGGCCAAGTCGTGATGACGTCACCTACAACGTGGAATACGGCACCACACAGCAACGATAGGATTACAACATTCTACTTCCCTCTTTCCACATATAGATAAGGGACACCGTGCATGTGCTGGCGTCCATCCAAGCAGTATTTAAGGCAGCTGCCGATACACTCTCATTAGCTGTCTCTTGATGCAACATGATGGTCGCCTAGGAAGCTCTTGGATTAACTTTTGATTTGGGCTGCTCTGGAGCCAGGTCAGTATATTGTGGATTATATGGCAATGGCCCCCCTTTTCTCTTACAAACAGGTTACTTAGCCTTTGATTGACCATACCACTGCTGATTCACACGTTATGAATAACGCAGTAATATGGAGTTCAAACACACTGACCTGTACAATGAAATAGTTTAATGGTTGCCTTTTTGATGCATATGTATGTGACCCTGCTCATCATGATAGTAGGTTTAGCACGCATTGCACATTTTTTTCCTTACTGTATCATTTTTGTTTTATATATAGGCATGACTCTGCATTTATATGCATATAGCCATAGATAGATAACTACAATAGTCAATTGCTTATTTTAAAGCACCAACTATCTCAAGCAAACAGCATGTATATAATCTGTCTACTGTTTTGTTTATAGACATCCACGATATCTGCCCTGGCCACACTAGTGTATAGCCCAGTGTCCACAGTCCAACTACTCCTTGCGTGGCCTCTCTTTGGAGCATTTTTTTCTACCTACTGTCACACCTTATGCATTCTTTTTGGGTCTGATAACTTTTGGAGACACGTGACGATTTCAGTTTAGTCGGTAGGTGACTATCTGTAGTCCTGTCCTCAACGATGCTCCTTTCCCCCGCCCCCATACATGATGAATATATGTTCTATGTATATATGTGTATTTTATTGATATGTATGTATATATGGCCCTATTTTTGGGTTTATTTTCTGTCTAGAACATGCTATGGTCAGTCAATCTGGAATAACCCTGATGAAGGGACCCCTAATAAGTGCCGAAACGTGTCGGCTGGAATACTGACTGCATGAATATCTCAATATTGAATATTGGTGATTTTATGATGTTATATTGTTGGTGTTTACACCTTATGAACTTTTATATTCTATTTTTTCATTAAATTATACTAATCTATCGATCAAATTGTTTCATTCAATCTTGTTGCCTACAAAGTCCCTTACCTATTTTGGGGAGATTTGCTTTTCTGGCACCAGCAACCATGCCTTGTTCAAAAAGTCACTTAAAGCCTCTTTCTTACCCATTCTGATGCTCGGTTTAAACTTCAGCAAGTTGTTTTCACCACGTCTAGATGCCTAAATGCATTGAGTTGCTGCCATACGATTTGCCGATTAGCAATTTGTGCTACCAAGCAACTGAACAGGTGTACCTAATAAAGTGGCCGGTGAGCGTATACCTGAAAATGAATCAGTCCCGATGTACTGATGACCCATTTCTTGAGGCCCACATTTTGGGTGTTTTTTTTTTTCCACATACTGTCACCAGTGCAGGACAGCGTCATATAACTGGTGTTGCGGTGATCAGGAACATTGACTGGTGACAGTACTCAAGAAAAAATTAAAATAAAAGAAAAATGTTACATTTTTTTTTTTTCTAACATTGTGACCACAGCAATATAATGTTACCATAGTAACATTGTACTACCTGAAGAAGTAATCAGGATTTTTTTCCCCTTTACACACATTATGATTGCCAATAGCGGTGAATTCATTGCTGTAAGAAAGCATTTTACTAAATGAAACCGATTCAGTTAGGTTATGATTAGCTGTGATTAGCTACAGCTAATCACATAGTTCAGATGGGCTGTGATTGACCCTGTCTGTACAATGTAAATCACATTGACCAATCACAGCCGGTTCCACAATTGTACACAATGGGTGGCAAGAAAGAAAGCCCTCCATGGTTTACAACTGTCATGTGATCTGCTGCGATTGGCCACATGGTTCCTGGGAGCGAGCAGGTGTCCGGTGGACTCAGCGGTATACGACATCCACTCAGAAGGAGAAAGGGCTCGCTCAGCCGTCAATCTGCTATAGGCCGGGCGGGAAGGTGTTCAGCACCTTATTGAGTTGAACTTTTTACTGTTGAATTTTGGACTATTTAGCACTTTGTATTTGAACTATTTATGAATTTTAAATTCATTTATTATTTGTATTGAGTTAGAATATTAATCAAAGTGCATAAATATATGTATCAATTTATTCACTCATTGAAAGACAGCATTGTAGTTTATTTATTTTAGTTTTTTTTTATTGGAATTATAGCAAAAAAGTACAAAATAGTTCATTTTTTTTTCAAAATTTTCACTTTTTTGGTTTATAGTGCAAAAAATAAAAACCGCAGAGGTGATCAAATGCCATCAAAAGAAAGCTCTATTTGTGGGAAAAAAAGAACATCAATTTTGTTTGGGTACAATATCTCACGACCGTGCTATAGTCAGTTAAATCGAAGCAGTGCCGTATCGCAAAAAATGGCCTGTCAGGAAGGGGGCAAATCCTTCTGGGGCTAAAAGTGGTTAAGGATAGTGATCACATGAAGCCATTTATTATCACATATGATTTAAAAAAGGATCCAAAAAACTAACAGAAATCACCCAAATGGCTCTGATAAAGTTTACATACCCTGGAATGTTTGGCCTTGGTACAGACACAGAAGGTGGCACACACAGGTTAAAATGGCGATTAAAAGGTTCTCACACTTGTGGCTTTTTAAATCACAATTAGTGTCTGTGTATACATGGTCAATGAGTTTGTTAGCCCTCACTTGGATGCCCTATACACAGGACTCACTAGGATGCTACAAACACACACACACACACACACACACATTTGGGGCTCTATGTAATTTTCTAGCAAAATCTACTGATTGTGTCAGATAAAGGCCTGATCGCTTTATAGTTTCTTCTGGGTAGATATAAGTTTTTTGTCTCCTCCGCATTGGGCCTACCTAATATTGTAAACCCCAAAAATGGTCTTTTGGGAATTTTCGGTCACTTAATCATCCCTTATCATGCCAAGAGAATGCTCCAAATCCTTTATTTGTATGCGAAGAAGTCCCTCCTATTGTCATGTAAGGGATCGTTGTTGATCGTTGATATGACCGCCCTGGCTGAAATTAGTCAATGACTCTATTCCCCTGTATAAGCTTACTTTTGAGACTCGTGTCACTATGGTAGATATGTCCCTACATAACTCCGCTGGCTATACACCACACTATGACAAATGATATGTTTGATCAAAATAAACAAATGGAAGTCTATATAATAACCTGTACAATCAATGATCACAGGAAATGTGTGCGATAACTTTGCAACTGCTCTTTGTCTGTTCTTTTTGTACATTGTACACTGAGTTATGTTGGGTTTGTTTTTTTTTTCGGCAAAAAGCAGGGGTGTGTGTGTTTTTCGGTCCATGAACTCAGAGAAAAGGTTTTTACGGAGAGTAAAAACTCCTATTTACTCTTTCGTTCATGGACCGACACAGCTTCTCTATTGACAACGTGGGACGTCCCAAAGCAGTGTCATAGAAAAAAAAATGAGGGGTGGTAACAGCATAAAAGTAAACTTCACCCCAAACACAAAACAGCACTCCTCCAACAGAGGAGTTGCAACTGCAAACAGCCGCCTGCAAAACTTTGCGGCCGAAAGAGGCATCCGAAATGCACCTACATCAGCTTTGTAGAATTTGGTGAAAGTTTGAACAGACGACCAAGTCGCCGCTTTACATAACTGGGAAACAGACGCTTGATGTCGGAAAGCCCAAGAGGCACCTATTGCCCTGGTCGAATGCGCCGTCACCGGAAAGGGGGGCGCTTGACCCTTTAAGGCGTAAGCCTGGATTACTGTCGGATCCACCTAGAGATGGTGGCCGACGAGACTGCTTGGCCCTTCTTGGGACCAGCCACCGAAACCAACAGTGAGTCTGACTTCCGGAACAGGGAAGTAGCAGATAGGTATACTCTCAAAGCTCGGACAACGTCCAAGGAATGCAACGCCGACTCCTTAGGATTTGGATGAAGACACAAGGATGGAAGTACAATGTCTTTGTTGAGATGAAAAGCCGAAACGACTTTCGAAAGAAAGGCTGCGGCCGCAGCACCACCTTATCCTTGTGTAAGATCAAATAGGGAGCCTTGGATGACAAGGCTGCTAGCTCAGAAACTTGTCTAACTGACGTAACAGCCACCAAAAAGACCACTTTCTGAGAAAGTGTCAACAAAGGAATATCCGTAATATTCTCAATCGGTGCCTTCTGAAGCACCAAGAGGACCAGGTTCAAGTCCCACGGAGGTAGCAGGGGACGGATCGGAGGAGTCACATGTCGAACCCCCTGCACAAATGTACTCACGAGAGAGCGAGTCGCCAGGGGTCGCTGAAAAAAGACAGCCAGGGTAGATATCTGTCCCTTAATTATACTTAAGGCAAGCTTTTGGTACACCCCACGCTGTAAAAACAGCAGGATTCTGGAGACCAAATAAGTACGCGGATGCCACTTCATTTCCTCACACATGGAGATGTAGGCCTTCCAAGTGCGGTGATAAACCTTCCTAGAGGACGGCTTCCAAGCACTTCTCATAGTAGAGATTACTGAATCTGACAGGCCCCGGTCTCTCAGTACCTGGTTCTCAATAGCCATGCCATTAAAGCCAGTGACCGTAAAGCAGGATGGAGTATGGGACCTTGCGACAGCAGGTCCTCCCGTAGTGGTAGGCGCCAAGGGACATCTGTTACTAGACGTACTAGATCGCCGTACCAGGGACGCTGAGGCCAATCTGGAGCGATCAGGATCATTGGAATTCCCTCTGCCTCCACTCTGCGAAGCAGATGGGGAAGAAGCCTTAAGGGAGGGAAGGCATATATTAGCCGATACTGACCCCACGATGCCACCAACGCGTCCGTTGCGTCTTCCCATGGGTCCCTTGACCGGGCCACAAACCTCAATACCTTCCGATTGAGTCGGGAAGCTAGAAGGGTCTACGTCTGGCGTGCCCCATCTTTGGCAGAGGAGCTGGAACACTTCCGGGTGTAAGGACCATTCTCCCTGGTCCAGCATTTGGCGACTCAGGTAGTGCGCCTGCCAATTCTCCACACCCGGAATGTACACGACCGACAGTGTCGGTACACTCCTTTCTGCCCACCTCAGGATGGGTGCGACTTACAATGCTGCAGCTGAGCTTCTTGTTCCTCCTTGAAGATTGACATATGCCACTGCTGTGGCGTTGTCTGACTGGATCCTGACTGGCCTCCCTTGCAGCCTCTGAGACCACCTGAAGAGGCACACCGCCTGATCGCCCGAATTTCCAGGACATTGATCGGCAGGCGGAATTCCTCTATTCCTCTGGGGTCCAGCGACCTTGTGTCGATTGAACACCCCAGACTCCCCCCCCCCCTCCAACCTGTAAGGTTTGCGTCCGTCGTGATCACTATCCAGTACACAGGAAGAAATGACTTTGCGGCTAGAAGAGCCAGTGATGTCAGCCACCATACCAGAGATCTTCTGACTAGGTGGGATTTGATAATCCAGAGATGATGGACATTTGTTCCATCTGGACAGAACTTCCTTCTGTAACACTCGAGTGTGATATTGAGCATATGGGACCGCTTCGAAGGAGGCTACCCATGAGGCCTAACACTCGCATGCATAAACGGAGCAACGACCAACTCTTGGATGTCAGCTGCTGTACTGCAGCCCGAAGGGTCTGCAACTTTTCCACGGGGAGGAATACTTTTGCCTCTGAGGAATCCAGAATCAACCCCAGGTACACTAGGCGTTGAGTGGGCACCAATACTGACTTTTGCATGTTTAGTATCCAACCACAGTCTCTTAGAGTCTGACAGGTAATGGACACGCTTACCTCTAATTCTGAGCTTGAAGGGGCCTTCAGAAGAAGGTCGTCCAAGTAGCCTATGATAGCGATGCCCTGCTCTCTTAGGAGTGCCAGAATCGGCGCAAGCACCTTGGTGAATGTCCTGGGTACCGAAGCCAGGCCAAACGGGAGGGCCACAAACTGATAGTGGTTCTTCCCGATTGCAAATCGCAGAAAACCTCTGGTGTCTGGAGTATATGGGAACATGCAGGTATGCGTCCTTGATGTCCAAGGAGGCCATAAAGTCCCCCGGATGGAGAGCAGTGACTACAGATCGAACCGACTCCATCCGAAATCTTTCTACCTTCACAAAGCAATTAAGGGCCCTGAGATCCAAGATTGGACGAACCCCCTCCTTCTTTGGCACAATGAACAGATTTGAGTAAAGATTCTGACCCTGTTCCTGTTCTGGAACTGGAATAAACACCCCGCGTTCCAGCAGACCCTGGACCGCCCCATACAGGGCCTCCCGACGGGTCGGCTGTAGCTGGAGGGAATTAATCTGTCCGGTGGACAAGAGAGAAATTTTATCATGTAGCCTGATGAGATTACTTCGCAAACCCACCTGTCGGAGATTAGAGCTGTCCACTGAGTAGTGAATTTGTGAAGATGTCCCCCCACCCGAGAGCTGGGTGGGGACGGACCTTCATGTGGATGCACCTTGCTAGACAGAAAAAAAACTGCGAGATGCAGACTGAGGGGATATACCCAGAGGGTCCGCCCCCTGAGCGGTACTGTAGAAGGTGGGATGCAACACTTTTTACAAGTTTTCTGCCTAGTCACGCCTAATTAACGGATAATACCACTGTCAATAGAGAAGCTGTGTCGGTCCATGAACGAAAGAGTAAAAATGTTTTAGTTTTTAATATAAAACATATCCAAATAAAATATGTCCTCATAAAATTTTGGCCAATGTGTATTCAGGTACATATTTATTGTAAAAGAAAAAATCCCAATAAGCATATATTGATTGGTGTGCGCAAAAGTTATAGAGTCTACAAACTATGGGATAGATTTATGGAATTTTTTAATATTTTTTTTATTCCAACAATGGCAGCGATCAGTGACTTATAGAGGAACTGCGATATTGCAGCAGAGAAAGTCAGGACACTGAAACTTTTGAGGGACCATGGACACCAATACGTCGATCAGTGCTAAAAAAAAAAAAAATAGGATTTTTGTACTCACCGTAAAATCCTTTTCTCTGAAGTCCATGGACGGACACAGCTCCTTTAGTCTTGACATGTGGGTTATGTTCTGTCTATTAGGAGAGGACTAGGCAGACATGTTAGATATACAAAAACATGTACATATACCAAAGCTGAACAGCCCCGCCCAGAGGGCGGTCCCTCTGATCATAACCTCACACCCTGCACTCAGCAGCTCCGTTCGTCAAAAAGCAGTACAAACTCAAACAGGAGGGGTGGGTGCTGTGTCGGTCCATGGACTTCAGAGAAAAGGATTTTACGGTGAGTACAAAAATCTTAAACAGCCGCCTGCAAAACCTTGCGGCCGAAGCAAGCATCCGCAGATGCATGCACGTCAACCTTGTAAAATTTAGTGAAGGTGTGAACGGACGACCAGGTCGCCGCCTTACACACCTGTGAGACAGACGCTTGATAACGAAAAGCCCAGGAGGCACCAATCACCCAGGTTGAATACGCCGTGACAGGAAAGGGAGGCACCCGCCCTTTTTGGGCATAAGCCTGAATCACAATCTGTCGGATCCACCGAGAAATGGTGGCCGATGAGACCGCCAGGCCTTTCTTTGGACCCGTCACCGACACAAACAGTGAGTCTGACCTCCGAAAACGGAGCCGTAGTAGACAGAAACACTCGCAGAGCACGTACCACGTCTAAGGAATGTAACGCAACCTCTTTGGGATGCGACGGCCGAGGACACAAGGATGGAAGTACAATGTCCTGATTCAGATGAAAAGTCGAAACCACCTTCGGAAGAAACGAAGGCTGCGGGCATAGCACCGTTTTATCCTTATGGAGGATCAAGTAGGGGGACTTGCAAGACAAGGCCGCCAACTCAGAAACCCTCCTGACTGATGTAATGGCCACCAGAAAGGCAACTTTCTGAGAGTGTCAAGAGGAATCTCTCTGATGTTCTCAAAGGGAGTTTTCTGAAGTACCGAGAGCACCAGATTCAAATCCCATGGAGGAAGTGGTGGTCGAACCAGAGGAGCCACATGTCTAACCCCTTGCACAAACATACTCACCAGTGATAGAGCCGCCAGGGGTCGTTGAAAGAAAAACAGCCAAGGCTGAAATCTGCCCCTTAATGGTGCTAAAGGCAAGATTCTAATCCACTCCACGCTGTAGAAACAGCAGGATCCTGGAAACCGAATATGCCCATAGACGCCACTCCATCTCCTCACACAGAGATGTAGGCCTTCCACGTGTGAAGGAAGAACTTCGAGAAGATGATTTCCGTGCCCTCGGCATAGTGGAAATTACTGAATCCGACAGGCCTCGGTCCCTTAGTACCTGGCTTTCAATAGCCATGCCCTTAAAGCCAGCGGCTGGAAAGCAGGATGAATTACGGGACCTTGCGACAGATGGCCCTCGCGCATCGACAGTCCCAAAGGGCCATCCGCCACCAGGCGCACCAGGTCAGCCGAGGCCAATCTGGGGCAATTGGGATTACCGGAATCCCCTCGGTCTCCACTCTGCGGAGCAGACGAGGAAGTCGTTTCAGTGGGGGAAAAAGCATAGATCAGCCAATACTGTCCCCACGGGGCCACCAACGTGTCTGTTGCGTCCGCCCAGGGATCTTTTGACCTGCCCACAAACCTCAATACCTTCCAAATGAGTCGAGAAGCCAAGAGATCCACGTCTGGCGTGCCCCATTTTAGGCAAAGAAGTTGAAAGACGTTCGGGTGTAGCGACCATTCTCCTTGGTCCAGCATCTGGCAACTTAGGTAGTCCGCCTGCCAGTTTTCTACGCCCGGAATGTACAGCCGACAGAGCCGGCACGCTCCGCTCTGCCCACCGCAGGATGTAAGCGACCTCCGATGCTGCAGCCGATCTCCTTGTTCCTTCTTGATGGTTGACATACGCTACCGCCATGGCGTTGTCCGACTGGATCCTGACTGGATGCCCCTGTAGCCTCTGACCATGTGGAGAGGCACTGCCTGATCGCCCGAAGTTCCAGTACATTGATCGGCAGGCGGGATTCTTCCTGTGTCCAGCGACCTTGTGTCGACGGGACCCCCCAAACGGTCAGGCTGGCGTCCGTCGTAATCACCGTCCAGTAAAAGGGAAGGAACGACTTTCCGGACTGAAGGGCCGGAGATGTCAGCCACCAGACCAGGGAAGTCCAGACAAGTTGGCTCACCCAGATTTGACAATCCAGGGACAACGGAGACTTGTTCCACTTGGACAGGATCTCCTTCTGCAAGACTCGAACGTGGAATTTAGCATACGGTACCGCCTCGAAGGAGGCCACCATGAGACCCAGGACTCGCATGCAAAAGCGCAGTGACGACCACCTGCGGGATGCCAACAGCTTCACCGCAACCTGAAGAGCCTTCAATTTCTCTAAAGGGAGAAAAACCTTTGCCTCCGAGGAGTTCAGGATCAAGCCCAGGTATTCCAGGCGCTGAGTCTGCACCAACACTGACTTCTGGAGGTTCAGTACCCAACCAAAAATTCTTGAAGGGTCTGACTGGCAATCGCTACATCCTCCTCTAATTCTGAGTCTGAATTTCGGTATCTGCAACTCAGGCATGCGGTTAGAGCACAGGCTGCATCTATCACTATTGCTCTTGACACTCCTCCGGTTCTGGACATTTTTGGTGCAGATTCAACCAAGCTCATATCTAACTTATATTATATTCTCCGGCTACACATGACGCATAAGGTTTCCCAGACAGCTAAACTGACATGGGAACAAGATGTGGGACCTATTGGCAGCTCAGACTGGGATGAAATTCTGGAGGGGGTCAAGGCAGTATCCCCTAAGCTATCGGACAGGTTGACACAATTGTATATTGTTCATCGTTCATACCCAACGCCTTTGAAGCTAGCGAAGTTCCAGCCAACGAGAAGCCCCCTATGTCCCATGTGCTCATTGGCACCTGGCACGTTTTACCATATGATATGGAGCTGCCCGAACATACAGACCTTTTGGCTGCAGGTGATACAGTTTCTCTATGACAATATGGGCTCCCCAGTGGGCCTAGACCCCAAACTGTCTCCTGGGGTTATTGCCTGATATTGAGGTTGATAAATACCAAACCTATATTTATATACGAGACCCTATTTCTTGCACAGAAGGTTGTGGCCAAGGCTTGGATGCAGGCGATACCCCCAACATTATGGTGCTGGAAAAAAGAGATCAATGATACACTTCCATATAGAAAGATGATATATATCCAGCGCCCACAGAAATTTTCCAGTGTTTGGGATGGAGGATGGGGAAACTTGCACCGTGTGACCCGGCTCCTAGGAGTCTTGGTCTCAGATATATATCCTACTTCTATGTGTATGGTAGATTTCTCATATTCTGCTGTGTATGGAATTTTTTTTTCTAAGGTTTGCTATTGGAATGTTTCCTGTCTGGAATGTATTTCCTGTATTTTGCATTGGTCAACTTAGTGTATTGTATGTATGACTTGTTTGCATTGGTTAACAAAAAAAAAAATTCTGAGTCTGAAACAGCTAGCCCACAATGGTGATACCCAGCTGTCTCAGCAAGGCCAGAATCGGGGCGAGCACTTTGGTGAAAACCCTTGGTGCCGATGCCAGGCCAAAAGGGAGAGCCACAAATTTGGTAGTGATCGCCCCCGACTGCAAAACGCAGAAATCTCTGATGCATATAGGGACATGTAAGTATGCGTCCTTGATGTGCAAGGACGCTAGAAAATCCCCCGGATGGAGTGCAGCGACCACAGAGCGAACTGATTCCATCCTGAACCTTCGCACCTTTACAAAGGTGTTGAGGGCCTTGAAATCCAGGATTGGACGGACCACGTCCTTTGGGACTACAGACAGATTGGAGTAAAATCCCTGAAACCTTTCTGGCAGCGGCACAGGTACTATCACCCCGCGCTTCAGCAGATCCTGCACTGCCCCAAACAGGGTGTTTCGACGAGCTGAAGGTTTGAGGGAAAAAAAATATAAGATTTTTGTACTCATCGTAAAATCTGTTTCCGTCAATGGACGGATACAGACTCTTAATATTTGACAAGTGTGTTCATGTCCCTGCTTGCAGGAGAGAACTAGGCAGAATGTTATAACATACATTCTAAAGACCAGAGCTGAACAGCCCCGCCCAGGGGGCGGTCCCTCCGGACATAACCTACCCACCTGCAGCCAGCAGCCCTCAGTTCGTAACAAAGCAGTACAAACCTTAAAGGAAGGGTGGGTGCTGTGTCAGTCCATGGACGTCAGAGAAACAGATTTTATGGTGAGTACAAAATTCTTATTTTCTCTTACCATCCATGGACTGGCATAGCTGCTTCATATTTGACAAGTGGGATGTCCAAAAGCAGTGTCAAAAAGAGGGGTGGGAGCAAAGAGAAAGGAAAACCAAACTTCACTCCAAACAAGCAGAGCTCCTCAACGGAGGAGTTGCAACTTAAACAGCAGTCTGCAATACCTTGCAGCCGAAGGAAGCATCAGAAGATGCAGCCACATCAACCTTAGAAAAGGTATGAGCGGACGACCAGGTCGCCGCCTTGCACACTTGTGCAACCGACACTTGATGTCGGAAAGCCCAGGAAGCACCAATTGCTCTGGTGGAATGTGCCGTAACCGGAAGGGAGGCGCCCACCCCTTAAGGGCATAGGCCTGTATGACGGTCTGCCTGATCCACCTAGAAATAGTGGCAGGGGAAAATCGCTTGGCCCTGTTGTGGGCCTGACACAAACAGCGAGTCAGACTTTCGAATGGGAGCAGTAACGGACAGGTACCCCCGCAAGGCACATACCACGCCTAGCGAGTGAAGCGCAAACTCCCAGGGATGCGACGGATGAGGACACAAGGACGGCAGGACAATGTCCTCATTAAGGTGAAAGGCCGAGACCACCTTTGGTAGAAAAGAAGGTCGCAGACGCAATACAGCCTTATCCTTATGGATGACCAAGTAAGGCGGCTTGCAAGGCAATGCCACCAATTCAGACATCCGTCTAACAGAAGTAATGCTTACCAGGAAAGCCACCTTTTGAGACAACGTCAAGAGTGGGATATCTCTGATGTTTTCAAAAGGAGGTTCTTGAAGAACCGAGAGCACCAAATTCAGATCCCAAGGAGGGAGAGGAGGTTTGACAGGGGGGAGCACATGGCGAACCCCCTGCACAAAGGTGCTAATGAAGGAATGGCCCGCTAGCGATCGTTGAAAGAAGACAGCCAGGGCCTAAAAGTACTCAAAGCCAGCTTTTGGGTCACACCACGCTGTAAGAACAGCAGAATACTGGGAACGGAATACGTCCGTGGACGCCAATCTAGCTCCTCGCACATTGCGATGTAAGCCTTCCAGGTACGGTGATAAATCTTTCTAGAGGAAGATTTCCGTGCCCTCAACATGGTTGAGATGACCGAATCTGAGAGACCTCGGTCCCTCAGCACCTGGCTTTCAATAGCCATGCCGTTTAAACCAAGGACTGTAAAGCAGGATGAAGTATAGGACCTTGAGACAAAAAGGTCCTCCCGCAGAGGCAGTTGCCAAGGAATGTCCGCGACGAGCCGCACAAGATCGGCGTACTTAAGATGCCGTGGCCAATCCAGAGCAATGAGGATCACCAGAATGCCCTCAGCCTCCACTCTGCGAAGCAGGCGAGGCTGCAGCGGAGGGTAAGCATATAGCAGGCGATACTGACCCCACGGGGCCAGCAATGCGTGTGAGGAGTCTGCCCAGGGGTCTCTGGACCTGGCCACAAACCTCGACACCTTGCGATTGAGGCGAGAGGCCAACAGGTCCACGTCCGGCGTGCCCCACCGCCAGCAAAGGAGTTGGAACATCTCCGGATGCAAGGACCATTCACCCTGGTCCAAAGTCTGGCGGCTCAGATAGGCGGCCTGCCAGTTGTCTATTCCTGGAATATGAACGGCCGTCAGAGCCGGCACGCTTCTTTCTGCCCACCGTAGGATTTGAGCGACCTCGGATGCCGCCGCTGAGCTTCCCCCTGATGGTTGACATACGCCACCACTGGATCCTGACCGAGTGGCCCTGTAGCCTCTCCGACCACGAGGAGAGGCAGTGTTGGATCGCTCGGAGTTCTAGGACATTGATCGGTAGACGGGATTCGGCCGGAGTCCACAGCCCTTGAGCTGAGAGGACTCCCCAAACTCCCCCCCAGCCCGTAAGGCTGGCGTCCGTCGTGATCACCGTCCACTGGATAGGAAGGAACGACTTCCCTGACCGAAGAGCCGGCGATCTCAACCACCACGTCAGGGACGCCCTGACCGGGTGACTCACCTGGATCTGACGATCTAGTGATAATGGGGACTTGTCCCAGGTGGACAGGATCTCCTTCTGTAAGGCCAGAGTGTGTGATTGGGCATACGGAACGGCCTCGAAGGAGGCCACCATGAGTAGAGTTGAGCGGACACCTGGATGTTCGGGTTCGACGGGTTCGGCCGAACTTCGGAAAAAAGTTCGGGTCCGGGACCGAACTTTAACCCGAACCCCATTGAAGTCAATGGGGACCCGGACTTCTAAGGACTAAAAAGGCTCTAAAAAAGTAATTGAAAGGGCTAGAGGGCTGCAAATGGCAGCAAAATGTTGTTAAGAGCATGGCAAGTGCTCTGCAAACAAATGTGGATAGGGAAATAACTTAAAATAACATAAAAAAAATAAAAAAATATGCTGGAGGCCCCCTTTTCAGCAGAAGAGGTACGGGAAGTCATTAAGAACCTCAGAAACTCAATGGCACGATGCCACACATATGGTGGGAATGCCCCAGAATACGCCCTTTCTGGAATAAATTATTCAATTTAATGGATAAGCTAGTGGGAAAATAAAATACTTTGAAATAATAATGTAGCGGGGTGCTAAATTTAAGGGAAGTGTTTGAGTGGTAAATAGGCTCAAACACCCCAATTCTGTAGGATTCATGGACCATTTTGTCCTCGGGGGACAGTATTGGTGTGCAGTTCCCTGCGGCCTACAGGTGGCGCTGCCATGGTAGGCTAGGGTTGAACCGCCGATACAGTGCTGTGCCTTTTGTGTCCCCTCTTGGCAGTAGTACAGCGGGGCGGGGAACCTGCTGTGCATGCCGGGAGAGCATATAAAAGGGGCAGACCTTTGGCCTGGGGGCTGATGTCCAGTGGGGTCCACGCCCAGGTGCCTTCGGCCTGGGTGCATGTGTTCCTGTTCCATCTCGGGTACCTTTAGCCCGGGGTGAGGTACTATCCTGGAGTTCCTGCTGCCCTGGGTATGGAGGCCTAGGTGCGGGAGTAAAGCCTGGAGTCCAGAGCCTTCGTCTGGAGTCCGCTAAGGGTCGAGGAGTCTTAGGGTGCCGCCTCGTGTAGGGGACCATGTTCCAGGGAAGGGAGGATCATTCTGATGGACCGATGCGGGAGTCACAGTGAAGGAAGGGTCTGTTGACTCCCTGGAGAGATGTCTTCCCCTTGATATGGGCTAGGTTCGTAGAAGGAGAAGCTCAAGGTCATCTTGACTGTATCAGAGGCCTTATTCACCCGGTCCGTGGCAGGGGCCTTGTACACCCGGTCTGTGGCAGAGACCAACCTCAAGGTCTGTGGCAGAGACCGTGCACCTAAAACTGTTTGAGAAACCTAAGCAGTGAAGTGAATGTGCTACGTTTGTGCCTGGACCTCCTCCACACCTTAAGCTGTCCTGTTTCTTTGCTCTAACCCTTTCTATCCAAGTAGAATTTATTTTGCCATGAGAGAATAAGAGTTGTAATTTCAGCTGGTGTGGACATTGACCTTACTGGGAATTAAAGGACTTGCCTCTACCTACAGTAGAGGTGAGAATCATCCTCTGGAGGAGTTTTGACTCCGGCTGTGGACACGGCCCATCAAAGTACACCGCTCAACCTCTTTATATAGGAGGGTACGGGCTGGTAGTGCAGTGTGCCTTTCTCCCTCCTGCGAGGAGCCAACAACATAAAGGCAGGTAAGGGGGAAAGGATCTATGCGCTACAAAAAAATAAAATAAAAATTATAATCTTGACCTAGGAGGACGAGGTCCATATGGAGTAGGAGGTTGAGGTGGCGGTGGATGTGGCTGTGTAGGTGGAAGCGGCGGTGGAGGAGGAGGACGAGGTAGCCAACACTGGTTCAAAAATACAACAATGGCTGGGTAAGGCCAGTGATGTGTCGAATTCTGTCCCTGGTCGAATAGTGTCCACCCTGTACTGCGCTTGCTCAGTATGTAGGACAAGAGGATTTCGAAAATCTCCCAAGATGAACGGCGCCTGCGTGGTCAGTTCAGGTGAAGGCCACACCATCCGTGGTTCAAGCCGAGCCAAGTGAGGCCGTGCCCGAAGCGTGGTGATCGAAGCGAGCCCGTGAGGGGCCCTGTTACTATGTGCTACCGTATGTCCACTTGGATGTTGGGGCTTGAACCTGCACTCACGGCGCAGGCGCCGTTCATCTTCAGAGATTTTGTGAATCTCCTTGTCCTCTGTACTGCGTAAGCGCTGCGCCTTCGCAGTACGGGCCGGACACAATCCGATGGCCGGACAGTTTTTGTCACAACACGGGTATACATGTCTATTCTGCAGAAGGTACGGACAAGTCCTGTGGGATCCATGCCTGGTTCATTTTAATGAACGTGAGCTTGTCCACATTGGCTCTGGACAGGCGGCTGCGCTTGTCTGTGATAACGCCCCCTGCCGTGCTAAATACACGTTCAGATAATACACTGGCTGCAGGGCAGACCAGCACCTCCAAGGCATAAAGGGCAAGCTCAGGCCATGTGCCCAATTTGGAGACCCAGAAGTTAAAGGGGGCAGACCCGTCATCCAGTATGTGTAGGCCTGTGGACACATACTGCTCAACCATGTTGGTGAAATGCTGCCTCCTGCTAAGACGTTCCATCTCAGCTGGTGGTGCTGGTTGTTGTGGCGTGCTGACAAAGCTTTTCCACATTTCAGCCATGCTAACCCTGCCTTCTGAGGTGCTGCCGGTGCCCCGGCTGCATTGGCGACCTCTTCCTCCTCCTCTGCCTTCGCCTTGTGCTTCCACCGTACGCCCGCTGTCAGGTGGGAATGCCACCAGCAGCGCGTCTACCAGCGTGCGCTTGTACTCGCGCATCTTACGATCCCGCTCCAGTGAGGGAATTAAGGACGGTACGTTGTCCTTGTAACGGGGATCCAGCAGGGTGGCCACCCAGTAATCAGCACCAGTTAAAATGTGGGCAACTCGGCGGTCATTGCGGAAACACTGCAGCATGTAATCGCTCATGTGTGCCAGGCTGCCCAGAGGCAAAGAAAAGCTGTCCTCTGTGGGAGGTGTATAGTCTGTGTCCTCTGTAGCCCCCCAGCCACGCACCAGTGATGGCCACGAGCTGGTCTGGGTGCCACTCTGCTGTGAAAATGGCTCCATCTCCTCCTCCATCTCCTCCTCCATCTCGTCATCCACCAGAACTGTGCCCTTTCTGCCGGACAATTGTGTACCTGCCGTTTGTTGGTGCAGGAACCCACCCTCGTAGCCACTTGTGAAAGACTGCCCTGAAAGCCTTTGAAATGATCCCGCTTCCTCCTCCTCCTCCTCCTCCTCATCCTCCTGTGCCACATCCTCTTCCATCATCGCCTGAAGCGTTTTTTCAAGGAGGCATAGAACTGGGATAGTAACGCTGAGAACGGAGTCATTGGCACTGGACATGTTGGTGGAGTACTCGAAACAGCGCAACAAGACACACAGGTCTCGCATGGAGGCCCAGTTATTGGTGGTGAAGTGGTGCTGTTCCACAGAGCGACTCACGCGTGATTGCTGCAGCTGAAACTCCACTATCGCCTGCTGCTGCTCGCACAGTCTGGCCAGCATGTGCAAGGTGGAGTTCCACCTTGTGGGCACGTCACATATGAGGCGGTGAGCGGGAAGGCCGAAGTTACGCAGCAGCGCTGACAGGCGAGCAGCAGCAGGGTGAGAACGCCGAAAGTGCGCACACACAGCCCGCACTTTCTGCACCAGCTCTGGCATATTGGGGTAATTTTTAAGGAAACTCTGGACCACCAAGTTCAGCACATGCGCCAGGCAAGGGATGTGCGTCAAACCGGCTAGGCCCAGAGCTGCTACGAGATTTCGCCCATTATCGCACACCACCAGGCCGGGCTTGAGGCTCACTGACAGCAACCACTCATTGGTCTGTTCCATGTCCCTCCACAACTCCTGCGCGGTGTGGGGTTTTTCCCCCAAACAGGAAAGTTTTAAAACTGCCTGCTGTCGTTTACCCCTGGCTGTGCTGAAGTTGGTGGTGAAGGTGTTACGCTGACCGGATGAGGAGGCGGTAGAGGATGAGGAAGCGGAGTAGGAGGAGTTAGCAACAGGAGGCAAACTGAAGCGCCCTGCAATCCTCGGTGGTTGAAGGACATGCGCCAAACCGCTATCTGCCTCAGGCCCAGCCGCCACTGCATTTACCCAGTGTGCTGTTAGGGAGATATAACGTCCCTGACCGTGCTTACTGGTCCACGCATCCGTAGTTAAGTGGACCTTGCCACAGATGGCATTGCGCAGTGCACACCTGATTTTGTCCCCCACTTGGTAGTGCAGGGAAGGGATGGCTCGCCTGGAAAAGTAGTGGCGGCTGGGCACGACGTACTGTGGGACAGCCAATGCCATCAGGCTTTTAAAACTCTGCGTCTCCACCAGACGGAATGACAGCATCTCAAAGGCCAGGAGTTTTGAAATGCTGGCATTCAGGGCCAGGGATCGCGGGTGGCTAGGGGGCTACTTCCTCTTCCGCTCCAATGTTTGGGAGATAGAGAGCTGAACGCTTCCATGGGACATTGTGGAGATGGTTGGTGACCCAGGTGGTAGTGTTGCTGGCAGATCCTCCGTTTGTGGGGTGGAAGGTGCCACTGTCACTACAGAGGTGGATGAAGAGGCCGAGACTGCAGCAGAAGAGGAAGCAGGAGGAGCCAGAGACCTTTCTTGGTTTTTGAGGTGTCTACTCCACTGCAGCTCGTGCTTTGCACTTAGATGCCTAGTCATGCAGGTTGTGCTCAGGTTGAGAACGTTTATGCCTCGCTTCAGGCTCTGATTGCACAGCGTGCAAACCACTCGTGTCTTGTCATCAGCACATTGTGTGAAGAACTGCCACGCTAGGGAACTCCTTGGACCTGGCTTTGGTGTGCTCGGTCCCCTGCTGCGTTGGGCAGTAGCAGACATACTGTCTAGGGGACGGACGCTCCGCTTTTGCACCCTGCTCCCTCTTCTGCTGTGCTGGTGGCTGTGCGACCACCGCCTCTTCCTCCAAACTACACTGGTCACCTGCATAACGTTGATTCCATGTGGGGTCGAGGGCCTCATCGTCCTCCACATCATCTTCCACCCAGTCTTCACCCCTGACCTCCTTGTCTGTCTGCACAATTGCCAAAGCAGCAGCAGTTGGCACCTGTGTTTCGTCATCATCCGAGACGTGCTGCGATGGTCCTCCCATGTACTCATCATGAAACATAAGTGGTTGGGCATCGGTGCACTCAATCTCTTCCACTTCTGGGGCAGGGCTAGGTGGATGGCCCTGGGGAACCCTGCTAACAGAGTCATCGGAAAGCAGAAGAGACTGCTGCATGATTTGGGGCTCAGACTGCTTGGCTGATTTGCAAGGGGGTGAGGTGAAAGACTGATGGACATGGGTTTCAGGTGCCAACTCTGATCTTTCATCAGAAGAGTGGGTGGGAGACAATGTGAAGGAACCCGAGGCACTGTCAGCAACCCAATCTACTATCGCCTGTACTTGTCCTGGCCTAAACATTCGTACAGCCTCATTAGGCGCGACAAAATACCGCCGCAGGCTCGGTTGCCTACTCGCACCTGAGGAAGATGTTTCACTTGTGCGTGTATCTGGCACAGATCCACCATGTCCTCTCCCTGCAACAGGAGCTCCACCAGCAGCACCACAACCGGGGCCACCACGTCCCTTTGACCTTCTCCTCATATTTTCCAAATTTAGGATGGTGCCCTAAATGGGTGTTTTTGGAAGAGCAGAACACACCCACAGTACGTAACCGCTGAATCGCACAGCTACAGAACTGCAGAAAATGCTATTCAAAAAAAGTTTTTTTTTTAAGTATAGCACAGTAGAAGAAAACTATATAGAAATTGTTTATTTCACACACCTCCACATATGTATAACACACTGCAAAATATTTTTTGTGGCCCTAAATGGCGTTTTTTGGAAGACCACAACACACCCACAGTACACGTAACCGCTGAATCGCTCAGCTACAGAACTGCAGAAAATAATATTAAAAAAAAAAAATTGTTTTTTTAGTATAGCACAGTAGAAGACAAATATATAGAAATGATTTCACACGCCTCCACATATGTATAACACACTGCAAAATATTTTTTGTGGCCCTAAATGGGTCTTTTTGCAAGCGTACATTAAAGTGCAAATTTATTTTTTATTTTTTTTGCCCTAAACGGGTCTTTTTTTGCACGAGCAAAATAAAATGCAAATTTGTTATTTTTTGCCCCTAATGGGTCTTTTGGAAAAGAGCACAATAAAGTGCCTTTTTTTTGCCCTAAATGGATCTTTTTCCAAGAGCAGAATACACCCACAGTATGGAAACGGTGTATCTCTTAACGTAATATATGCAGTGCTGGTGCACTGAGCTTGCAGATAAAAAGGTAGATTTTCTCTGACACTGGGCTCATGGCAGTGTAAAAAGACTGCACTGCAACACAAACAGGTAAACCTATGCAGATCGCTGAGTTATATCTCTGAATCTGGACTCCTATTCCTATATAATATATCTCTCTCCTTGAAAGCACCAACAGGAACCTGGCCCTACACTACACTGTCTCCATCTTTTCCCTCAGATTCCAGAATCAGGACTAACTCATGTATTTTTCAACCTCTCCCTAAAAGCAGCAGCAGCAGACAAGATCCTCTCCCTATCTATTCTGTAGCAGAGTGACGTTTGTGCTCTGTGCTTCTAGCTTATATAGAAGCTGGGTCACATGTTGCACTGACCAATCACAGCCATGCATGTAGTAGGCATGGCTATGATGGCTTCTAAGGGCACACCAGCTAATCAAAAGGTGATTGGCTGGCCCCTGAAGCATTTCTAACTGCGCCATTAGATTGCCGAACCCGAACCTTCGCGCAAAGTCCGGGTTCGGGAAAAAGCTAAAGTTCGGTACGGACCCGAACTTTACAGTTCGGGTTCGCTCAACCCTAACCATGAGTCCCAGGATCCTCATGCAGAAACGGAAAACGGATCGACGACCATTTTCTGGACGTCAGAACTCGAACCGCAGATTGAAGAGTCTGCAATTTCTCAGAGGGAAGGAATACCTTCCCTTCCGAGGAGTTCAGGATCAAACCGAGATACTCCAGACGCTGAGTCGGAACCAGGACCAACTTCTGAGTGTTCAGTAGCCAACCGAAGTCCCGGAGGGTCTGACTGACTATTGCCACATTTTCTTCTAATTCTGAGCCAGTGTCTGCTCTCAGAAGAACGTCCAGATAGCCCACGATAGCAATGCCTCGTTTTTCTCAGCAAAGCCAGAATCGAGTCAAGCACCTTAGTGAAAATCCGCGGTGCCGACACTATGCCGAAGGGAAGTGCCACAAAAATTGATAGTGGACTTCGCCTATCACAAAGCGCAGAAGCTTCTGGTGACTTGCGCAGATTGGGACATGCAAGTAAACGTCCTTGATGTACAAGGATGGCAGAAAGTCCCATGGGTGGAGCGCAGCAATCACCGTGCGAATGGATTCCATGCGGAATTTCTGAACCTTCAGAAAGGCATTTAAAGGCCTTGAGGTCCAGGATTGGACGGACTCCGTCCTTCTTTGGGACCACAAACAGATTTGAATAAAACCCCCGAAACCTCTCTTGTGACGGAACCGGCACAATTACTCCGCACCTGAGCAAGTCCTGCACTGCCCCCAAGAGGGCCGCCCGATGCGCTGGAAGGAGAGGGAGATTTGAGGGAAAGAATCTGTCTGGAGGCCAGGAATGGAACTCTATCCTGTACCCCGAGGTGATCACCTCGCACACCCACCGGTCGGAGATGCGGGAGGTCCACCGATCCGTGAACCTGCGAAGTCATCCCCCCACCCCCAAGCCGGGCGGGGGCAAGACCATGCGGTGGTGGGTTTGGGAGCCAGCTTGGTCAGGTTACGCACCCAGGGACGCTTCTGTCCACCAGCCGCAATTTTTTCAGTCTGGGAGGGCCTACCCGCGGACTCTGACGAAAAAACCTCTTCTGAGCTGGAATGGAGGGGCCCAGCTTACGGCGGGACTCCTTACCCTTAGTAGTCTGAGGAAGCAGGGTGCTCTTACCCCCCGTGACATCTTTAATAATGTCATCCAGGGCAGCACCGAACAGCCTACCGCCCTTAAAGGGCAAGTCAGTCAGGAGTTTCTTAGAAGCCAGGTCAGCAGACCAGCATTTCAACCAGATAAGACGACGCAACACCACAGCATACACCAAGAGATCAAAGGAGCAGTGTCCAAAGTGGCATCGCACACATACACTAGGCCCTGCACCAGTTGGTGGGCCAGTGCAAAGGTTTCTGGAGGAAGATTATGCTCCTGCACAGTCTGGTGCAAAATGTTTGCCCAGTCCGTGAGTGTCTGAGACACTAAGGTCGCCGCTACAATAGGACTTATGGCGGATCCCAGCAAGGCAAACATAGCTCTGCTCACCACTTCTGACCTCCTGTCACTGGGGTCCTTAAAGGCAGGAGTCCCCTCCATTGGGAGAATTGTGGCTTTATTCAACCGGGTGACCGGAGGGTCGACCACCGGAGGAGAGGCCCATTTCTTAACCAATGCCTACTCAAACGGGTACCTAGTAGACAGACGCCGCGGAAGCGCAAAAGTCTTTGCGGCTTTTCCCAAACCTGATCTATGAATCTGTCAAAGAAGCCATGTAAGGAAAAACTCTTAGAAGGCTTAGCTTTAAAAGAATGAAAGGAGACAGTGTCCACCTGAGATTCCTCAACCGCAGCATCCAGCTTGAGAGTGTCCCTTACAGCATCAATAAGTTCAATTACAAGCGCCCTGTCCTTTGCTGACTCAGAACCGGAGTGTTCCTCACTAGGAATGTCCAGTTCAAAAATATCAAACAATTCAGAGCTAGGGTCTTGAGCTGCAGCTAGGCCCATATCTGAAAGAGAGCACTCCTCCACTAAAGATGTGGGGAGAGGGCGCTTCATAGCTCCCGTGCGCTCGCACACCGCTTCCATCCTGACAAGAAATGATTCCAGGACTGCCGACAACTGGTCCATAGGGACCGCAGGTGCTGAAGCACTGCCTGTTGCTTCTGACATGAATGGGGAAGCAGGTGAACCAGACTCCATATCGCCACTCAGACTTTTTTTTTTTTTTTTTTTTTTAAAGACAAAAAAATCCACCCTCTGGCTGTGCTGGCTGCGGGGGGTTACCAAGGGGACTCACCGACCCAGTGGGGACCGCTCGGTTCCGCTGCCTGTGCCACGCTGCAAAGCGCAAATGAATAGTGAGGAGAATGCGAGGAGAACCGCGGTGTTCCAGCCGCGATAGATGCCAAACACAGAAAAACCGCACGCGGCTCCAAGAAAATGGCCGCCACAATTGTAACTGCGCCACCGCGAACCGCGGCAAGATGGCCGCCATGCGCACAGTGTGAAAAAAACAGACACAGTAAAACATGGCGCTGGGTGGGCCCAACACAACAAATTCCTCAGTGCAGATACCAGTGAGAGCGCCCCCCCCAGGCTGAGTGACCCCCCAGGCACCCCCAGACAGCACAATGCCAGCAAGGTGACAGAGCAACAAAACAGGGGGAGACAGGGAAAATCCCCCACACATAGGAACCCACAGCATGTACTCACCTGCAGAGGCAGGAGATACTACTTATCCGGAAGGACCTACTGGTGTGTTTTTGACAGACCTATCACAGTTTGGTACTGTGTAGCTGTCGGCCCGGTCCACTGCGAAAAGAGACAGCAGGAACTGTTCAATCTTAGCAGACCGCGGAGCATAAAAGCCCACCTGCCACCCCTGGAGTCATGGGGCATGTCATGAACTGAGTCGCACGCCGGAACGAGGATTCAGCACGCTCGATGGTCGGACTGGGAAGACTACGAGGATATCCAATGTCCCCAACCTATTGCCCAGCCGACAGTTGCTAGAAGATCTAAAAATAAAATAAAATTCCAAAAGGAATGAAAAATTCTTCAGGAGACTGGCTCCAAAGCGAGCTACGTCCTCTCTTTCTGCTAGGCAGAAAAAAAAAACTGAGGGCTGCCGGTGGGTGGGTTATGTCCGGAGGGACCGCCCCCTGGTCGGGGCTGTTCAGCTCTGGTCTTTAGAATGTATGTTATAACAATTCTGCCTAGTTCTCTCCTGCAAGCAGGGACATAAACCCACTTGTCAAATATTAAGAGGCTGTGTCAGTCCATGGACGGAAAGAGAAAATCTGTTTGGTGGACAAGAAAGAAATTTTATCTTGTACCCTGATGAAACCACTTCGCAAACCCACTGGTCGGAAAGCAGGGAGGTCCACCGAGCTGCAAACTCGCAAAAGGCGACCCCCCACTCGAGAGTCGGGCAGGGGCAAACCTTCATGCAGTAGCAGATTTGCTTGCGGGCTTATTTGGCTTGCGAACCCAGGGACACTTTTGTCCCTCAGCTGGCCCCTTGTCGGCCTGGGAAAGCTTACCTGTGGGCCCAGACTGACGAAAAAAACGCTTCTGAATGGAAAAGGAGGGTCCAGGCCTGTGGCGTGGCTCCTTACCTTTCCTGGATTGTGGGAGCAGTGTGCTCTTACCCCCAGTGACATCCTTAATGTCATCCAGCGAGGCTCCAAATAGCCTTCCACCCCAGAAAGGCAAATCGGCCAGAGCTGGGAAGTCTGGTCCGCGTACCAGCATTTTAGCCAAATCTGGCGACGCAGTACCACAGCAGATACTGGGGCTCTAGAAAGCAGGGGAGCTGTGTCCAGGGCTGCATCGTAGACATATTTGAGGCCATGCACCAACTGGTCAACCATTTCTACGCAGACCGGGGAAACATGTTGTCTTTCCAACTCCTGGTGCAAAATTTTAGCCCATTCTCTAAGTGTCTAACACCGGAGCCGCAGCCAAAACTGCAAATTCCAGCATGGTAAACATGGACCGGGCCACCGCCTCAGACCTCCTATCCGCAGGGTCCTTAAATGGAGGGGTCCCCTCAACCGGAATAGTGGTCACTTTGTTTAACCGGGATACCGGGGGGGGGGGGGGGGTCCACAACCGGGGAAGATGCCCATTTTTTCAGAAGGCTTTCCTCAAAAGGGTAATGGACCGCCAGGCGTTTTGGGACCGAAAAGGTCCCCTATGGTCGTTCCCATTCCTTGTCTATAAACTTATCAAAATAAGTAACATAAGGAAACACCTTAGTAGTGCGGGTCGACTTGTGGGACCCAAAAGGGACCGACACCTTAGCAGATGTCCCAGCCACATCCTCCAGTCTGAGGGTTTCCCGCACTGCGGTGATAAGTGCTCCAACAAGCGTCTTGTCCTGCGCTGACCCGGACATGGAGTCTTCCTTACTGTCTGAATGGTCTGCATACTCTGACCCTTCAGAACAGGGGTCCCGTTTCACAGCCAGGCCCGAGTGAGTCAGAGATTTGCCCAGAAGATGGTGGGAGGAGGGGGCATTTTTTACCCCCCTTGTGCCCGCACACCGCTTTCACCCTGGCAACAAATGATTCCAGGACCACAGACAAAGCGTCCAGAGGTACCACAGGTGCAGGGGCCCCCGGTTGCTACCACCAAAATGTCTGGGGAAGAAACGCCAGCTTCTGACGCCATGCTGATCCACACACTTGACAGCCACTCCGGGAACAAGTCAAGGTACAAGAAAAGGCCCACCCTCCTAGCTGCCCAGACCGAGGGTTATTCCCAGACAACTCAACGCCCTGACCCAGGCACTGCTTCAGCGCTGCCGTCCGCTCTAAACTCCTGCACAGTGTGTGCCTGAGGTGATCTGCCATTCACGCCGTTCAGAATGACAAACCAGCGCTAGAGGTCCAGCAAATGTAAAAATCCCAACAAAGATGGCCGCCAGTTACCTCAGGAAAAAAGCGTGAGCCGACCGCTGTATTAGCTATAGCAACAGTGCGACTACATTAAAATGGCCGCCAGCTGTATTAGCATAAGGAACAGCAAGGCTTTCTGAAGTAAAAATAAAAGGCCGCAAAAACACTGGGCCTCCGAGAGGAGGCCCCCCACAAGGCAGACAACCCACACTAGAGCGGACCTGGACACACCGCGCAGCCCCCAGCCAGGACCCAGAGTCCCCCTCAGAGACCCCCCGGTGAGGTACACAGCAGGCCAAGCAAAGCAGAGGACTAGAAACCACCTAATCGACAACCCCAGGAATGCCCAGCTGTTCCATCCTGCCAAGACAGGAGGAACCTTACCCGTCCCTGCGAAGACTGCTGGACGCATTCCTGACAGATCCATCACCGAGCAGTACGGAGTGGCTGTCGGCCACGGCCCACTGACTGGACAGCAGTAGCCCCGTCATATGTGGGCCCCGGAGCATATAGCTCACCGGCCACCCCTGGAGCAAACGGGGTATGTCGTGGCCGACCCAGTGCATAGCCAAAGGCCTGCTCACGCTTGATGGCCAGACTGGGGAGACTACAAGAATCTATATTATCCAGCCTGTCACTTAGCTGGCAGTTGATAGCAGATCTCAGGATCCAAAATTGAAAATAAAAAAAAAGTTCTCCAGGACTAATGGGCCCCTAGTCCTTCTACACTAGGCAGAAAAAAACTGAGCTGCTGAGTGGAGGGTGAGGGGTTATGACAAGAGGGACCGCCCCCTGGGCGGGGCTGTTCAACTTTTGTATAATTACATGTTTTTGTATATCCAACATGTCTGCCTAGTCCTCTCTTAATAGACGAGAACATAACCCACTTGTCAAGACTAAAGGAGCTGTGTCCGTCCATGGACGAAAGAGAAATATGCACTGTCACTGTAATGACACTGGCAAAGACAGGGTTAAATGTGTTCCTAACATGTGCTTCACTGTGTGGGGGGTGCTTTTACTATAGAAAGGCAAAGATCCGTGTTCCGGCTTAGCAGGAACACAGGATCAATGCTTTACCTACTGACATTACGGAAATTTGCCTTGTTTACATATGCAATTCAACGTTCTGGCTCTGTACAATGATTGGCGGGTACCGGTGGACAGAGCATGTGGTACTAACAGATCAGCTCCAGCTGTGTAATCACAGCATGCGTGCCCAAGACCTGGAAGTGCAGGATCAAGTACTAGGCATGTGATCCTGTTCAGGCCACCTTATATGTACAGTTTACGGTCGACAAGCGGTTAAATTATCCATAGGTGACACTTTAAAAGCATTTACAGGTTACCAGTTTAGAGTTGTGTAATGCAATCAATGTTTACACATGCATGCGGGAACTACGCGTGGGTTCGCATATGCGCATGAGCACGGGGGGGGGGGGGGGGCCTCTTTAAAAATAAGATTTATTTACTGTACTTTTTTTTTTTTACACTGACTTAATTCTTTTTTGGAACCTTTTTTTTTTTTTATATAAAGTATAAACATTTATTGTGACAACATGGGTACTGACAGGTACTCTTTAGGCTCCATGTACACAGAAGCTGATAAACTGCAGTTTATTGGCGTTTTTTTTAAAAAGCCCATTAACTGCACTCTATGTTAGCCTATGTGTTCATGTACACATAACGTTTTTTAGCTTTAATGAGCAGTGGAGTTAATGGGCTTTTTTCTGAACGCAAGAAATTTGCGTTCAAAGTGCCGTTTTTCAGCAGAAAAAAACGCAAAACGCCGAAAAACGCTGGCCGCGAGCGTTTTTAGCGGTTTTTGGTCCATTGAAAAAAAAAAATAGGATTTTTGTACTCACCGTAAAATCCATTTCTCTGACATCCATGGACCGACACGGCGTCTCTTACACTTTACACGTGGGTATATGTCCCTGCTTGCAGGAGAAGACCTAGGCAGAATGTTAAATGTTAAAACATTCCAGAACAAACCAGAGCTGAACAGCCCCGCCCAGGGGGGCGGTCCCTCCGGACATTACCCTCACACCTAAAGCTAGCAGGCCTCAGTTCGTAACAAAGCAGCACAAACTTAAAGCGGTTGTAAACCCAGACTTTTTTTTTTTAAATCACCTGCAAGAAAAAGCCATAATGAGCTAGTATGACTAGCATACTAGCTCATTATGAATCACTTACCTTAGATCGGGACCCCCGAAGCCATCCTCGTCCCCCGCTCCGGCCGCAGCCATCGCTCCTCAGATACCCGGAAGGTTACTTCCGGGTATCGCCGATTCAGCCAATCACAGCGCCGCTCCGGCGCTGTGATTGGCCGGAGCAGCGAAGTCGTCACTCCGCGCATGCGCGCTGGAGCTTTCTATTCCGGCACAGCCGGAATTGTGAATGGGATTAACCCTGTGAATGCACCGTTGTCTACGGCACGCATGCGCCGTAGACATCGGTGCATGTTTTTTTTTGCAAATATCTCCTAAACCGTGTAGGTTTAGGAGATATTTCTTTTACCTACAGGTAAGCCTTAGTATAGGCTTACCTGTAGGTAAAAGTAAAAAAAAAAAAAAAAAAAAGACTATACAACTGCTTTAAAAGGAAGAGTGGGTGCCGTGTCGGTCCATGGATGTCAGAGAAATGGATTTTACGGTGAGTACAAAAATCCTATTTTCTCTTATCATCTATGGACCGACACGGCGTCTCTTACTCTTTACACGTGGGATGTCCCAAAGCAGTGTCAAGAGGGATGGGAGCAGTATAAATGGAAAAACCAAAAAACTTCACTCCGCACAAGGCAGAGCTCCTCAACGGAGGAGTTGCCACTTTAAACAGCGGCCTGCAACACCTTGCGGCCGAAGGAAGCATCCGGAGATGCAGCCACATCAACCCTATAAAACATAGAAAAGGTATGAACAGACGACCAGGTCGCCGCCTTGCACACTTGTGCAACCGACGCTTGATGTCGGAAAACCCAGGAAGCACCAATTGCCCTGGTGGAATGCGCCTTAACCGGGAAGGGAGGCGCCTGCCCCATGAGAGCATAGGCTTGAAAGCCTGTTTGTCTGATCCACCTAGAAAAAGGTGGCAGACGAAGCCGCTTGACCCTGTATCTGACCAGAGACAGTCAAACAGAGAGTAGACTTCCGAATAGAAGCAGCAGACAGGCACACCCGCAAGGCTCGTACCACATTCAAAGTGTGCCGCGCGCACTCTCTGGGATGCGATGGGCGAGGACACTAGGACGGGAGGACAATGTCCTCATTTTAGGTGAAAGGTCGAGATCACCCTTGACAAAAGAGAAAGTCGCGGATGCAACACCGCCTTATCCTTATGGATGACTAAATACGGCGACTTGCAGTACAAGGTCGCCAATTCAGATACTCGTCTAACAGAAGTGATCGCCACTAAAAAGGGCCACCCTCTGAGACAAAGTGAAGAGGGGAATATCCCTGATATTCTCAAAAGGAGGTTCCTGGAGAACCGAGCGTACCAATTCCGATCCCACGGGGGGAGAGGAGACATGACAGGAGGGAGCTCATGGCGAACCCCCTGCACAAGGGTGCCAACCAAGGAATGACCCGCTAGTGGTCACCGAAAGAAGACGGCCAAGGCCGAAACTGACCCTTAATGATACTCAAAGCGAGCCTTTGGGCCACGCCATGCTGTAGGAATCGCAGGATTCTAAGGACGGATAACGTCTGAGGATGTCAGTCCAGCTCTTCGCACATGGCGATGCAAGCTTTTCCAGGTACAGATAGTTCTGGAGGAAGACTTCCGTGTCCTTGATATGGACGAAATGACCGAGTCCGAGAGCCTCGGTCTCTCAACACCTGGCTTATAACAGCCATGCCGTTAAGGCCAGAGACTGTAAAGGCAGGATGAAATATATGACTTTGAGACAGAAAGTCCTCCCTTATTGGCAACCATCAGGGAACGGCCGCGACGAGACATACCAGATCGGCGTACCAGTGAAGCCGAGGTCAATCTGGAGCAATGAGGATCACCGGAATTCCCTCGGTCGCCACCCTGCGCAGCAGGCGAGGAAGCAACTGCAGCGGAGGATAAACGTGTATCAGGTGATCATGACCCCATGGGCCACTGACGCCTCTGAGGCATCCGCCCAAGGATCCCTGGATCTGGCCACAAATCTCGACAACTTACGATTGAGTCGAGAGGCCATCGGGTCCACCTCCGGCGTGCCCCACCGTTTGTGTGGCAAAGGAGTTGAAATACCCCCGGGTGCAAGGACCACTCTCCCCGGTCCAGCGTCTGGTGACTCAATAGTCCGCCAGCTCTATGCCCGGAATGTAAACGGCAGACAGAGCCGGCACGCTTCTTTTAGCCCACTTCAGGGTACGGGGGACCTCGGAAGCCTCAACTGAGCTCCGAGTCCCCCCCTTGATGGTCGACATACGCCACCACCGTGACTTGTCCGACAGGATCCTAATGGAACGATCCTGCAATCTCTCAGACCACGAGGAGAGGCACAGTCTGATGGCCCGTATTTCCAGAACATTGATCGGCAAACGGGCTTCGTCCGGAGTCCAAGCCCTTGGGCCAACAGGACTCCCCAGATTACACCCCAGCCCTTCAGGCTGGCGTCCGTAGTGAACACCGTCCATTGGACGGGGAGGAAAGACTTCCCGGACCGAAGAGCCGGGGACCCAAACTCCATGTCAGGGACGCCCTGACCAGCTGGCTCACCTGGATCGGAAAATCCAAAGACAACAGGGATTTGTCCCAAGGGAACAAGATCTCCTTCTGCAATGCCCTGGTCTGTGATTGGGCATACGAAATGGCTTCGAAAGAGGTCACCATGAGTCCCAGGACTCCCATGCAAAAACGGAGTGACGACCATTTTTTGGGATGTCAGCATCCGTACTGCAGACTGAAGTGTCAGTAGCTTCCCCGGAGGTAGGAATACCTTTTGCCTCCAAGGAGTCCAGAATCAGACCGAGATACTCCAAATCTCGAGTAGGGACCCGGACTGACTCCTGAATGTTTAGGAGCCACCCGAAGTCCCTGAGGGTCTGACTGACGATAGTCAAACTGTCTTCTAATACTGAGCCATTTCCTGCTCTGAGAAGAAGATCGTCCAGATAGCAAATGACAGCAATGCCTTGCTGTCTCAGCAAGCTAGAACCGGCACAAGCACCTTGGTGAACACCCTCGGTGCCGGAGCTAGGCCGAAAGGAAGAGCCACAAATTGATAGTGGACTTCGTCGATCGCAAGCGCAGATCGGAACATACAAGTAGGCGTCCTTGATTTCCAAGGTCGCCAGAAAATCCCCTTGACGGAGTGTACTGACCACCGTGCGAATGGATTCCATGCGGAACTTTTGCACCTTCACAAAGGCATTCAGGACCTGGAGGTCCAAGATAGGCCGAACCCCGTCCCTTTTTTGGAACGACAAACAATTCGAGTAGAATCCCTGAAACATCTCCTGTGACGGAACCGGCACAATCACTCCGGACCTCAAACCTGAATAGGCCCCATAGGGCCACCCGACGGGCAGGAAGGAGAGGAAGATTCGAGGGAAGAATCTGTCTGGTATTAGGAACGGAACCTATCCTGTAACCTGAGGTGATCACCTCGCACACCCACCAGTAGGAGATCCATGAGGTCCATTGATCCGTGGACCTGCAAAGTCGTCCCCCCTACCCCAGAATCGGGAGGGGGCAAGACTTCACGCGGAGGCGGGCTAGGGAGCCGGCTTGTTCGGCATACGCACCCAGGGGCGCTCGTGTCCACCAGCCGTACCGCTGTCAGTCTGGGGGGGCCTCCCCGTTGACTGACGAAAAAACCGCCTTTTTTCTGGAAAGGAAGGACCCTGCTTATAGCGGCCTCCTTGCCAGCCTGAGGAAGAACAGTGCTTTTACCTCCCGTGACATCCTTGATGTCATCCAGCGCAGCACCGAAAAGCCTACCACCTTTTAATGGTAAACCCTTCCGAGGCTTTTTAGAAGCTAGGTCAGCAGACCAGCATTTCAACCAGATCAGACCACGCAATACCCTGAGATATAAGGGGCCGCGTCAGACGTGGCGTCGCCACATAAACCAGGCCCTGCACCATTTGTGGGCCAGAGCAATAGTGTCTGGAGGAAGATCATGCTCCTGTACAGTTGCCCATCCCGCAAGTGTTGGAGACACAAGGGTCGCCGCTACCACAAGCCGTAGGGCGGACCAAAAAAAAGGCAAACATGGCTCTACTCCCCACTTCTGACCTCCTGTGAGTGGGGTCCTTAAATGCAGGAGTCCCCTCCACCGGGAGAATGGTGGCCTTGTTCAACCGGGCGACTGGAGGGTCGACCACTGGGGGAGAAGCCCACGTTTTAAGTAGGGCATCCTCAAAAGGGGTATCTGATAGACAAACGCCGCAGGACCATAAAAGACTTCTGCGGCTTTTTTCCCAGACCTTGTCAGTGACCTGGTCAAAGAAAGGTACATATTAAAAAACACACTTTTTAAAAGGCCCGGCCCTAAGAAACCAGAGGAGACGTCCGCCTGAGGTTCTGCATCCGCAGCATTTAGCTTGCGAGTGTTCCTCACTGCAGTAATGAGTTCACAAAACAAGCACCCTGTCATTTACTGACACAGAACTGGAGTTTTCCTTGCAAGGAATGTCCTGTTCAAAACCATCAAATAAACATTCAGAGCTAGGGTCCTGAGCGGTAATGGCTAGGCCCATATCTGAATCAGCGCACACCCCCCCCCTTTTTTTGTGGAAAAAAAGTGGGGATAGGGGCTTTTTTGCTCCCTTGCGCTCACACACTGCTTCCTCCCGGTCAGTTAATGATACCAGGACTGCCGACAACTGGTTCCTAAGGACCGCAGGTGCAGGAGCACTGCCAGTTGTCTCTAACAATGTGAAGAAACAGGTGAACCAGACTCCAATATTGCCACCCTCTGAGACCTCATTCACCATTACAGTGAATAATACAGCCCACCCACAGGCCGTGCTGGGGCTGAGGAGGGGATACCTGGAGTACTCACCACCCCTAGGGACCGCTCGGTACCGCTGTATGAGCCGCGCTGTAGCGCTGTATGAGTCGTGCTGTAGCGCTGGTGCAGCCTGAGGTGAAGAATCTGTGAGGATGTGTGTATTTTGCGCCGTACAGCAGCGCTGCTAGAGGCCGAAAATGAAAGTGAAAGTGCCGCGGCTACAAGAAAATGGCCGCCGGGCACCAGTATAACTATGCATTAAGCCCCAGCCAAAATGGCCGCCAATGGCGCACTTTTTAAAAATAAAACACCGCGCCAATGGCACACAGAAAACAACACAGCCAGTCCCCCAGAAAAATAACAGTCATGGAGCGGCCCCCCAGGGCAGAGTGACCCCCTAAGCATCCCCACACAGCACAACAGGGTGCAGAGAGCAGCATAACAGGGGGGAGACAGGGAGAAACCCCCACACAGAAACACAGCCAGCATGTACTCACCTTGCAGCAGGAGAGTCTACCTTGGAGAACACCCCCGGTGCCAATAGAGGGACTCACTGGCTTGTTTCAGACAGGCCTATCAAAGAGTCGTACTGCGTAGCTGTCGGCCCGGTCCACCGCGAAAGATACAGTAGGTACTGTTCGATCTTGAGAGGACCGCGGGAGCATGAAAGCAACCCCGCCACCCCTGGAGCCATGGGGTATGTCGTGAACTGAGTCTCACGCACACAAGGCGAGGATCAGCACGCTCGATGGTCGGACAGGGAAGACTACGAGGATACTAGTGTACCCAACCTGTTGCCCAGCCGACAGTTGATTGAAGGTCTCAAAAATAAAATCATAAAATTCCCAAAGGAATAAAAATTAAAAGTAAAATCTTCCAGGAGACTGGCTCCTGAGAGAACCACGTCTTCTCCTTCTGCTAGGCAGAAAAAAACTGAGGCCTGGTAGCTGCAGGTGTGAGGGTAATGTCCGGAGGGACCGCCCCCCTGGGCGGGGCTGTTCAGCTCTGGTTTGTTCTGGAATGCTTTAACATTTAACATTCTGCCTAGGTCTTCTCCTGCGAGCAGGGACATATACCCACGTGTAAAGTGTAAGAGACGCCGTGTCGGTCCATGGATAAGAGAAAATCATTTTTTTTCTTCTTTTTTTTTAAACGAAAAAACGCTACACTGAAAAACGCTAATAAAAGCTAGTAAAAAAAAACGCTGATAAAAGCTAGCTTTTTCTGCTGCTTTAAAAACAACCGTTTGAGCTTCTGTGTACATGGAGCCTTACTGAGAGATCTGGCATCTAATGAACCCCTGATCTCTCGTCTGCCCAGAAAAGCAGTTGATCAAACCAAGATTGATTTGATTACTAGCCATTACCGGCTAGGTAGGCATCTAAACAACTGAAACTGGAAGTTCTGCAACACGTCGCTTCCAAATCCGTCAGTGGAGGGAATTGATGTTCCTACATTTCCTCTGTACTCAGCTGGCCTAGTGTAGCAGTCCTGGACTCCCCAATGGCACAGCAAAGTTTAGGAATGGCAGTGGCAGGAGGGCCCCCCGCCCCTTTCACAACATATATAATGAATCAAGTGGCTGTATAACAGTTTGATCAGTTTTACACGAATGAGCATGACTGACTATTTTTTTTCAAAGATACCAGGATCATGGCTACAGCTAACCACTTGTTCACCAAGATATACAGGTACGTACTAGGGATAGGGAGTAGTTAAAACTAAGCACAGGCGAAAAACCCTTTACAGGCAAACCCCAGCATACACCCAAAAGGTCTAGGTTTACCTCTGATTGCAAAGAACCAGTAACTAAGAAAAATCCAGATCTTACTAGTAAACATATCCCCTTCTTCATTCATCGTTGGAATGCAGGGAGACCGGTGCTGCTAAGCGGTGGAAAAGGAACATGCAGAGCAACAGCCAGCAAGCCACCGGAGTTGACCCCAACGTAGGGACAAAGTCCAGCTTAGCAGAAGGGAAACCCTCAGGCAAAGAGGCAGGCCAGCGCTAAAACTGTGACTTAACTATACTAAGGATGGGAGTGATAAATTGCCAGACCCAGGAAAACAAACATTTTAATGAACATTCAGAAACACAACCGAAAAAAAGGAATGTGGGAGAGACATTTAACCCTTATGGCTGTTTCCTGTTGAAGGTGATGTCACTTCCGGTTTCAGATGCACCATTTCCTGGCCAGTACAGCCAGGGGACACATCTAACCAAGCCGATCTGTGCTTGGTTAGATGGCGTGAAGGGCAGGGGAGACAATGTGGTCTATTAGACCCCCAATGTCACCATAAAGAGTACCTTTCATCTGCCCAATGCTATCACATATGGGTTCATTAACCCCTTGTGATAGCACTCAAGTAAAAATATAAAAAAAAAAAAAATTATTAAAATATAGTAAAATAATTAAAAAAAACAGCATTGCCGAAACCCGGTTGCCCTGCAATATTGTGCAAACACAAGGCCAGGGTGTGGACACGTATGTAAACCACGGTCACACCACGTGTGACATATCACTGCAAACGTCAGCGGGAATAATTATTGCACAAGAGCTCCTAGTTAACGCTAAACCGATGAGCTGTAAAGGCTTTTAAAGCGTCACCGATGGTGATTTTTGGGCACCATCGTTTTTGGCGATAGCGTGGGAGTACGCAATTTTAAGACCGTGTTTGGTATCCATTTACTCGATGCAACCTCATCTTTTATATTTTAACCAAAATTGGGTATTACATGGTGTGTTTTTGCACTAAAAGTCTTTTTTTTTTCCTGAAAATTTGCGTTTAACGGTTGCGCAAATATCATGTGACACAAAAATTTGCAACCATCAGCTTTTTATTCTAGAGGGCTTCTGCTTTGAGAAAATATAATGTCCTAGGGGTTTAAGTAATTTATTTTTTGCCAAAAAATAGGATTTTTTACTCACCGTAAAATCCTTTTCTCTGAGTCCATGGACAGACACAGCTTCTCTATTGACAAAGTGGGTATTATCCGTTAATTAGGAGTGACTAGGCAGAAAAACTTGTAAAAAGTGTTGCATCACACCTTCTACAGTACCGCCCAGGGGGCGGACCCTCTGGGTATACCCTCTCAGTCTGCATCTTCGCAGATCAGTTTGTCAAAAAGCAGTACAAACTTAAAAGGAGGGGTGGGTGCTGTGTCGGTCCATGGACTCAGAGAAAAGGATTTTACGGTGAGTAAAAAATCCTATTTACTCTTTCGTCCATGGACCGACACAGCTTCTCTATTGACAAAGTGGGACGTCCCAAAGCAGTGTCAGAGAAAAAACGAGGGGTGGTAACAGCATAAAAATAAACTTCACCCCAAACACAAAACAGCACTCCTCCAACGGAGGAGTTGCAACTCTAAACAGCCGCTTGCAAAACCTTGCGGCCAAAAGAGGCATCCGAAGATGCACCTACATCAATTTTGTAGAATTTTGTGAAAGTGTGAGCGGACGACCAAGTCGCCGCTTTACATAATTGGGAAACAGACGCTTTATGTCGGAAAGCCCAAGAGGCACCTATTACCCTGGTCGAATGCGCCGTGACAGGAAAGGGGGGCGCCTGACCCTTTAAGGCGTAAGCCTGAAATACTATCTGTCGGATCCACCTAGAGATGGTGGCCGATGAGACTGCTTGGCCCTTCTTGGGACCAGCCACCGAAACAAACAGTGAGTCTGACTTCCGGAACAGGGAAGTAGCAGATAGGTATACTCTCAAAGCTCGGACAACGTCCAAGGAATGCAACGCCGACTCCTTAGGATTCGACGGCTGAGGACACAAGGATGGAAGTACGTCTTCGTTGAGATGAAAAGCCGAAACGACTTTCGGAAGAAAGGAAGGCTGCGGCCGCAGCACCACCTTATCCTTGTGGAAAATCAAATAGGGAGCCTTGCAGGACAAGGCTGCCAGCTCAGAGACTCGTCTAACTGACGCAACAGCCACCAAAAAGACCACTTTCTGAGAAAGTGTCAACAGGGGAATATCTCTAATATTCTCAAACGGTGCCTTCTGAAGCACCGAGAGGACCAGGTTCAAGTCCCACGGAGGTAACGGGGGACGGACCGGAGGGGCCACATGTCGGACCCCCTGCACAAATGTACTCACGAGAGAGTGAGTCGCCAGGGGTCGCTGAAAATAAAAAGACAGCCAGGGCAGATATCTGTCCCTTAAATCGTACTTAGGGCAAGCCCTTGGTCCACCCCATGCTGTAAAAACAGCAGGATTCTGGAAACCAAATAGGTACGCGGATGCCATTTCATTTCCTCACACATGGAGATGTAGACCCTCCAAGTGCGGTGATAGACCTTCCTAGAGGACGGTTTTCGAGCACTTCTCATAGTAGAGATTACTGAGTCTGACAGGCCCCGGTCTCTCAGTACCTGGTTCTCAACAGCCATGCCGTTAAAGCCAATGACTGTAAAGCAGGATGGAATATGGGACCTTGCGATAGCAGGTCCTTCCGTAGTGGTAGGCGCCAGGGGACGTCTGCTACCAGACGTACTAGATCGTCGTACCAAGGACGCTGAGGCCAATCTGGAGCGATTAGGATCATTGGAATTCCCTCTGCCTCCACTCTGCGGAGAGGAAGAAGCCTTAAGGGAGGGAAGGCATAGATACTGACCCCACGATGCTACCAACGCGCCCGTTGCGTCTGCCCATGGGTCTCTTGACCGGGCCACAAATCTCAATACCTTCCGATTGAGTCGGGAAGCCAGAAGATCTACGTCTGGTGTGCCCCATCTTTGGCAGAGGAGTTGGAACACCTCCGGGTGTAAGGATCCTTCTCCCTGGTCCAGCATCTGGCGGCTCAGGTAGTCCGCCTGCCAGTTTTCCACACCCGGAATGTACACGGCCGACAGTGCCGGTACGCTCCTCTCTGCCCACTTCAGGATGCGAGCGATCTCCGATGTTGCAGCTGAGCTTCTTGTTCCTCCTTGATGATTGACATATGCCACTGCTGTGGCGTTGTCTGACTGGATCCTGACTGGACGCCCTTGCAGCCTCTGAGACCATTTGAAGAGGCACAGCCTGATCGCCCGGATTACCAGGACATTGATCGGCAGGAGGGCTTCCTCTGGGGTCCAGCGACCTTGCGCCGACTGAACACCCCAGACTCCCCCCCCACCTGTAAGGCTGGCGTCCGTCGTGATCACTATCCAGTAAACCAGAAGAAATGACTTCCCGGCCATTAGAGCCGGTGCTGTCAGCCACCATACCAGGGATCTCCTGACTATGTGGCTCACTCGGATTTGATAATCTAGAGATGATGGACATCTGTTCCATCTGGACAGAACTTCCTTCTGTAACACTCGAGTGTGGTATTGAGCATATGGAACCGCCTTGAAGGAGGCTACCCTGAGGCCCAACACTCGCATGCAAAAAACGGAGTGACGACCAATTCCTGGAAGTCAGCTGCCGTACTGCAGCCCGGAGGGTCTGCAACTTCTCCACAGGGAGGAATACCTTTGCCTCTGAAGAATCCAGAATCAACCCCAGGTACCCTAGGCGTTGAGTGGGCACCAATACTGACTTTTGCGTGTTTAGTATCCAACCACAGTCTCGAAGAGTCTGACAGGTAATGGACACGCTTACCTCTAATTCTGAGCTTGAAGGGGCCTTCAGCAGAAGGTCGTATAAGTAGCCTGTGATAGCGATACCCCGCTGTCTTAGAAGTGCCAGAATCGGAGCGAGCACCTTGGTGAACGTCCTGGGTGCAGAGGCAAGGCCCAACGGGAGGGCCACAAACTGGTAGTGGTCCTTCCCGATAGCAAATCGCAGAAACCTCTGGTGTCTGGAGTATATGGGGACATGCAGGTATGCGTCCTTGATGTTCAGGGAGGCCAGAAAGTACCCCGGATGGAGAGCCGTGACTAGAGATCGAACCGACTCCATCCGAAAACTTTGTACCTTCACAAAGCAATTGAGGGCTCTGAGATCCAAGCTTGGACGAACCCCCTCCTTCTTCGGCACAATGAACAGATTTGAGTAAAAACCCTGTTCCAGTTCTGTAACTGGAATAACTACCCCGCGTTCCAGTAGACCCTGGACCGCCCCATACAGGGCCTCCCGACGGGTCGGTAGTAGCTGGAGATTGGAGGTGTTGAATCTGTCCGGTGGACAAGAGAGAAACTCTATCTTGTAGCCTGAGGAGATTACTTTGCAAACACACCTGTCGGAGATTAGTGCTGTCCACTGAGTCGCGAATTTGCGAAGACGTCTCCCCACCCGAGAGCTGGGTGGGGGTGGACCTTCATGCGGACGCAAATTTGTCCGCAGGCTTATTGGGTATGCGGGACCAGGGACGCTTTTGTCCTTGGGCAGGCGCTTTATCGGCCTGGGGTCTTTTCCCTGTCGCCCTAGGGGGACGAAAAAACCACTTGTGTGCAGTAAAGGAGGGCCCTTGCCGTGGCCCCTTACCCTTGCTAATTTGGGGAAGCAAAGTGCTTTTACTTCCTGTGGCATCCTTGATGATGTCATCCAGAAAAGCCCCAAAAAGTCTGTCACCCTTAAAAGGCAGATCCAACAAGGCTTTCTTGGAAGTCTGGTCCGCAGACCAGCCTTTTAGCCAGATCAGGCGGCGTATTGCTACTGCATAAACCGAAGTTTTAGACAGCAGGGGAATAGTATTCATGTCTGACTCGCAGACAAACCTAAGGCCCTGGACCAACAGGTCGGCCAATGTTATCTCATCAGGAGGAGCATCTCGCTCCTTAACCCCTGGAGTAGCAATCTTGCCCATTCAGTAAGTGTGTGAGACACTAGGGCCCCCGCCAATGCCGGGCGTACTGCCGAGCCTACCACTGAGTATAGGTAGCAAGCGAGTGCTTCAGCCTTCTTATCCACAGGGTCCTAGAAAACAGGAGCCCCTTCTACAGGAATTGTGGTGGCTCTATTAAGTCTGGACACCGGAGGGTCCACTATAGGGGGGAGAGGTCCATTTCTTCAGAAAACTCTCCTCAAAAGGGGTACCGTACCGCAAACCTCTTTGGGGCTGTAAAGACCCTCAGTGGGTTCTCCCATTCCTTGTATAAGAGTTTATCAAAAGACACACAAGGGAACACCTTAGCAGTGCGGGCAGGTCTATGAAACCCAAGTGGACCGGAGTCTCTGCTGCTTCTGCAGTATTTTCCAATTTTAGCATATCCCGCACTGCAGTAATAAGTAGGGTTGTCCCGATACCGATACTAGTATCGGTACCGATACCGAGCATTTGCGTGAGTACTTGTACTCGCGCAAATGCTCCCAATGCCTTTGCCGATACCTGGGATGGGAGAAGTCAGCGGGCGGAGTCGGCAAGCGGAGGGCGGAGCGGAGAGCAGAGTGGAGAGGAGAAGTCAGCGGGCGGAGTCGGCGGGCGGAGTCGGCAAGCGGAGGGCGGGAGGGGCGGAGCGGAGAGCAGAGTGGAGCGGAGAGTCCTCAGGCGGGTAAGCTTGCAGCCGCATCATGATCCATCGTCGACCGGAGCCGTCACATTAAAGGAAGTGACGCTCCGTGTTACACTGTCAGTGCTTGAAAAATGCGACGCCCATCTTGGTACACCCTGCATTCGGCCTCAAAAGAGCAGCAGCGGACATCTTGTTACACCCAGCCCATGTAGTTCGAGCTGGGTGTAACAAGATGTCCGCTGCTGCTTTATTGAGGCCGAGTGCAGGGTGTACTAAGATGGGCGTCGCAGAGGCAGCATAGAAAAATAAATCCTCTCATGCCTATAAGTGCCCACTACCTGTCAGTGCCCGCTATCTGTCAGTTCTCATTAGTGCTGCTTACTCTGTCACCTATTAGTGCCAGCCACCTGTCAGTACCATCTATCACTACCACCTGTCAATGCTATCAGTGCCAGCCACCTGCCATCTATTAGTGCCAGTGCCATCTATCAGTGCCAGCCCCCTGTCAGTGCCAGCCATCTGTTGGTGCCAGCTATCAGTGCCACCTGTCAGTGCCCGCCACCTGTCAGTACTCATCAGTGCTGCATATCCGTGCCACCTAATCATATCAGTGCTCATCAGTGCTGCTTAATCTGTGCCACCTATCAGTGCTGCATATCAGTGCCACCTAATCTGTATTGTGCTTGAAAACTGTCACCTGACATTAAAAAAAGTATCAGTAATCGGTATCGGCGAGTACTTGAAAAAAAAGTATCGGTACTTGTACTGTCTTAAAAAAGTGGTATCGGGACAACCCTAGTAATAAGGTCAGATACCAAAGGCGTCTCGCGTACTGACCTGGACTTGGAGTCATTCTCACTGTCCGGTCACGGTCTGCAGTCTCTGATGCGTCAGAATCTGGGCCCCGAGCCGTAGCTGGACCTAGTTCTGCACCAGAATTATCCCCAGAAGCTTGCAGGGGATGGGGCGTTTACTACCCCCTGTATTCCCGTGTGCTGCTTCCACCCTGGCAGCAAACGCCTCTAGGATTGCAGTCATAGCGTTCATAGACACCTCAGGGGCACCAGCTGCTAAATCTGGTGTTTCAGGGAAGAAGACATCTGGCTCAGATGCCATGCTGACCACACGCTGACACTCACAGGGCTCCAGGCAAGATATCAATAGGCCACCATCCTGTGCTGCAGAGAGGCCGCGTCACCCAGAGGACTCACCACCCTGGATAGGTACTGCTATGCTGCGCCTGTGATGCTGTCTCCCTGCTGCTGTGTAAGTCTTATTCTTTAATCAGCACTTCCTGTGTGAATTTTCGCGCCAGTGTAATGCACCCTAGAGGCCGGAGGCTCTCGAAAAATGGTTGCCAAAAACGTCTGTATGGAAGATAATGTGGGCTCTAAGAAAATGGCCGCCGACAGAAGATAGAGGTCAAGCAGCCATAGCCCACAAAAAGATGGCCGCCGAACGGCAATATCTGCATACAGGGTGGACAAACATGGCCGCCGATCAGCTGATAGGGGCCAGTGGGTGTGGCCGAACCACAGGAAGATGGCCGCCGGGCAGTCACAAGAGGCCAAACTTGGCATGGACCACCTCAAAATGGCCGCCGACAGCATGGAGGAGGAAGGACACAAACACAGGTAAGAAAAAATGACATTTCTTTTAAATGTTAGTTACAGCCAGCCCCGCTCCAGTGGAACCCCCTAGGTGACCCCCAGCACCCAGCAACCTTTAGCTAGAAGCCCAGGGAGGAGGGAAAGGCAGGGAGAGAGGGAAGAAAGGGGCCACAACCACTTACTTGATATCTCCAGGAATGTCCAGCTAAATCACCCAGCCGAGGCAGGGGAGTTTTACTTACCTATCCTGCATGCATTCTGCTGGAAGACATTCCAAACAGATCATCGTCCGCGCACGGAAGGTGACTGTTGGCCAGGCATGCTGTGATTGGACCCAGAAGGGACGATCATATGTATGCCCTGGAGCATGACGATCACCGGACAGGCTGCTGCGACTCGGCCGTAAGGTCAGCCAAACCTGAGCGGTCCAATGCAAGCCTGGGAGCGTAAGCTCACCGGCCAGGCTGCTGCGACTCGGCCGTAAGGTCAGCCGAAGCTGAGCGGTCCGATGCAGGCCCTGGAGCGTAAGCTCACCGGCCACCCGTGGAGCGACGGGCATGTCGTGGAAAACACAGCGCGTAGCTAGGGTCGGCACACGCTCGATGGCCGAAACTGGGGAGACTACAAGGATCGAGGATCCAGCCTGTCACCCAGTCGGCAGTTGATCGAAGGAAACAACAAATGTAGCAAAAAAAATAAATAAAAAATAAATAAAAAATAAAATATATATATATTATATATATATTATATCTTTTTTCCCCGGACCAATGGGCCCGAAGGAAGCCATGTCCTACTCCTTGCTAGACAGAAAAAAACTGATCTGCGAAGATGCAGACTGAGAGGGTATACCCAGAGGGTCCGCCCCCTGGGCGGTACTGTAGAAGGTGTGATGCAACACTTTTTACAAGTTTTTCTGCCTAGTCACTCCTAATTAACGGATAATACCCACTTTGTCAATAGAGAAGCTGTGTCGGTCCATGGACGAAAGAGTAATTAAGATTTTTACATGAATGCAACAAATTAAAAAAATTGCTTTGGAGTCAAACTGGTTAAAATATGTAAATACTTAGGTACGCAGTCAGGGAATAGATTCACTTTACGTTAAATTCAAACCAGTTAAAGTAAAAATAAAGATAATACCAGAATGAGTTCTCATGTGCCTCTTCAGTTTGTAGGTGTCCCTGCTAGCATAGCTGCACAGGCTGCATTGAAAAGGACGCTCCCCAGTGTGTGAACGGATGTGTCTTTTCAGCTTGCTTACCTAAAAAAAAATCAAATTAATGACAAACTTAATGCATCTTCTCAATGCATATAAAATATCCAAATGTTCATGCACATATAGATTTGAGGTAACAAATTTGCTTAAAGGAAACAAACAATCTAGAAATAATGGTGCCATTACAGATTTGTTTTTGAATGTGTTTGCTCTGGGGTTGTAATCCTTACACTCTCCTTACAACGTTTTGCATCACGGACATGGAACAAGCAGTTTAAGAAATATTTTATATACATAATGTGTACGTGCATATTGCAAGTTAGTGCTTCAGCAGGTAAGGTTAGTCTTAAAAGCAGTATTACACCCATAAGCAGACATTTAAACATATTGCAGCTTACCAATTGTTATATGTGATGGCTGTATTAGTTTCCTTTTTAGGCTTTCCTCTATTGTCATCTGGTAATCCAGCCAGCAAGTCTGTTTTCCACAGAACAAACTCTCTAGCAGAATTGATCAGTTTACATGGATGATACAAACCACTTAACACTGGCAGGAGTTATTTAAATGATTAGCTTTTATTCATTTAAAACCTTTATTTTAATAAAGGAAAATAACTTTACTGTAACTGCTTATGAAGTTTGAGCTTGGCTTCAGTTTGTTAATGGCTCTAAATCTGCTAATACATTTAACACTACTCTCCTCCCCAGACTAACAATGCTGCTGTCTACTGTGCCTCATATGGTCATTCTTCCAGAGGTGTGTCTCACCAATGGAGGTGTGTTACTGGCCAGATCACCAGGTAAAAACAAAAGGGGAAAAGCCAAAAGATAAACAGATGCAGCAACCACATCGAATGATTGGAAAGCTGCAATATATTACATCTTTAGTTTTGGGTTTAATACCACTTTAAGAGTACAGAGCCAAAGGCTGTATCTTTAAAACCAGTAAAAAAAATTGAAGCATCCAAATATTAATCTTGAGGCTGGGTTCACACTATACGACACGACTTTCATCCTACTTTGCTCTGCGACATCTGTCCTACATTGGTCCGACATTGGTGCGACATCTGTCCTACATTGGTCCGACATCCATCCGACTTTCATGAACAGGATACTACCTTTGATCCCACTTCAGCCCATTGACTATCATTGAAGTAGGATCAAAGTCGGACAGAAGTAGTACAGGGAGCATTTTTAATGTCGGACCGACATGTGTCGGACCAGTTAAGACGGCTCTCATAGGGATTCATTGATTTTCACACGTCATGCGACATGAGCTCCTAATGTCGGAGCGTTTGTCGCCCCAGTGTGAACCAGGCCTGACGGTCACCTGTTAAGTCTAGGAGTGCAAATTATTTACTAAAAGGATAACCTATTAAACAATAGTAATGGCAATAAGGCCTCCAAAAAACTAAAGGGTAAAGAATTGGGGGGAAAAAAATTATATATGGGATATACTGCGCTGTGTAATAAGTTAACACAAAAATTAGCTGCCAACACAGCTGAGACAAAGCAAAAACTGGTGAATATGAAAAAGAGTAACGCTTATTTTTGTAAAAAAGTCAGTTACCAACACATATATGTTTCAAACATGCATATATATGAAATCTTAATTTCAGTGACACCAAGTGACTGAGTGTGATCCGTGAAAAAAAAAATATATATAAATTATATATGCAACAAATAAATCAGAACGAAGCAGTCCTCTATTGTGACCACACACAAATAACAGTCCAAAAGTGTAGAAAAAACTGCAAGGTTGAAATGAAGATTCCCACATGGATATGACCCTCTCTGTGAAAGGATAGAGACACCACCACCGATATAAGGAGGAGGCTTACCAGATGGTGTTGACTTGGTGGACCCATTCACACACATCGCTCTTGCACTTTGTGATATGCCTATGATGTTCTTCCAAATGTGAGTGTTCATTTTTTACCTTTTTAATAAATACTACCTTGTACGGTATCACACTGAGATTTTTTCCCCATTACGCATGTTATGTGGTTACCGCAGGGCTTGAAAAATTTGCTTGGAATCTAGGAGCCAGCTAAAAAAGTTAGGAGCCAGGTTTTTTTTTTTTTTTAACGACCAATGCGTGCAGAAGCAAACGCATACGTGAGTAGCGCCCGCATACGAAAGCAGTGTTTAAACCACACATGAGGTATCGCCGCGATCGGTAGCGCGAGAGCAATAATTCTAGCCCTAGACATCCTCTAACTCAAAACATGCAACCTGTAGAATTTTTTAAATGTCGCCTATGGAGATTTTAACCACTTAAGCCCCGGACCATTTGGTAGCTAAAGGACCAGAGGTGAATTCAGAATTTTGCACTGCGCTGCTTTAACTCTAAATTGTGCGGACATGCAATGTTGTACCCAAACGAAATTTGCGTCCTTTTCTTCCCACAAATAGAGCTTTCTTTTAATGGTATTTGATTGCCTCTGCGATTTTTATTTTTTGCGATATAAACGGAAAAAGACCGAAAATTTTGAAAAAAATATTTTCTACTTTTTGTTATAAGAAAAATCGAATAAACTCAATTTTAGTCATACATTTAGGCCAAAATGTATTCAGCCACGTCTTTAGTAAAAAAAAGGACAATAAGCGTATATTTATTGGTTTGCGCAAAAGTTATAGCGTTTACAAACTAGGGTACATTTTCTGGAATTTACACAGCTTTAAATTTATGACTGCCTATCTCATTTCTTGAGGTGCTAAAATGGCAGGGCAGTACAAAACCCCCCCAAATGACCCCATTTTAGAAAGTAGACACCCCAAGGAAATTGCTGAGAGGCATGTTGAGCCCATTGAATATTTTTTTTTTTGTCCCAAGTGATTGAATAATGACAAAAAAAAAAAAAAATTACAAAAAGTTGTCACTAAATGATATATTGCTCACACATGCCATGGTTATATGTGGAATTGCACCCCAAAATACATTCTGCTGCTTCTCCTGAGTACGGGGATACCACATGTGTGGGACTTTTTAGGAGCCTAGCCACGTACGGGACCCCGGAAAACAAGCACCGCCTTCAGGATTTCTAAGGGTGTAAATTTTTGATTTCACTCCTCACTACCTATCACAGTTTTGAGGGCCATAAAATGCCAATAGCACAAACCCCCCCCCCCCCCCCCAAATGACCCCATTTTAGAAAGTAGACACCCCAAGGAAATTGCTGAGAGGCCTGTTGAGCCCATTGAATATTTTTTTTTGTCCCAAGTGATTGAATAATGACAAAAAAAAAAAATTACAAAAAGTTGTCACTAAATGATATATTGCTCACACATGCCATGGTTATATGTGGAATTGCACCCCAAAATAAATTTTGCTGCTTCTCCTGAGTACGGGGATACCACATGTGTGGGACTTTTTAGGAGCCTAGCCGCGTACGGGACCCCGAAAACCAATCACCGCCTTCAGGATTTCTAGGCACAAATTTTTGATTTGACTCCTCACTACCTATCACAGTTTCGAAGGCCATAAAATGCCAAAATAGCACAAAACCCCCCCCAAATGACCCAATTTCGGAAAGTAGACACCCCAAGCTGTTTGCTGAGAGGCATGGTGAGTATTTTACAGCTCTCATTTGTTTTTGAAAATGAAGAACTTTTTTTTTTTCTTTTTTTTTTCAATTTTCAAAACTTTGTGACAAAAAGCGAGATCTGCAAAATACTCACAATACCTCTCAGCAAATAGCTTGGGGTGTCTACTTTCCAAAATGGGGTCATTTGGGGGGGTTTGTGCCATCTGGGCATTCCATGGCCTCCGAAACTGTGATAGGCAGTGAGAAGTGAAATCAAAAATTTACACCCTTCGAAAGCCTGAAGGCGGTGATTGGTTTTTGGGGTCCCGTACGCGGCTAGGCTCCCAAAAAGTCTCACACATGTGGTATCCCCGTACTCAGGAGAAGCAACAGAATGTATTTTGGGGTGTAATTCCACATATGCCCATGGCATGTTTGAGCAATATATCATTTAGTGACAACTTTGTGCAAAAAAAATAAAAAATTGTCTTTTTTCCGCAACTTGTGTCAACATATAAAATATTCCATGGACTCGACATGCCTCTCAGTATATAGCTTGGGGTGTCTACTTTCCAAAATGGGGTCATTTGGGGGGGTTTTGAACTGTTCTGGCATTTTATACACAACATTAGAAAGCTTACATCCACTCGTCTAACCACTTGAAGACAAAGCCCTTTTTGACACTTTTTGTTTACATGAAAACATATTTTTTTGCAAGAAAATTATGTTGAACCCCCAAACATTATATATATTTTTAAAGCAAAGGCCCTACAGAATAAAATGGTGGGTGTTGCATTTTTTTTTTCTACACAGTATTTGCGCAGCGATTTTTCAAACGCATTTTTTGGGGAAAAAATACACTTTTTTTAATTTTAATGCACTAAAACACACTATATTGCCCAAATGTTTGATGAAATAAAAAAGACGATCTTAGGCCGAGTACATAGATACCAAACACGACATGCTTTAAAATTTCGCACAAACGCGCATTGGCGACAAACTACATACATTTTTAAAAGCCTTTACAGGTTACCCCGTTAGATTTACAGGAGGTCTACTGCTAAAATTACTGCCCTCGATCTGACCTTCGCGGTGATACCTCACATGCATGGCGCAATTGCTGTTTACATATGACGCCAGACCGACGCTTGCGTTCGCCATTGGGCAAGAGCAGGGCAGGACAGGGGTGCTTTTTTTTTATTATTAATTTTGCGTTTTTATTTTATTTTTAAACTGTTGCTTCCATATTTATTTTTTTATCATTTTTATTGTTATCTCAGGGAATGTAAATATCCCTTATGATAGCTATAGGTAATGACAGGTACTCTTTTTTGAAAAAACTGGGGTCTATTGGACCCTAGATCTTTCCTCTGCCCTCAAAGCATCTGACCACACCAAGATCGGTGTGATAAAATGCTTTCCCAATTTCCCAATGGCGCTTTTTATATCCGGGGGGGGGGTCATTCCCTCCCACTGCTTGTAAAAGCAGTCCAGAGGCTAATTAGCCACTAGGATTCCTTTTACATGACAGCCGGCCGCTGGCTGAAAGTAGGATTTTTAAGACAGCTTACCTGTAAAATCCTTTTCTTGGAGTACATCACGGGACACAGAGCAGCATAGTCATTACTATGTGGGTTATATAGAATTACCTTCAGGTGCTGGCACTGGCAACTTCCAAAACAGGAAGTACCCTCCCCTATATAAGCCCCTCCCATCCGGGAGCACCTCAGTTTTGTAGCAAAGCAATACGTGTCCCCAAAAGAGGGGTGGGAGCTCTGAGTCCCGTGATGTACTCCAAGAAAAGGATTTTACAGGTAAGCTGTCTTAAAAATCCTACTTTCTTGTTCATACATCACGGGACACAGAGCAGCATAGTCATTACTATGTGGGACGTCCCAAAGCAATGCCAAATGAGGGGGGGGGGATACACCATACATAAGCTGGGCGCCATCAGGCATGAGGATCTTTTGCGGCCTGCAACACACTGCGCCCAAAGGCGACATCCTCCTGACTTCTAACGTCCACCTGGTAGAACCTAGTAAACGTGTGTACTGAAGACCATGTTGCGGCCTTACAAATTTGAGCCAGGGAGGCCTGGTGATGCACTGCCCATGAAGTTCCAACTGCTCTCGTGGAGTGCGCCCTAACTTTGAACGGAGGCGGTCTACTTCTCAAGCCATAGGCTTGTATTATGACCTGTCGAATCCACTTGGCTAAAGTAGATTTTGATGCTGCCTGACCCTTTCTGGGGCCTTCCGGCAGAACAAACAAAATATCCGTTCTACGAATCTGAGCAGTGGCTTTTAGATAAGCTTTAACTGCTCTTACTACATCCAAAGAATGCAATAACTTTTCCTCTACCGAGCTTGGTTTGGGGAAAAAGGAAGGAAGAACCACATCTTGGTTCAAATGAAACCTCGATACCACCTTAGGAAGAAAGGCTGGATGAGGACGTAACACTACTCTGTCCTTATGGATAACCAGATATGGCTCTTTACAGGACATGGCGGCTAATTCCGACACTCTTCTAGCCGAGCATATGGCTACTAAAAATATCAATTTTCTGGTGAGTAGAACCAAGGAAATGTGCCGCAAAGGTTCAAACGGCTGCTTCTGCAGAACCGACAGAACCAAATTTAGATCCCATAGGCATATGGGAGCTTTAATCGGTGGAATAATCCGAGTCACCCCTTGCATAAAGGTTTTGACAAGTGAATGCATAGCCAGGGGCCTTTGAAATAGTAGTGATAAGGCCGAAACCTGGCCCTTGATAGTACTTAAGGCAAACTTCCTGTCTACAGCCCACTGCAGGAAGTCCAGAATTCTGCCTATAACGTACTTACGTGGATGCCATTTTCTGGCCTCGCACCAAGTGATGTACGCCTTCCAAACTCTAGTAGATCTGCCTGGATACAGGCTTCCTGGCATTGATTATAGTTGATACCACAGAGTTAGAGAGACCTCTCTTCTTTAGAATGTGGGATTCAATAGCCAGGCCGTTAAACTTAGAGTTGGTAAGGAAGGGTGGTATATCGGTCCTTGCGAAAGCAGGTCCGGACGACGTGGAAGGGTCCAAGGACTCCCCACAGACATTTTGATGATCTCCGCGTACCAGGCCCTTCGGGGCCACGCTGGAGCCACCAGGATCACCGGCTTCTTCTCCAACCTGACTCTGTGAAGGAGTCGAGGCAACAATTGTAGCGGAGGGAATGCATATATCAGTCTGAACTGATCCCAAGGGAACACCAGAGCATCCGAGCCGCAAGCGAGGGGATCCCTTGTCCGGGAGACAAATCTGTCCACCTTTGCGTTGAATCTGGATGCTAGCAGATCTACATCCGGTGTTCCCCACCGCTGACATATTGCTCGGAAGACCTCGGGATGAAGGGACCATTCCCCTGGGCATAACTGTTGGCGACTCAGAAAGTCCGCCTTCCAATTCTCCACCCCTGGAATGAAGACAGCTTATATACATGGGACATGCTTTTCTGCCCATTCCAGGATGTGACTTACTTCCCTCTGGGCTGTACGACTCCTGGTGCCTCCCTGATGATTGATATATGCCACTGCTGTGGCATTGTCTGATTGAATTCTGACAGGGGACCCTTGGAGTCTGGATGTCCAGGCTACTAGGGCGTACCGGGATGCTCGTATCTCTAAGAGATTGATGGGCAGGGTTTTTACTACATTTGACCATCTGCCCTGGAGAGACCATTGCTCCAGTACTGCCCCCCAGCCTATAAGGCTGGCATCTGTAGTGACCACCTTCCAAGATATCGGGCTGAAGGGTTTTCCCTTCTGGAGATTCTGGGGGATCAACCACCAGCAGAGACTCTTCCGAACGGAAGGGGACAAAGCCATCGGGAAGTCTAGAGCCTGAACTTTTCCGTTCCAGGCTGACAATATGGCCCTCTGTAAATTCCTTGAGTGGAATTGGGCGTATGGTACAGCTTCGAATGATGCTACCATCTTTCCTAGCAGCCTCATGCACAGGCGTATGGACGGCTGTCTTTTTGCACAAAGCAGACGGACCAAGCCCCTCAAAGAGGATACCTTGTCTAGAGGTAAGAAAATCTTCCTCTGGTCTGAATCCAGCCGTAGCCCTAGATATACCAGGTTTTTCACTGGCTGTAGGGCTGACTTGTCCAGGTTGATGACCCAACCGTGAGATTCTAGATACTTGATTGTATCGACAATTACCACTTCTAGCTTGGCAACTGAGTGGTCCATCAACAACAGGTCGTCTAGGTATGCCATTATCGTTACACCTCGTGTTCTTAGATCGGCCACAGTGGGGCCAGAATTTTTGTGAACACTCGTGGTGCTGTGGCCAGACTGAGTGGTAAGGCTCTGAACTGAAAATGGCGCCCTTCTACTGCAAAGCGTAGAAATTTTTGATGACCTGGAAAGATGGGAACATGCACGTAAGCATCTTTGATGTCGATCGAGGCTAACCATTCCTCCCCTTGTAGGGCAGCGGTGACCGATCGGATCGACTCCATCCGGAAAGACCGGACGTTTAGAAATCTGTTTAGACTCTTTAGGTCCAATATGGGTCTTATGTCCCCGTTTGGCTTCGGGACTGTGAAAAGGTTTGAGTAGAAACCCAACCCCCACTCTTCCATAGGAACCTCCATAATTACTCCTTGGAGCAATAGTTGTTCTAACGCCAATAGGAGAGACCCTCTTTTCAGAGGGTCTCTTGGCATGCCTGACCACATAAAATGGGAAGGAGGAGACTCTTAACTCCAACTTGTATCCCAGAGTTACTGCGGAGAGCACCCATCTGTCTTTGATCGTCTCCCGCCAGGTCTCTGCGAACAACTGAAGTCTTCCCCCCACCCGTTTGAGTGGGGGCAGCCCTTCATAGGCTTGACTTGGAGGCTGGTTTAGTACCCCTTCGGATCCAGGGTTTCTTATTACCCTGTGACTGTCCCTGATTTTTACCCCCTGAGTTTGACCGAGGAGGCCGTCGGAACTGCTTAGTAGCAGACGTCGCAGGGATAGGAGAGGTAGTCCTCTTAAAAGATGGACCCCTAGACCTCTTCTTACTCGGTAAGAGAGTACTTTTACCACTGGAAATCTTCTGGATATACTTATCCAGGTCCTCGCCAAAAAGGCGTTCCCCATGAAATGGGAAGCTAAGAGCTTCTTACAGGGAGCCTCAGCGGACCAGTTTTTGAGCCACAGAAGCCTACGCATATGTACCAAAGACAGCGTGAGGCGGGAGGCCTGATGGATAGAATCCTTGATGGCGTCAACCGCAAAGCATAATGCTCTAGGTAGATCAGCCAGAGCCTGGGCCTGCTGGTCTGGCAAATCCCTCAGGACCATTTTCATTTGATCCTTTAAAGCTTGGCAGACCCCAATAGCTGCCACTGCTGGCTGTGTAACAGCCCCTGCTGTGGAAAAAGCAGATTTGAATAAAGATTCCAATTTTTTATCCACTGGATCTTTGAACATTTGAACATTATCTACTGGACATGTCAGTGATTTGTTCACAGAAGAGATGGCTGCATCCACCGTAGGAACATTCCATCTCTGGGTGAACTTCTCCTCCATGGGATAGATCACCGGAAACTTTTTAGGCGGAACAAATAGTTTATCAGGATGTTCCCAGTCCTGGTATATAAGTCCTTTCAATAATGGATGTATTGGAAAGGAGCAATTAACCTGGGGAGCTTTTAAGGACCCCAATGAGGAGACAGCAGTAGTTGATGGTTCAACAAGAGGCATTTTAAATGCAGATCGAACCATGTCAGTTAGGGTCTGGACCCACAATCTTTCAGTCTGTGATGCTGAAAATGGTTCATCTACTGTCGATTCCTCAAAAACAGAGTTAACCTCCTCCTGATCCCCTTCAGGTAGGTCGGTCCCTTCCTGGGACTGTTGCTCTGCCAACAGGCACTCTAATGGAGGTGATGGAGATCTGGCGCGCTTTCTTTCCTGCAGAGAAGAAGCGATCAATGCTGCCAATCTCTGCTCCAATCCCTCCAGAGTTGAGGCAAAAACCTCCTCTGTTATATATGCAGGAGCAGGTGGACTGAGGACAGCTGCAGTACCTGGCACTCCCGGGGGTTCCTTATGGGTATCAACCTCTGATTTCTCAGGGGAGGAGGGTGCAGATGACTGCTCCAGATCCTCAGAGCCCGATGGAGACCCCCTACACTTCCTGAGAGGTATATCTCGGAGCTTTTTAGGCAGCATATTCCTTAGTTCAAAGCTGAGGTATTCCAGCCGCAATACACCCCTTTACTGAAATAGTCTAATGCAATTTGCTGCTATGTACATCAGTGGGTGTCTACTAATGCGTCTTTCTGGGGATGCCTGTATCAACCGCCCGCTGTAAGCCCCTATACCATGCTACCAGCTCCTTTTCATGCTCTGTGTCCATAGCAAGCAGCGTGGACTGAGTCCTTTTATCTTGCTGGGACGCCCGCACATGCGCAGAAGCGCTGGGCGCACAGAGCGCGTCATCCGCCAGGCTCCGCCCACTTTTTTGAAGCTAAATCTATAAAAAGAAAGCGTGTGTGCGCGCGCATGCACGTGTGCGCTCTTGGCGCCCTGTAGGGAGAGGAGCCAGGGTCCCTATTTCACCAGGACTCGGGAATGGAAGGAAACTACTTGGCAGCATGACAGAGGAATGCAGCTTCCCTGATAGAGAGCTCACTCATCTGCCTGGACTTTCACCATGGAAGGAATAGTCCCAAGAAAAAAAGACGTTCCACAGCGGCCTCTAGTGGACAAACACAGGTTCCGCACTTTTGTCTTTTTTTTTTTAAAACCTCCTTTATGAAAAACATTTCCAGGTTTACATTTTTTAAAACTTCCTTTATGAAAAGACATTTCTAGGATTTCTTAGGCATATACAGCTATTAGCGGGAATACCTTTAGGTAACAGGCAGAAAGACATATTAGGCTTGGGGGTCCCCTCAATAGAACCAAGTTCCTGAGGGGCCCCCACTTACCTTTTCCCCGCCGCAGGACTTTGTTTGGTCCACAGAAGCCCAAACTTCACCTCTCACGGCAGGCATTGTACTAGACCTTCAGGGACCGGGTTCCCAAGGATTCCACTCCCCTGGACCTGTATAGCACCCTGCACAGATAGCCTCTTGGTTTTGGGTATGACCAGAGCTCTGGATCCCAGGGTCTAGCCCTCCTAGGAGAGGCATTACAGGCAAAACCCTGCTCTTCTCTGCAAGGCCCGGGTACCGACCGTTTAGCTATGAAGCTTTTTTTGGTCGGATCCGGAATAGCTTGCTAAGGCCCAGAGAACCTGTACACAAGCCCAGATGAATACATGTTAACCTTGGCCAACACCTTAGACACTGGCAAAAAACTGAGGTGCTCCCGGATGGGAGGGGCTTATATAGGGGAGGGTACTTCCTGTTTTGGAAGTTGCCAGTGCCAGCACCTGAAGGTAATTCTATATAACCCACATAGTAATGACTATGCTGCTCTGTGTCCCGTGATGTATGAACAAGAAAAGAATGATACCAAGATGATACCTAAACCCGCAGGCATCATGCTGGTATAAACATTCAAAGTCCAGCAACATACCAGTACGTTGCTGGTCCTTGTTGGACATGTATTGTAATCTTTTTTTTCATGCAGCCTGTTGGCTGAACGAAAAAAAAAGATTGATCGGTGGGTATGCCCACCATTAGAATACCGCCCTTCATCCACCCACTTCTAATGATGGGCATACATGCACCATTTATATATGCCGAAGCATGGGGGCATCTTCCCGCAAAAGTTATGCCGCGTACACATGGTCAGACTTTTCCACGGGCAAGCCTCCGTCGGAATTTCGACTGTATGTACGCGGCATTAGGAGCAAAATCGCTCCTCCGCCCCTGCTGCCCCAATGCTTCGGCATATATGCTTTTTTTTTTTAACTGTGGTGGCGAAATCACCTCCTACAGCACTGGAGTCGCAGGGATCAGGCCTGTCTCTGCGAACGCTGCAGTTATGTGTGTTGTGTTTTGCAAGTGACAGTGATCGATCGATACTGCACTTGGGTGGCCTGGGCTGGACGGAGGGGCAAAACGCAGGTGCTAGCAGGTATCTGGGCTGATTCCGCTAACACTGCGTTTTTGGGAACCCTAAACTGCTGGGGACGCTAGTATAGATCTGATCAGATATTGATCTGTTCAGATACTATACCACTAAGGGGGGTGTATGCTTCACGCGTGGGTGTTAGCGTTACTGGCACTAACCTGACGCTGCCTGGGGTGTGACGCAGACCCTCTCTGACGCTAAAACCTAATTGATATCACCTGCCGGGCGATCAGGGGGTTAAACCTTTATTGGGTTATATACGGCAGGTGCCCTGACACTATAAAAAGCAAACTAACCAGCGTCACCCGTAACACTTATATGATGATCACTGGTGAAAGGGTTAACTAGGGGCAATTAGGGGGTTAAAACCTTTATTAGGTAATATATGGGGGTACCTGACGCTATAAAAACCTGCGGCGAACCTAAAAAAAATACTGGCTACCGATCTGCATCACCGACGCTAAGACAGCGATCAGAAAAATGATCGCTTAGCGACAGTCGTGATAGGGGGTGAAAGGGTTACCTGGTGGGCGATCAAGGGGGTTAAACCTTTATTAGGTAATATATTGGGGTACCTGACGCTATAAAAACCTGCGGCAAACCTAAAAAAAATTACTGGCTACCGATCTGCATCACCGACGCCAAGACAGCGATCAGAAAAATGATCGCTTAGTGACAGTGGTGATAGGGGGTGAAAGGGTTACCTGGGGGGCGATCAAGGGGGTTAAACCTTCATTAGGTAATATATGGGGGTACCCGACGCTATAAAAACCTGCGGCAAACCTAAAAAAAATTACTGGCTACCGATCAGCATCACCGACGCTAAGACATCGATCAGAAAAATGATCGCTTAGCGACGGCGGTACTAGGGGGTGAAAGGGTTATCTGGGGGGTGATCAGGGGGTTAAACCTTTATTAGGGGGGGGTTAGGGGGCTACACTGGACCTAAAACTAAATGTACTGACACTTTTACAGTCACAAATGTCACTGATTGTAGTGACCATTTATTTAGTGATCACTGCAATCAGTGACACTGTGGCTGGGGGGTGATCTGGGGGGTGATCTGGGGGTGTCTGGTTGGGCCTGGGGGGGGCGATTTATGTACCTATGTGTCCTGGTGTCAGTGTAGTGTTGTGTGCACTAACCTGCATCTTCTCCTGTATGGCGCTCGGTATATGTGAGCGCCGCAGGAGAGATGACATCACTTCCTCCTGCCTGGCAGGCAGGGGAAGCTCTCTCATTCGCCGGGAGCGATCGAGAGGGGGTGGCCGGAATCGAACGGCCGTCCCCTCATGCCGGATCGCTCCCGAAGGTAAAACGACCACTCACTGTAAAGAAGGGGGGTCCGATCGGACCCCCCCAACTATACAATGGCAATCACGTACATATACGTGATTCTGCCGACGTATATTTACAGTGGGCGGTCGTTAAGTGGTTAAAGGGTAAAAGCTTGACACCATTCCACGAGCGGACGAAATTTTGAAGCGTGACATGTTGGGTATCAAATTTACTCAGCGTAACGTTATCTTTCACAATATATAAAAAAAAAAAAAAAAATCGGCTAACTTTACTTACCGTTGTCTTATTTTTTAATTTAAAAAAGTGTCTTTTTTTCCTCAAAAAAGTGCGCTTGTAAGACCGCTGCGCAAATACGGTGTGACAAAGTATTGCAACGACCGGCAATTTATTCTCTAGGGTGTTACAATAAAAAATATATATAATGTTTGGGGGTTAACTTCTAAGTAAAGGGAAGGAGATGGGCTGGCAGTGAAACAGGCAAGCATTGCTGGTTGTCTTACCAACGGCGACCACAAGATGGCGCCAGATTACAGAATGAAGCCTAGGCCTGCAGAAGGCCGCAAAGCCGTGGCCTAAATTACCGGCCGGCGCAGCCCGACAAGATGACGCGATCGCAGGGGGGCGCACGGAGGTACAGGTAACCTCAGCTGTGCTGCCCCAGGTGCCAGGTCGCTAATTCTAGTCGCATTTGCGACCTGGCGCCCGGGGATTGTCGAGCCCTGGGCTACCGTATCTCTGGCTCCAACAAGACTACATGTATTTACACTTCCTGGTGTTTACGGGAATTTGTGGTGCCGACTGATATACGGATTCAGGACCAGCTGGATACATCTTGCTGACTGATTATATAAGCCTGTTTTGACTTGGGTGGTATACACCTCACCAAGTCAACACCATCTGGTAAGGCTCCTACTTATATCGGTGGTGGTGTGTCTATCCTTTCACAGAGGGTCACATCCAGGTGGGACTCTTCATTTCAACCTTGCAGTTTTTTCTACACTTTTGGACTGTTATTTGTGTGTGGTCACAATAGAGCAGTGTTTCTCAACTCCAGTCCTCAGGCTGGGTTCACACTTGTGCGACTTGACAGCCATCCTACTTTGGATCCGACTTTGCCCTGCGACATGAAGCCGACATATGCCCGACTTTAAATGAACCCCCGGGGATCCGACTTGGATCCCCGCCAATACCAGGCACTGTGTTTGGTATGAATCTTGAGGGGGAACTCCACGCCAAATTTTAAATAAAAAACCGGCATGGGTTCCCCCTCCAGGAGCATACCAGGCCCTTCGGTCTGGTATGGATTTTAAGGGAAACCCCCCTAAGCCGAAAAAAACAGCGTGGGGGTCCCCCCAAAATCCAAACCAGACCCTTATCCGAGCACGCAACCTGGCAGGCCGCAGGAGAAGAGGGGGGACGAGAGAGCAGCCCCCCTCCCTCCTGAACCGTACCAGGCCGCATGCCCTCAACATGGGGGGGTTTGGTGCTTTGGGGGCAGGGGGGCGACCTGCGGCCCCCCCCACCCCAAAGCACCCTGCCCCCATGATGAGGACAGGGCCTCTTCCCGACAACCCTGGCCGTTGGTTGTCGGGGTCTGCGGGCGGGGACTTATCGGAATCCGGGAGCCCCTTTTAATAAGGGGGCTTCCAGATCCCGGCCTTCCACCCTATGTGAATGAGTATGGGGTACATCGTACCCCTACCCATTCACCTGGTGGAAAAAAATGTCAATAAAAAAACACTAAACAGGTTTTTAAAGTAATTTATTACACAGCTCCGGGGGGGTCCTCTTCCGACTCCGGGGGTCGTCTCCGCGCTCTCCGGTTTTTCCTTCCTTCTGCCGGGCCTCCGCTATCTTCTTCGAGCTCTTTTGCTAGCGGGGGCCCGGTCTTCTCTGTCGCCTTCTTCCCTCTTCTCCTCTTCGATGTTGACACATCGCTTCCTCCCGCTGTAATTGCTGGGTGTGCGGTGCGCTCCGATTTATATAGGCCTCTCATGACATCACAGTCACATGCTCCGGGTGGCCACATGCTCCCATGATGTCACAGTCACATGCTCCGGGTGGCCACATGCTCCCATGATGTCACAGTCACATGCTCCTGGGCCACCCGGAGCTTGTGACTGACGTCATGAGAGGCCTATATAAATCGGAGCGCACCGCACAGCCAGCATTACAGCGGGAGGAAGCGACGTGTCAACATCGAAGAGAAGAGGGAAGAAGGCGACGGAAAAGACCGGGCCCCGCTAGCAAAAGAGCTGGAAGAAGATAGCGGAGGCCCGGCAGAAAGAAGGAAGAACCGGAGAGCAAGAGAATTAGAGGGAAGAAGGCGACGGAGAAGACCGGGCCCCCACTAGCAAAAGAGCTGGAAGAAGATAGCGGAGGCCCAGCAGAAGGAAGGAAGAACCGAAGAGCGCAGAGACGACACCGGAGACCCGGAGTCGGAAGAAGACCCCCGGAGCTGTGTAATAAATGACTTTAAAAACCTGTGTAGTGTTTTTTTATTGACATTTTTTTCCACCAGGTGAATGGGTAGGGGTACGATGTACCCCATACTCATTCACATAGGGTGGGGGGCTGGGATCTGGGGGCCCCCTTATTAAAGGGGGCTCCCGGATTCCGATAAGCCCCCGCCCGCAGACCCCGACAACCAACAGCCAGGGTTATCGGGAAGATGCCCTGTCCTCATCAACATGGGGCAGGGTGCTTTGGGGTGGGGGGGCCGCAGGTCGCCCCCCTGCCCCAAAGCACCAAACCCCCCATGTTGAGGGCAGGCTCTCGCCCCCCCCCCCTTTTCCTGCAGCCTGCCAGATTGCGTGCTCGGATAAGGGTCTGGTTTGGATTTTGGGGGGACCCCCCACGCCGTTTTTTTCGGCTTAGGGGGTTCCCCTTAAAATCCATAGCAGACCGAAGGGCCTGGTATGCTCCTGGAGGGGAACCCATGCCGGTCTCAAGATCAGCAGAGCAGAAGTCGCATGCCAAAGTCGGATCATGTAAGACTGTGGTCCGACTTTGAACCGACTTCAATGATAGTCAATGGGCTGAAGTAGGATCAAAGTCGGACCAAAGTAGTACAGGGAGCATTTTCAAAGTCGGACCGACATGTTAAGACAGCTCTCATAGGGAAACATTGATTTTCACACGTCATGCGACATGAGCTCCCAATGTCGGAGCGTTTGTCGGACAAGTGTGAACCCGGCCTCAAGGCGTCCCAACAGGTCATGTTTTTAGGATTTCCCTCAAATGAAACGGCTGTGGTAATTACTAAGGCAGCAAAACTGATCAAATCACCTGTGCAAAGAAATGGAAAACCTGAAAACATGACCTGTTGGGGCGCCTTGAGGACTGGAGTTGAGAAACACTGCAATAGAGGAATGCTTCGTTCTGATTTATTTGTTACATACTGTATTTGTCGTATAACACTCACTTGTTTACCCTGAAAATAGGAGGGTAAACTGTGCCTGCGTGTTATACTGTGGAAAGTTTTTTCCCTGAAACTTCCCTCTTAAAGTTAGGGATGAATAAATATGGTATATATGTTTGTTTGTTTTTTTCACGGATCACTCAGTCACTTGGTGTCACTGAAATTAAGATTTCATATATATGCATGCTTGCAACATTTGATATGTGTTGGGAACTGACTTTTTTACAAAAAAAAAAAAAAAAAAGAAGAATTTGGGGTACTATCAGCCAAATAATAATAGAGTGCAAGGAGACTATTCCTCCATGAAAAGTCTCCAGAGCAAGAAAGGAGAACATCGGGGGAACAATGGACTATCTCGGTACCCTAAACAGAGTATTCAGATAAAAAAATAGGATTTTTGTACTCACCGTAAAATCCATTTCTCTGACGTCCATGGACTGACACAGCTGGATACTGTAAACGTGTGGGTATATGTCCCTGCTCGCAGGAGAAGATCTAGGCAGAATGTTAAATGTTATAACATTCTAGAACAAACCAGAGCTGAACAGCCCCGCTCAGGGGGGCGGTCCCTCCGGACATTACCCACCCACCTGCAGCTAGCAGACCTCAGATCGTAACAAAGCAGTACAAACCTTAAAAGGAAGGGTGGGTGCTGTGTCAGTCCATGGACGTCAGAGAAATGGATTTTACGGTGAGTACAAAAATCCTATTTTCTCTTATCGTCCATGGACTGACACAGCTGGATACTGTAAACGTGTGGGACGTCCCAAAGCGGTATCAGAAGGGTGGGAGCAGTAGTAAAAGAACAACCAAAACTTCAAACAAGCAGAGCTCCTCAACAGAGGAGTTGCGACATTAAACAGCGGCCTGCAATGCTTTGCGGCCGAAGGGAGCATCCGAAGATGCAGCCACATCAACCTTATAAAATCTTGAAAAGGTATGAACGGACGACCAGGTTGTCGCCTTGCACACTTGTGCAACCGACGCTTGATGTCGGAAGGCCCGGGAAGCACCAATTGCCTTGGTGGAATGCGCCGCAATTGGAAAGAAGGGGTGGGCGCCTCCAAGATCATAGGCCTGTATGACGGTCTGCCTGATCCACCTAAAGACAGTGGCAGACGACACCGCTCGGCCCTGTTTTGGACCAGACACAGATCTCCGAATGGAAACAGTAGCAGACAGGTACACTCGTAAGGCTTGTACCCATCTTAATGTATGAAGCGCAAACTCTCAGGGATGCGATGGGTGAGGACACAAAGGACGGAAGAACAATGTCCTTCTTAAGGTGAAAGGCCAAGACCATCCTTAGAAAAGAAGGATGGTCGTGGGCGCAACACCAACATATCCTTATGGAGGACCAAGTAAGGCGACTTGCCGGACAAGGCCGCCAACTCAGACACCAGTCTAACCGAAGCAATGGCCACTAAGAAGGCCAACTTCCGGGACAAGGTCAAGAGAGGAATCTCTCTGATATTCTCAAAGGGATGTTCTTGGAGAGCCGAGATGCATCAAAATCAGATTCCAAGTAGGGAGAGGAGGTTTGACAAGGGGGGGGATCACATGGCGAACCCCCTGCACAAAAAGTGCTAATCAAGGAGTGGCCCGGTAGCGGTCGAAGAAAAAAAGGCAGCCCGGGTCGAAATTCGACCCTCAAAAAAAAGGTATGCAAGGCCAGCTTTTGGGTCACACCACACTGTAAGAACAGCAAAATCCTGGGAACGGAATACATCCGAGGATACCACTCAAGTTCCTTGCACATAGCGATGTAAGCCTTCCAAGTACGGTGAGATATCTTTCTGGAGGAAGATTCCCGTGTCAACAACATAGAAGAGATGACCGAATACGAGAGAACTCGGTCCTTCAGAACCTGGCTTTAAACAGCCATGCCATTAAAGCCAAGGACTGTAAAGCAGGATGAAGTATGGGATCATGAGACAGAAGGTCCACCCCAATAGGCCGTTGCCAGGAATGTCTGCGACTAGCCGAAGTAGATCGGCGTACCAATGTCAACGTTCCGGAGCACTGGAATGGCCTCAGCCCCTACTCTGCGAAGCCGGCGAGGCAACAACAGTAGCGGAGGGCAAGCATATATCAGGCGATACTGCCCCCACGGGCTTCCAACGCGTCTGATGTGTCCGCCCAGGGGTCCCTGGACCTGACCACGATCTTGCCACCTTGCGAGTGAGTCGAGAGGCCATAAGGTCAACTTCCGGTGCCCCACCTCCGGTAAAGAAGGTGGAAACACCTCCGGATGCAAGGACCCTTCGCCTGCAATGCACACGGCCGACAGGACCATCTTGCAGCGAGATGTATGAAAATCCCAAAGATACTCCGCAATGTATCGGAGAAGGGAGGCCCCAGTGTACAGGGTGCCTCAAATGTTGGCCAATAAAGGCAACTTGACGGAACTTCCCAAGAAACTCGGTCAGAGGACTAGTACCTTAGCCTCCACAGGTGGCGCAAACCCACCCCGGGCACAGAGACCCTAAAGGCTAAAAGCAGTTGCAGTGCACCTGCTAGACGACTGATGGATGAAGCAGAGGCTTTTGCTCAGTCATTGAGCTACAAAAAACGCCAGAGACGCAGCCACTAACGAGCGTAACGCTAACCTCAGCCTGGCGAACACAGTCCAAGCCAGCGCTTCTGATCACCACTGAAAGCAGGTGGAAAGTGATACCCCTGAAACCAGGGATCCTTGTGACAATGCTCCATCCAGCGGCTACCCATGGATAAGTGCTGATTGTGCAAACACATAGTTTATACTATGTATTGCGTCAAACACACAAATGGAGAGTGTGGAAGGAAACCCACAAAGCCACAAAGAGCATAATACCCCCACATACGGCGTATGTAGTTTAGTATTTGTGGATAAACCTATTAAACACGTATAGGCGCGCACATCATCGGGGCTTGGACGTAAACCAGCCACGCAGATTGCGTACACAACCGTGTAGGTATGTTAGCCTGCGAATAATAGGATTTTTATAACAGCTTACCTGTAAAATCCTTTTCTTGGAGTACATCACGGGACACAGAGCGACATAGTCATTACTAATGGGTTATATAGATACCTTCAGGTGCTGGCACTGGCAACTTCCAAAACCGGAAGTACCCTCCCCTATATAAGCCCCTCCCATCCGGGAGCACCTCAGTTTTGTAGCAAAGCAATAAGTGTCCCTAAAGAGGGGTGGGAGCTCTGTGTCCCGTGATGTACTCCAAGAAAAGGATTTTACAGGTAAGCTGTTATAAAAATCCTATTTTCTTTCTCGTACATCACGGGACACAGAGCGACATAGTCATTACTAATGGGATGTCCTAAAGCAATGCCCAACGAGGGGGGGGATACACCATACATAAGCTGAGCGCTATCAGACATGAGGATCTTTTGCGGCCTGCAACACACTGCGCCCAAAGGCGACATCCTCCTGACTTCTAACGTCCACCTGGTAGAACCTAGTAAACGTGTGTACTGAAGACCATGTTGCGGCCTTACAGATTTGAGCCAGGGAGGCCTGGTGATGCACTGCCCATGAAGTTCCAACTGCTCTCGTGGAGTGCGCTCTAACTTTGAACGGAGGCGGTCTCCTTCTCAAGCCATAGGCTTGCATTATGACCTGTCGAATCCACTTAGCTAAAGTAGATTTTGACGCTGCCTGACCCCTTCTGGGGCCTTCCGGCAGAATAAACAAAGTATCCGTTCTGCGAATCTGAGCAGTGGCTTTTAGATAAGCTTTAACTGCTCTTACTACATCCAAAGAATGCAATAACTTTTCCTCTACCGAAGTAGGTTTGGGGAAAAAAGAAGGAAGAACCACATCTTGGTTCAAATGAAACCTCGATACCACCTTAGGAAGAAAGGCTGGATGAGGGCGTAACACTACTCTATCCTTATGGATAACCAGATATGGCTCCTTACAGGACATAGCTGCTAATTCCGACACTCTTTTAGCCGAACAAATGGCTACTAGAAAAATCAATTTCCTGGTGAGAAGAACCAAAGAAATATGCTGTAATGGTTCAAATGGTTGTTTCTGTAGAACCGACAGAACCAAGTTTAGATCCCATGGACATATGGGAATATTAACCGGAGGACTAATACGCATCACTCCTTGTATAAAGGCTTTGACTAGTGAATGCGAAGCCAAGGGCCTTTGAAAAAATATTGACAAGGCCTAAATCTGACCCTTGATAGTACTCAAGGCAAGCTTCCTATCTACAGCCCATTGTAGGAAGTCCAGAATCCTACCTATTACGTATTTACGTGGATGCCATTTCTTGGCCTCACACCAGGCGATGTACGCCTTCCAGATTCTATAGTAGATCTGCCTGGATACCGGCTTCCTGGCATTGATCATGGTAGATACCACAGAATTAGAGAGCCCTCTCTTTTTTAGAATGTGGGCTTCAATAGCCAGGCCGTCAAACCTAGGGCTGGTAAGGAAGGGTGGTATATCAGTCCTTGCGAAAGCAGGTCCGGACAACGTGGGAGAGTCCAAGGACTCCCCACTGACATTTTACAATCTCCGCGTACCACGCTCTTCGGGGCCACGCTGGAGCCACCAGAATCACTGGTTTATTTTCTACCACGATTCTGCGGAGTAATCGAGGTAACCATTGTGGCGGTGTGAATGCATATATCAGCTTGAACTGATCCCAAGGGAACACTAGGGCATCCGAGCCGCAAGCTAGGGGATCCCTTGTCCGAGAGACAAACCTGTCCACCTTTGCGTTGAATCTGGATGCTAGAAGATCTACATCCGATGTTCCCCACCGCTGACATATTGTCCAGAAAACCTCGGGGTGAAGGGACCCTTCCTCTGGCTATAATTGCTGGCGACTTAGAAAGTCCGCCTTCCAATTCTCCACTCCTGGAATGAATACCGCAGATATGGCTGGGACATATCTTTCTGCCCATTTCAGGATGTAATTTACTTCCCTCTGGGCTGCACGACTCCTGGTGCCCCCCTGATGATTGATATATGCCACTGCTGTGGCATTGTCTGATTGAATTCTGACAGGGGACCCTTGGAGTTTGGATGTCCATGCTACTAGGGCATACCGGGCTGCTCGTATCTCTAAGAGATTGATGGGCAGGGCCTTTTCTGCATCCGACCATCTGCCCTGGAGAGACTATTGCTCCAGTACTGCTCCCCAGCCTATAAGGCTGGCATCTGTAGTGACCACCTTCCAAGAAATCGGACTGAAGGATTTCCCTTTTTCCAGATTCTGGGGAACCAACCACCAACGGAGGCTCTTGCGAACGGAAGGGGACAAGGGACAAGTGGATCAAATCTTTCAAAGACAACACCTTTCCTCGAGGCAAGAATATTTTTCTCTGGCCTGAATCCAACCTTAGCCCCAAGTATTCCAGACTTTTGACTGGTTTTTAGGGCTGACTTGTCTCGGTTGATAATCCAACCGTGAGATTCCAGATACTTGATTGTCTTGTGAACGACCACGTCTAGTTTTTTCACTGAGTGGTCTATCAGCAACAAGTCATCTAGATATGCCATTATCATTACACCTTGTGTTCTTAGATTGGCCAATAAAGGGCCAGAATTTTTGTAAACACTCGTGGTGCTGTGGCCAAACCGAAGGGTAAGGCTCTGAACTGAAAATGGCGCCCTTCTACTGCAAAGCGTAGAAATTTTTGGTTGACTGGAAAGATGGGAATGTGCAAATAAGCATCTTTGATGTCGATCGCGGCTAACCAATCCTCCCCTTGTAGGGCAGTGGCCACCGATCGGATCGACTCCTTCGGAAAGTCCTGATATACAGGAATTTGTATAGCCCTTTTAGAATTAATATGGGCCTCCCGTCCGCGTTTGCTTCGGGACTGTAAAGAGGTTTGAGTAAAACCCGAACCCTCATTCTTCCAGGGGAACCTCCATAATTACTCCTTGGAGCAATAGTTGTTCTAGTGCCAACAGGAGGGACTCTCTCTTCCGGGGATCCCTTGGCACGTTTGACCTCAAAAATGGGAAGGAGGAGAGTCTTTTAACTCCAAACTGTATCCCAAACATACTGCGGAGAGCACCTATCTGTCTTGATCGTGTCCCGCCAGGTCTCTTGCGAACTGGAGTCCTCCCCCCACCCGACTGAGTGGGGGCAACCCTTCAATGAATTTAACTTTGGGGGAGGTTTTGTACCTCCCCTGACCCAGGGTTTCTCATTACCCTGCTATTGTCCCTGTTTTTTACCCCCGGGAATTGACCGAGGAGGCCGTCGGAACTGTTATACAGCCGATGCCCCAGGGACTGGAGAAGCAGGCCTCTTAAAGAGGGACCTCTAACTCTGTTTTTAACCGGCAAGAGCGTATTTTTACCGCTGGAAATTTTCTGGATATATTTGTCCAGGTTTTCCCTGAATAAGCGTTCACCATGAAATGGGACGCTAACCAGCCATTCTTTACAGGGAGCTTCAGCAGACCAGTTTTTGAGCCATAGAAGCCTACGCATATGTACTATAGACAGCGTAAGGCGGGAGGCCTGATGGACTGAATCCTTTATGGCATCAACCGCAAAGCCTAAGGCTCTAGGTAGATCAGCTAGGGCAAGGCCTGCTGATCTGTCAAGTCCCTCAAGACCTGTTTCAACTGATCCTTCACTGCTTAGCAGACCTCACTGCTGGTTGTGTCACCAAGCTTGCTGTAGAAAGAAGCAGACTTTCATAAGGACTATAATCTTTTATCTATTGGGTTCTTGAACATTTGGACATTATCCATTGGACATGTCAGTGATTTATACATACAAGAGATGGCTGTGTCCACTGTAGGGACCTTCCATTTTTTGATGAACTTATCCTCCATGGGATAGACCACCGGAAATCTCTTGGGGGAATAAATATTTTCTCAGGACGTTCCCAATCCTGGTAAATGAGCCCTTTCAGTAAAGGGTGAAGTGGAAAAGAACAGACAGTCTGGGGGCTTCTAGCGACCCCAACGAGGATACAGTAGTGGTTGATGGTTCCGCAAGGTGCATTTTTAAATGCTGATCGGACCATGTTAGTCAGAGACTGAACCCATAATCTTTCAGCTTGAGATGCTGAGAAAAGTTTCCCCCACTGTTGATTCCTCTATAACGGAATCAACCTCCTCCTGATCCCCTTCAGGCAGGTCGATCCCTGTATGGGACTGTTGCTCTGCTAACAGGCACTCTGAAGGAGGAGACGGAGATCGGGTGTGCTTTCCCTGACAGGGAGGCAGCGATCAATGTTGACAATCTCTCTCTAATCCTCCCAGAGCTGAGGAAAAAACCTCCTCTGTTACATACACAGGAGCAGGTGAACTGAGGACAGCCACAGTACCAAGTACCCCTGCGGGGTCTCTACGGTCACTTACCTCTGAACTTCAGGGGAGACTGGTGCAGCAGAAGCATGCCCAAGATCCTCAGAGCCCGATGAGACCCCCTTCGCTTCCTGGAAGATTCAGTTCCGGAGCTTCTGGACGGCATATTCCTAAGGCTAAAGCTGAGGTATTCCAGCCGTAATACACCACTTTTACTGAGAATAGTCTAGCACAATTGCTGCTATATCACAGTTGGTGTCTACTAAAGTGCCTTTCTAGGGGATGCCTGCATCAACCGCCTCTGTGTGCCTTTATACTGTTGCTAGCTCTGTCTGTGCACTTCAATAGCCAGCTATAATGTGCTTTAAAACACGCTGGACGCCCGCACATGCGCAGTAGCGCCGCGGCGCACACCTGAGCGTCATCCACCCGCTCCGCCCCTTTTTCCAGATCGCCTCTATATATAGAGGCGCGGGCACGTGCGCCTTTTTTGAAAACAATAAGGAGCTAGATGGGAGCCAGGGTCCCTTTGCCGCAGGGCCCGGGGATGGATGAGCGCAGCAACAGGGCAGAGGAGACAGCTTCCCAGCAGAGAACATACCAACTGTCTGGATTTGATTCTGGAAGAAAAAAAATCCACATTACAAGAAAAAGAACCATAGCGGCCTCTAGTGTCTAACACAGGTACCGCGGTCTCTTGCCTACTATTATTTTTTTCTACATTTTCTCAGTAGTAACAGGCATACACAGAATATTAGCGGGAATACCTTAGGTAACAGGCAGAAAGACAAAATAGGCTTGGGGGTCCCTCAATAGAACCAAGTTCCCGAGGGCCCCCACTTACCTTTTCCTCGCCGCAGGACTCTGTTTGGTCCACAGAAGCCCAAACTTCACCTATCACGGCAGGCATTGTAATCAAACCTTCAGGGACCGGGTTCCCAAGGATTCCACTCCCCTGGACCTGTATAGCACCCTGCACAGAAAACATCTTGGTCGTGGGTATGACCAGAGCTCTGGATCCCAGGGTCCAGCCCTCCTAAGAGAGGCATTACAGGCAAAACCTTGCTCTTCTCTGCAAGGCCCGGGTACCGACCGTTTAGCTATGAAGCTTTTTTGGTCGGATCCGGAATAGCTTACTGAGGCCCAAAAGAACCTGTACGCAAGCTCAGTGAAAAACACATGTTACTTCTTGGCCAACACCTTAGACACTGGCAAAAAACTGAGGTGCTCCCGGATGGGAGGGGCTTATATAGGGGAGGGTACTTCCGGTTTTGGAAGTTGCCAGTGCCAGCACCTGAAGGTATCTATATAACCCATTAGTAATGACTATGTCGCTCTGTGTCCCGTGATGTACGAGAAAGAAAAACATATTTCACATGTTTATACTGTGCATAGCGCTGAGAATGCGCACACCATTGGAACGCAGGGGAGAAACCTGAGCACCTGGATGAAACCTATGCAGACTGCATACGCATACCGTGTATGGTATTATAGTATGTGTGCTAAACATTTTGCACAAGCCCACGTGTGCATAGCACCAAAGGCGCGCACACTGTTGGCGCGTGGGAGGAACCAAAGTACCCCACGCATACTCAGAGAATGCAATACCTACAACTACTGTGAATGTATTTAGTGTAGTGTATAAACATAATGTGTATGTTTACATCGTGTATTGCACCAAAGGCATGCATGTCATGTAGCGTGGGCGGAAAACCACGCAGACTGCAAAGACATACCGGGTAGGTATGTTAGTATGTGGATATCCAATCACACAAATTTAGACCGTGCATAGCGCCGAAGCGCCCATACCAATGGAGTGTGGGAGGGAACCGGAGTACCCGAAGGAAAACCACACAGACTGCCTACACATACCGTGTAGGTATTATAGCATGTGTGATAAACATTGAACATGTTTAACTGTGCAGAAGGCCAAAGGCGCACATACCGTCAGCGCGTGGGAGGAAACCGGAACACTCGGAAGAACCCCACGCAGACAGCACACAGATACCGTGTAGGAATGATAGCATGTGAATCAACATATTGCACATGTTTATGCTGTGCATTTCCATTGGAGCGTGGGTGGAAACCGGAGTACCCGGAGGAACCCCACGCAAACAGTATACCCATACTGTAAACATGTATAATATGTGCACTAAACATATTGAACATGTCTATACTGTGCAGAGAGCCAAAGCACACATACCATGAGAGTGCGGTAGGACACCGGATCCCCCGCCGACCCAGAGAGTATAATACATACATATACTACATATTTTGTACGTTTATATCATGTATGGCACTGAAACACATCATTGGAACGTGGTGATAGCCACGCAGACACAGAGACCAATAACACATACATACACTGTGAATGTATGCAGTGTAGAGGTATAGGATGAGTTTAAATTATGGCGCAGAGGCGCATAATCTTCTCTGTATCATTCCAACCTGCTTGACTGTGCTGCCGAAGCAGCATGCAGGTAACAGGTGACCTCTGATCCTCAGACCGTGCGTCTGTCAGAGCTCAAATCATTCCCCAGGAAAATGGCAGGAAATGTTGCCTCAGGATATCACACAGAAGGCTCACAGGGACTAGAGACATAAATTAATAAAGTCCTCCCTCATCCATGCTGCTCTTGAGGCCGCGTGTGAGGAAAACAGTGAGGAAACTGTGTCAAAGAAAAGCTTGTCACAGCAATTCTAGCTTGAGAGTGTTTCTCACATCATCAATGAGATCACTTACAAACGCCCTGTCATTCACTGACACAGAACTGGAGTCTTCCTCACAAGGGAATGTCCTGTTCATAAACATTAAATATTCAGAGGTAGGGTCCTGAGCATAGTAGCTAGGCCCATATCTGACTCAGAGCACTCCTTCACTAAAGATTTTTGTGGGGGGAGGGGGCTTATAGCTCCTTTTGCTCGCACACCGCTTCCATTCTGACAGGAATGATTCCAGGACTGCTGACAACTGGTCCATAAGGACCGCAGGTGCAGGAAACATATGAACGTGTTTAACTGTGCAGCACTGCCAGTTGCCCCAGGCAAGTGTGGAGAGCAGGTGTATCAGACTCCATAACGCCACCCTCTGAGACCTCGTACACTATACAGTGAATATACAGTCCACCCACTGGCTACGCTGAGGCTGAGGAGGGGATACCCGGGAGGACCCACCAACCCTTAAGGACCGCTTAGTCTGTGAGGAGATTGTGAGGGGATTCGTGCCACAGCCAGAAATAAATGCGCGGCGGCCACAAGAAAATGGCCGCCGGCCGCAGCTATAACTGCGCCATTGAACGCCAAGATGGCCGCCGAGTGTGAAATTCAAAGCTCTAATGCGCGCCAATGGCTCACGCAATAACCACCTCAAACAGCACCAATGCGCGCGCTAATGGCGCACGCAATAATCACCTCACACACCAGAAAACACTGCAGACATGAGCGCACAGCCAGGCCAGAGTGACCCCCAAACACCCCACAGCACCAGTACAGGGTGCAGAGAGCAGCATAACAGGGGGGAGACAGGGAGAAACCCCCACACACAGAAACACAGCCAGCATGTACTCACCTGCAGTAGGAGAGACTACTTACCCGTCCCTTTCAGGGACCCACTGGCTTATTTCAGACAGACCTATCACAGAGTCGTACTGCGTAGCTGTCGGCCCGGTCCACCGCGAGAGATACAGTCAGTCAAGTACTGTTCAATCTTGAGAGGACCACAGAGCATGAAAGCAACCCGGCCACCCCTGGAGCCACGGGGTATGTCGTGAACTGAGTCTCACGCATGCAAGGCGAGGATCAGCACGCTCGATGGTCGGACAGGGAAGACGAGGATACTAGTGTACCCAACCTGTTGCCCAGCCGACAGTTGATTGAAGGTCTCAAAAATAAAATACAATTCCCAAAGGAATAAAATTTAAAAGTAAAATCTTCCAGGAGACTGGCTCCTGAGAGAGCCACGTCTTCTCCTTCTGCTAGGCAGAAAAAAACTGGGGTCTGCTAGCTGCAGGTGGGAGGGTAATGTCGGGAGGGACCGCCCCCCTGAGCGGGGCTGTTGAGCTCTGGTTTGTTCTAGAATGTTTTAACATTTAACATTCTGCCTAGATCTTCTCCTGCGAGCAGGGACATATACCCACACGTTTACAGTATCCAGCTGTGTCAGTCCATGGACGATAAGAGAAAATATAAATTTTATTGATACATAATTAAAACAGTAAAGTATCCAGATACAAATTGTAACAACAACAACAAAACGTAGATAAAACCATACAAAGATCACATTACACTGGTACTCCATGATGGAACATAGGAGCTGTAATATTCCTCAGTGCACGAACATCCTCTACATGTTTTGTGGCTCTAAACGGCTTCTTCAGGAGTAACAGAGAATAAAATCTACAGATAGAGTACTAGAATATAAATGTTAACCACCAATACATAATACATACGTGCACAAAGAAAAACAATTGGGGGGAATGAAAAGATAGTCTCTTACATGGGCCTGCAGAAAGGCCAGGAGCCAAACAGCGGTGTCACCAAAACTTCCCTGTGTTGGACATGCAGGACTGGATAGGTGATATTATTACCAGATCTCAATAGCCACCAGAGAAAAAGTTTTTTATAAACAGGCCCTCATCGGTAAGCGACTATCTATTGATTCCCCCAATTATTTGTTTTTCTTGTGCACATAAGCGACCATCTATTGATTCCCCCAATTATTTGTTTTTCTTGTGCACATATGTATTATGTATTGGTGGTTAACATTTAAATTCTATTACTCCATCTGTAGATTTTATTCTCTGTTCCTCCTGAAGAAGCGGTTTAGAGCAACAAAATATGTAGATGTTCGTGCACTGAGGAATATTACAGCTCCTATGTTACATCATGACTTATATTGAGCACCAGTGTAATGTGAACTTTGTATGGTATGTTTTAATTATGTATCAATAAAATTAATATTTTTTTTTATCTAATGTGTAATCTGTTCAGTGTACTGAGATAGTCCATTATTTCCCCTATTTTCCCCTTTCTTGCTTTGGAGACTTTCTGTGGGGAATAGTCTCCTTACACTCACTTTAAATAAACTATCTACCCCATGCACCCCTCCGCCCAAAACAACAACACTCATTTGTCTGCACTCCTTGCAGATCTTTACTCCCACTGGGAGCCACACAGCTTTTAAAAGACCTTGCATCCACAGTAAAAAAAAAGAAAGAAAAAAAAAAAAAGAAAAAAAAAAAGAAAAACGAACAACCAACATTCACTACTATAACACGGTTAAGACAATTAAGGGATGGATATTCCATGGAGAAATGGAATTTACAAGCAATTCATAATTCCTATCTTAAATGTACAGTACCGGACACAGGCAACCTTTACATACACCAAGGGTTAAAGGCTCATGCCTTCATGAGATTGGACACTGGCAAACTTTTGGAGACATGCCCCCACCCCATAACCCGACGCAACTAGTGTATCGCCACTCCAACTTTAACTGTGAGAATATCTTTCCTTCTGTACAGTTGGAAAGTCCTTACAGACGCAAGTCTGCTAGGCTGGAGAGGAGTCTTTCAATCCTTGATAGCTCAGGTAATATGGTTAAGCGAAGAGGCCCAACTCCCCATCATCTTCTTGGATTTCAGAGCATTCAGGCTGTCCCTCCAGCACCTTAACCCTGTAAGCCTTTAGTTTTGTGACAAGCAATGCAGAGTGTAGCGGAACTCCAATGTCCGCTGAGAAATCCTTGAAGCTGAGGAAGTACTAAATTATCCAAGGCAACCTTTTATCCCAGTAACTGGACGACACACAGTTCTGGGAGTAAATCAACACTTTATTTAGCCACAGCTGGCTTTTTATATCATTCCCCATGCAAGGGGTTTCTTAACTCATTTTCCAGGGGCATTCCGTTCAGCAACTAACAGATGACAGTGATTTAATTACCTGGAACTATTTCTAACACATTTGGTATGCGCGAGACGTTTGTCACCCCATGGACAGAGATCCACATATTTACCCATAACAATGAAACCGTGCCAGACACATTACTAGTAGTGTAATTACATCCCGTAGCAGATAATAGGTGGGGTCATTAACACACTGACAATAGATGAATAGAAAGCTACCTCAGACCCCAATTAACCCAATTTACTTATTCAGACATCAGTAGACATTCTGTCCCTACATTTCCTGGAATGAATATTTACTGCCCCCTTTGAAGTGAACCCCCACCATATTCTCAGTTTCAGTATTTTGCTACACAGAGTAAAAAGGGTTTTAGAGAGGGTGGCCTGTGATCTATACTCCAAGATATGGAATTTACAGGCAAGTCTAAAAATCCTCTGATCTTTAACCGTACAGTACAGGACACAGGCAACATATTACTACACCATGAGACATTTCCAAGCAATGTATACAGGGGCAGGCAGCAACTAGGCAACAGAACTATGCCAAAAGGCCCAAGACACAGCGGTCGACCTCCAGTTCAGAGAGCCACTGCAAGAACTTTGCGGTTGAAAGCTGCATTTGCAGAGGATGATTGGACATCCACTTGGTAAAACTTTGAAAAAAGTATGAACAGAAGAACAGGTAGAGAGTTGAGCGACACGGGATTGGTGACACGAGGTCCAGGATACTCCAACAGCTACGGCAATAGGTAACAGAGGGAGGAGGTATTTGTTTTGAGCATAGGCTCCAATTCCTTCTCCACCCATGCAATGGTGGATTTTGAAGCAGGATGCGGAAAGAACAAAAAGGAATCCGGAAGCAGTAGCTTTTAGTTGCACTCTAATGGCTCCGACTACATGCACGCAATGTAGACAGATTTGAATAAGCGGTTTCTGTAAGGAAATGAAAAGCCAAAGGCCTTTGAAGGGCTAGATATGGCCAATAGTTGACCTTTTAGGGTGCCAAGAGATAGATTCTTGTCAACGCCTGTTTGCAGAAAAGCCAGAATGCAAGGCACAGAGGAATATCTGAATTTGAATTGACTATGCATGCATCGGGTGAAGCAAGTACGATAATCGAGTTCTATTTTGTGGAGCAAGGGTAACAGAATGCTCAGTTGAGGGAAGGCAGAAATTATCGTAAACTGAGACAAGGAGATAACTAGAGCTTCAGGAGGCCAGATCCCTGGGTATGGATACAAAAAGAAAAAAATTGTATCTGGAAGCTAGGATGTTCACATCCAGAGTCCTGATTTTTGACATAACTGACTGAACAACTGATGAGGAGACCTTTCCCACTGGTCCAAATAGCAGTATCTGAGAGTTTGACTGCCAGTTGTCCACTTCTGTGATGTGGACTGCAGCTATTGCTGGGAAGTGAAATTCTGTGCATGATACAATCCTGTTGGTTTTACTTCCTCTGGTTTGTTTTCCCTTGATGGTTGTTATCCATTGTGTTGTCATTCTCTGAATGTACCCAAAATGGGCATCTATTAGAAGGTGGGCCTGGTGCTGGAGGGACAGCCTGAATGCTCTGAAATCCAAGAAGTTGATGGGGAGTTTGGCCTCTTCGCCTAACCATATTACCTGAGCTATCAAGGATTGAAAGACTCCTCTCCAGCCTAACAGACTTGCGTCTGTTGTAAGGACTTTCCAACTATACAGAAGGAAAGATTTTCTCACTGTTAAAGTTGGAGTGGCGATACACTAGGAAAAAGCACTTTGCTCGTTTGAATAGCAACATGGGTAGATCCAGGGAAGGAGCTGCCATGCTGAAAGAATGTTTAGTTTAACCAGAGTTCTTTCATGGAATGGGGCAAAAAAAGTACTGCCTCGGATGAAGACCATTGTACCCAGGACACTCACGGCAAATCGCACTGCAGGGTTTCTTTTGGATCGCCCTGTCATGCACAAGTTCTGAAAGGGGAAAATTTCTTAAAGAAAGGACTTTGCCTGGGATGTATCAAGAATCAGACCCAAGTATTCAAGAAACAAGGCAGGTCAGAGAGCAGATTTTTTTTTTTTTTACTTGATCATCCAGCCAAAGGCCTGAAGCAGATGAATTACATTTACTGAGAATTGTAAAAAGATGAATCCTTTATGAGAAGTCTAGATAGCCTGTTCAGGGCCAGAGCCAAGTATTCCACATGGAGAAAGCTGGAGAGCAGTTTTTTTTTTTTAAAACGTATCACCCAACCAAAGGTTTAAATTGAGCTGTGTTTGTTTGCCGACAGCTAGATGTGAGCTAACCTGTGATCTTCTAGATTGTAAGCTCTAACGAGCAGGACCCTCTGATCCCTCCTGTATTGAATTGTATTGCAACTGTATTGTCTTCCCTGATGTTGTAAAGCGCTGCGCAAACTGTTGGCGCTATATAAATCTAATAACAAATAAATATAAAAATAATAACAATCTGGATGCCCCATGTTCGGGGGAGGACAAGCAAGGGTGCTAACAGATTTGTGAATACCCTGAAAGCAAAAGGCAATGTGACAGACTGTCCAGTTGAGAAAACAGCAGTAGGAGAAAAGGTGGGCCATTTTGAGCTCTGTGCCAAGATGGCTGAATGAAGGGCCATAATTTGTCAAAATTCTAACACCGATGTAAAAAAATAGGATTTTTTGTACTCAAAGTAAAATCCTTTTCTCTGAGTTCATGGACCGACACAGCTTCCAATTTACAAGTGGGTATTATCCGTTATTTAGGAGTGACTAGGCAGAAAAATAACTTGTAAAAAGTGTTGCATCACACCTTCTACAGTACCGCCCAGGGGGCGGGGCCCCCGGGTATTTCCCCTCACTCTGCATCTCGCAGATCAGATTGTCAAAAAGCAGTACAAACTTAAAAAGGAGGGGTGGGTGCTGTGTCGGTCCATGAACTCAGAGAAAATGATTTTACGAAGAGTACAAAAAAAAATCGTATTTACTCTTTCGTTCATGGACCGACACAGCTTCCAATTGACAAGTGGGATGTCCCAAAGCAGTGTCAAAAACGATGGGTGGGAACGGCATTAAAACTTCACCCCAAACAAAAAAGAGCTCCTCAACAGAGGAGTTGCAACTCTAAACAGCCGCAATAGCTTGCAGCCGAAAGAAGCATCCAAAGATGCACACACCTCAACTTGTAAAGTTTAGTGAAAGTGTGAATGGACAAGCAGGTCGCCGCCTTACACACCTGGTGAAAACAGACGCTTGATGCTCCCAGAGTTCGAACAGCGTCCAAAATATACGTCGTCTCCTTAGGATTCGACGGATGAATATACAAGGATGGAAGTTCAATGTCTTCCTTGAGATGGGGGTCGAAAGACCCTAGGAAGAAAAGAAGGCTGCGGACGCAGCACTACCTATCCTTGTGGAAGATCAGATAAGGAGCCTTGCATGACAAGGCTGCCGGCTCAGAGAAAAAAACGTCTGACGTAAACCAAGAGGCACCTCTTGCCCTGGTCGAATGCGCCGGAAAAGGGAGGCGCCTGACCCTTCATGGCGTAAGCCTGATCACAATCTGTCGGAGATGGTGGTCGGCGGGACTGCTGGGCCCTACTAGGGACCAGCCACTGAAACAAACAGTGAGCTTGGACTCCGGAACGGAGCAGTGCCAGACAAACATTCTCTCAGAGTTTGGACAATGTCCAAGGAATGCAACGTCGTCTCCTTAGGATTCGACGGATGAGGACACAAGGATGGCAGTACATGTCTTCCTTGATGGAAGGTCGAAACACGACCTTAGGAAGAAAAGGAGGCTGCGGGCGCAGCAACACCAAAACCTTGTGGGAGATCAGATAAGGAGCCTTGTCCTTATCCTTGTGGAAGATCAGATAGGGAGGCTTGTAGGACAAGCCTGCCCGCTCAGAAACCTGTCCTAACTGGCATAACAGCCACCAAAAGGACCACTTTTTAAGAAAGTGTCAACAAGGGAATCTCCCTGATGTTCTCAAACTGTGGTTTCTGAGACACTTAGAGGCCATGCCGTTGAAGCCATCGACTGCAGGCAGGATGGCATATGGGACCCTGCGTAGTGGTAGATGCTAAAAGGACGTCTGCTACACAAGCCCCACGGAGGAAGTGGAGGGTGGCCCGGAGGGGCCCCCTGCCGAACCCACTATACAAACGTTCTTACTAGAGAGTGAGCCACCAGGGGTCATTGAAAAAGACAGTCAGGGAAGATACCTGCCCTTTATTCGTACTTAGAGCAAAACATTTTTTGGCCCGTTGCCTGCTGAGAACAGCAGGACTCTGAAACCAATAAGTACGCGGATGCCACCTCATTTCCTCGCAATGGGTATGTAGGTCTTCCAAGTGCGACGGTAAATCTTCCTAGGGGATGATTTCAAAGCACTCCTCATGGTAGCGAACACAGAGTCTGACAGGTCCTGGTCTCTTAGCACCTGGCTCTCAAGCCATGCCCTCAAGTCAGTGACTGTAAAAACAGTATGGCGTACGGGATCTCGCGTCAACAGGTCCTTCTTACGGTAGATGCCAAAAGGCATCTGCTATCTGACGCACTAGATCGGCGTACCAAGGACGCTGAGGCCAATTCAGAGCAATTGGGCCTATTGAAATCCTCTCTGCCTCCAGTCTGCGAAGCAGATGAGGAAGGAGCTTCCGAGGAGGAAAGGCATAGATTAGTCGGTACTGACTCTACAGTGCCATCAACACATCTGTTGCGTTTGCTCATGGGTCTCTTGACCTGGCCACAAACCTCAATACCTTCCGATTGAATCAAGCCAGGACATCTACGACTGGCGTGCTTCCCCTCTGGTAAGGGAGCTGAAAGGCCTCCGGGTGTAAAGGCCATACTCTTTGGTCCAGCATCTGGCAAATCAGGTAGTTCGCCTGCCAGTTTCTCACACCAGGAATGTATACGGCCGACAGGCCTGTATGCTCCTTTCTGCCCCCATTAGGAGGTGAGCGACCTCCGATGCTGCAGCAGAGCTGCTTGTTCCTCCCTGAGGATTGACCTACGCCAGCACTGTGGTGTTTGTCCGACTGGATTCTAACTGGACGCCCTTGTAGCCTCAGACCATGTGGAGAGGCAAAACCAGATCGCCCAATTTCAGGCCAATGATCTGCAATGGAACTCCTCCGGAGTCCAGCGACCCAGGTTGACTAAGCTTCTCAGGCTCGTCTGCAACCGGGAAAGCTAGGCGTCCGCAGTGACCACCATCCAGTAAACAGGAAGGAACAAATTCTCAGACAGAATGTCGGTGATGTCGGCCACCAACTAGGGAGGTCCTGAATAGGTGGCTCACCCGGGTCTTGATATTTCAGGGATGAGGGGGCACTTGACCCTTCAGGACAGAGTTACCTTCTGTAACACTTGTGTGTGAAATGATCCCTATGGTACCGCCTTGAGGAGACTACCATGAGGCCCAGGACTCGCCTGCAAAAGTGGCGTGACAACCCCTCTTTGGGATGTCAACTGCCACACCGCAGCCCGAAGGGTCTGCAACTTTCCTCTAGGGAGAAAAACTTGCGCCTCTGAGGAGTCCAGAATCCCCATAATGGCGAAACTACGCTGTCCTAGTAGGGCCAGAATCGGGGCAAGCACCTTGGTGCAGATGCCAGGTCAAAGGGGAGAGCCACCATTGGTAGTGGTCTTCCCCGGCCGCCAATGCAGACATCGGATGCCTGGTGTATATGGAGACATGCAGCATGTGTCCTTGATGATCAAGAATGCCGGAAAATCCCCAGGATGGAGGGCAGCGACAACAGAGCGAGCCAACTCCTTTCCGGAATCGTTGTACCTTCACAAAGCAGTTGAGGGTTTTAAGATCCAAGATTGGACGAACCCCCTCCAATACTACCAACAGATTTGAGTAGAACCCCTGAACCTGTTCCTGTACTAAGACAGGAAGGTCTACCCTGCGTCTCAGCTGGTCTTGGACCGCCCCATGTAGGGCTTCCCGACAAGTCGGCTGGAGCTGGCGGTTAGAGGGGAAAATCTGTTGGTAGGCAAGCAATGTGCTCTTACATCCTGTAGCATCTGAAATGTCAATCAGAGAGGCCCCAAAAAAGACCGTCTCCCCAAAAGGGCAGATCCAACAGGGCCTTCTTGGAAGATTGGTCCTCAGACCAGCACCTTAGCCAGTTGAGGTGGCGTAGCGCCACCGCATAACCTGAGGCTCAAGACAGCAAGGGGATAGTATCCATGTCTGACTCGCAGACAGACTCAAGGCCCTGTACCAACTGGTCGGCCAGAGCTACCTCATACGGAGGAGCCTCCCGTGCTTTTAACCCCTGGAGTAGCCTCTTTGCCTACTCAGTACGTGTCTGAGGCATCAGAAAAAAAACCCCAGCCAATGCTGGGCGTACCGTTGAGCCCCCCACTGTGTGAATAGGTAGCACGTGTCCCTGAAGACAGGAGCCCCTTCCACTGGAATTGTGGTAACTTGTTAAGTTTGGACACAGGGGGGTCCACTATGGGGGGGGGGGTACATCCTTTCGGGACTCTCCTCAAGGTGTACCGGACTGCTCAACAAAAATTAAATAAATACATTAAAACAAATTTGGGGCTGCAAAAATCCTCAGTGGGTCCTCCCACTACTTGTACAAGAGCTTATCAAAATAAGACACACAAGGAAACACCTTAGCAGTGCGATCCGGCTAACGGAGCCCAAAGGGGACCTGTGTCTCTGCTGCTGCTTCTGCAGCATTCTCTATTTTAGCGTATTTTGCAATGCAAAAAAAAGGTCAGATACCAAAGCCTTTTTTGCGTGCTGACCTGGACTTCTCACTGTTCGATCGGTCACGGTCTGCAGTCTCTTATGCCTCAAAATCCGGGCCATGAGCCATAGCTGGGCCTGGTTCTGCATCAGAATTATCCCCGGAGGATAGCGGGGAACGGGGGGCGTTTACTACCCCCGTGTTCCTGTGTACCGCTTCCACCCTGGCAACAGACATAGCGTCCACAGACACATCAGGGGCACCAGCTACCAAGTCAGGTGTTTCAGGGGAAAAAAATGTCTGCTTCAGACGCCATGCTGACCCACGCGCTGACACCCATAGGGCTCCGGGCAAGTTGTCAATAGGCCACCCTCCTAGCTGCTTCAGTGATGCAGGGTCTCCCAGAGAACTCCCCACCCTTGGAACGGTACCGCTATGCTGCCGTGTGCTCCGCCTGTCATGCTATCCCTCCGCTGCCTGTGTCAGTCTGATTCTCATCAGCGTTCCTGTGTGAATTTTGCACCAGTGAAATGCACCCTAGATGCCGGAGACTACCGCAAAATGGCCACCAAGCGACTGTATTGAACAATGTGGGCTCTAAGAAAATGGCCGCTGAGCCGAAAATAGAGGCAAAAGCGTCCACGGGCCACAGAAAGGTGGCCGCCGAGCGGCGGTATATACATACAGGCGTGAATCCCAAGAAACATGACCGTCAAACAGTCGGTAGAGGCCAAAGCGGACTACAAGAAAATAGCCGCCGGGCGGCGATTTATAGCTATTGCCGTAAAACTACAAGAAAAAGGCCGCCGGACATTCACTAGAGGCCGAAACGGGCATGGACCATCACAAAATGGCCGCCGACAGCATGGAGGGAGAAGCACACAAACATAGGTAAGCAAATTACATTCTTTTTAAAATGACAACACAGCGCAGCCACGCTCCAGATGGAGCCCCCCCCCCATGGTTACCTACTTACCCTTCCTGCGTATATCATGCTGGAAGACATTCCAGACAGATCATCATCCGCGCACGGAGGTGACAGTCGGCCAGGCATGCTGTGATTTAACCCTGGGGAATGAGCATATGCATGCCCTGGAGCGTTTAGCTCACCGGACAGGCTACTGCGACTCGGCCGTAAGGTCAGCCGAAGCTGAGCGGTCCGATGCAAGCCTAGGAGCATCGTCTCACCGGCCACACGTAGAGCGACGGGCATGTAGTGGAAAACCCAGCACGTAGCTAGGGTCGGCACACGCTCGATGGCCGAAACTGGGGGGACTACAAGGGTCGAGGACCCAGCCTGTCACCCAGTCGGCAAAATCCTCTAGAAGCTCATGTAACAAGTGGTTAAGAGATGGAGCAGGGGACAAGGAGGTAGACGTGTTTCAAGCAAATTTTAGGGCTCATTATTAATGTTCATATAAAAACATCTGGAAGCAGTGACCATAACACAATTTAATGTTAGCTGTAAACAAGCACGTATTGGAGAAGATAAAAACATGACTTTGAGAGCAAATTTTTCAGGGCTAAGGGCTGCTCTCCAAGACTTAGACTGGGAGAGCATATCGGCATTGTAGAACACAAAATAAATGGGGATTCTTAAATGATTGTATGCAAAAACATTTAAAAAAAAAATATTCCCATGGACAAGAACGCTAAAAATAAAACCTATGTAGCTCACGGCCAAAAAGTTAAAAAAGCCATGGGAGTATGCTATAGGCACCCTAACCTGATAAGGAGGGGGAGATGGTCCTCCTATCAGTTTAAAATGGCGGCAAGGATGGGAATGGGGCATTTTAATTATCCAGACAGACTGGGCGGAAGGAACCGTGCATTTGTCTAAGGCTCGCCATTTCCTAATTGTCTTACAGGACAATTTCATGGGTCAGATGGTAAAGCAATCAACAAGAAACAATGCGTTACTAGACCTACTGATTACTAACAATACAGACTTGATCGAGGATGTAGAAATACGGGGCAACTTGGGAAATAGCGATCACAAGTCAATTAGTTTGAGCATAATTCACACAAATAGGAACCATAAGGGGAATACAGACACTGAATTTCAAAGGAGCCAAATTCCAGAAACTACGCTCCTTGGTAGAATATACTAAATGGGATAAAATTCTATTATACACGATTTATATAGCGCTAACAGTTTACGCAGCGTTTTACAATGTAGAGGGGGACAGCACAATTACAGTACAGTTCAATACAGAAGGAAATCCTAGGAATAAAGAACACTGAAGAAAAATGGGCGTGCTTTAGGAGCATATTAAAAAGGTATTATAGCCAGTGCATCCCAAAGGGTGAAGCTTAAAAGAGCCAATAAAAGCCCTGGGTGGCTTAACGCCAAACGTAAAAATTCATATAAAAGCAAAGAAGGTCTTCAAAAAAATACAAGGCTGAGGGATCATCAGCATTCCAACTTTACAAAGAATGCAATAAGAAATGTAAGGGTGTAATCAGGGCGGCTAAGAGAGCACGAAAGGCACATAGAGAAGGAGTAAAAAAAATCCCAAGACATTGTTTAACCACTTGACCACTGGGCACTTAAACCCCCTTAATAACCAGACCAATTTTCAGCTTTCGGTGCTCTCACATTTTGAATGACAATTACTCAGTCATACAACACTGTACCCATATGAAATTTTTGTCCTTTTTTTCACACAAATAGAGCTTTCTTTTGGTGGTATTTAATCACTGTTGGGTTTTTTATTTTTTGCGCTATAAGAGAAAAAAGACTGAAAATTTTGTAAAAAAATGATTTTTTTTTCGTTTCTGTTATAAAATTTTGCAAATTACTATTTTTTCTTCATAAATTTTGGCCAAAATTTATACTGCTACATATCTTTGGTAAAAATAAGTACAAATTGGTGTATATTATTTGGTCTTTGTGAAAGTTATAGAGTCCACAAGCTATGGTGCCAATATCTGAAAATTGATCACACCTGAAGTACTGACGGCCTATCTCAATTCTTGAGACCCTAACATGCCAGAAAAGTACAAATACCCCCCAAATGACCCCTTTTTGGAAAGAAGACATTCCAAGGTATTCAGAAAGAGGCATTGTGAGTTTTTTGAAGTTGTCATTTTTTCCCACAATTCTTTGCAAAATCAAGATTTTTTTTTTTCTCTTTTTTTTTTTTCACAAAATTGTCATATTAGCAGGTTATTTCTCACACACAGCATATGCATTCCACAAATTACACCCCAAAACACACTCTGCTATTACTCCCGAGTATGGCGATACCACATGTGTGAGACTTTTACACAGCGTGGCCACATACAGAGGCCCGACATGCAGGGAGCACCTTCAGGCGTTCTGGAGCACCAAGGCCAATTCTGACATTTCTCTCCTACATGTAAAAATCATCATTTATTTGCTAGAAAATTACATAGAACCCCAAAACATTATATATGTTTTTTTAGCAAAGACCTTAGAGAATATAATGGTGGTTGTTGCAACTTTTTATCTCGCACGATATTTGCGCAGCAATTTTTTTAACGCGTTTTTTACGGAAAAAAAATGTTTTGTGCTTAAAAAAAAAAAAAACAGTAAAGTTAGCCCAATGTTTTTGCATAATGTGAAAGATGAAGTTACGCCGAGTAAATAGATACCTAACATGTCGCCCTTAAAAATTGCACACACTCGTGGAATGGCGCCAAACTTCGCTACTTAAAAAATCCCCATAGGCGACGCTTTAAATATTTTTACTGGTTACATGTTTTGAGTTACAGAGGAGGTCTAGGGCCAAAATGATTGCTCTCGCTCTAACGTTCGCAGAGATACCTCACGTGTGGTTTGAAAACCGTTTTCATATGTGGGCGGGACTTACGTATGCGTTCGCTTCTGTATGCGAGCTCACGGGGACAGGGGCGCTTTAAAAAAAAAAAAAAATTTTATTCTTCATTTTACTTTATTTATTTTAGTTTGACATGTTTTTCCGCCCTAAACATTTTTTTGATCACTTTTATACCTATTACAAGGAACGTAAACATCCCTTGTAATAGGAATATGGCATGACAGGTCCTCTTTACAGTGAGATATGGGGGGGGGGGGGGTGTCAATAAGACCCCACATCTCACCTCTAGGCTGGGAAGCCTGAAAAAAATACAAAAAAAAAAAAAAAACAACAATCCTGGCTTTGATCGTAGCGGTGATTCGGTAGAAGCACCGGAGGGCAGCGGGAGGGGGGGGGGCATCCCCTCTCGCCTCCCGTAAGAATGATCAAGCGGCGGAACAGCCGCTATGATTGTTCTTATGGTGTAGTGAATCGCCGGCTGAAAAAGCTAATATCTGAATGATGCCTGTAGCTGCTCCCATCATTCAGATATCCCCGCACAAAGTCAAGGACGTCATATGACGGCCGGAGGGCGGGAAGTGGTTATTGCAGAGTATTGCCGGGCATTGCGGAGTATTGCCGGGCATTGCGGAGTATTGCCGGGCATTGCGGAGTATTGCCGGGCATTGCGGAGTATTGCCGGGCATTGCGGAGTATTGCCGGGCATTGCGGAGTATTGCCGGGCATTGCGGAGTATTGCCGGGCATTGCGGAGTATTGCCGGGCATTGCGGAGTATTGCCGGGCATTGCGGAGTATTGCCGGGCATTGCGGAGTATTGCCGGGCATTGCGGAGTATGGCAGGGTATTGTGCAGGGTATTGTGCAGGGTATTGCAGAGTATTGTGCAGGGTATTGCAGAGTATTGTGCAGGGTATTGCAGAGTATTGTGCAGGGTATTGCAGAGTATTGTGCAGGGTATTGCAGAGTATTGTGCAGGGTATTGCAGAGTATTGTGCAGGGTATTGCAGAGTATTGTGCAGGGTATTGCAGAGTATTGTGCAGGGTATTGTGCAGGGTATTGCAGAGTATTGTGCAGGGTATTGCAGAGTATTGTGCAGGGTATTGCAGAGTATTGTGCAGGGTATTGCAGAGTATTGTGCAGGGTATTGCAGAGTATTTTGCAGAGTATTGCGCAGGGTATTGCAGAGTATTTTGCAGGGTATTGCAGAGTATTGTGCAGGGTATTGTGCAGGGTATTGCAGAGTATTGTGCAGGGTATTGCAGAGTATTTCGCAGGGTATTGCAGAGTATTGTGCAGGGTATTGCAGAGTATTGTGCAGGGTATTGCAGAGTATTTTGCAGAGTATTGCGCAGGGTATTGCAGAGTATTTTGCAGGGTATTGCAGAGTATTGTGCAGGGTATTGCAGAGTATTGTGCAGGGTATTGCAGAGTATTGTGCAGGGTATTGCAGAGTATTTCGCAGGGTATTGCAGAGTATTTCGCAGGGTATTGCAGAGTATTGCAGAGTATTTCGCAGGGTATTGCAGAGTATTTCGCAGGGTATTGCAGAGTATTTCGCAGGGTATTGCAGAGTATTTCGCAGGGTATTGCAGAGTATTGCAGCAGGGTATTGCAGAGTATTGCAGCAGGGTATTGCAGAGTATTGCAGCAGGGTATTGCAGAGTATTGCACCAGGGTATTGCAGAGTATTGCACCAGGGTATTGCAGAGTATTGCACCAGGGTATTGCAGAGTATTGCACCAGGGTATTGCAGAGTATTGCAGAGTATTGCACCAGGGTATTTTGCAGAGTATTGCAGAGTATTGCACCAGGGTATTTTGCAGAGTATTGGCAGGGTGTATTGCAGAGTATTGGCAGGGTGTATTGCAGAGTATTGGCAGGGTATAGCACAGGGATGGCTGAGCAGGGATGGATGGATGGCTGGATCTGTGACTGCAATTGTCACAGATCCAGCCCACAGTGCTGCTGCTACCATCCGCTCCCTCCCCCTCCCCTCTCACACTGTACCGATCGGTACAGAGAGGGGAGGGAGGAACCGGCGTCATCAAATGACGCCGGTCTGTTTACAAGTGATTGCTCCGTCATTTGACGGAGCGATCACGTGGTAAACGGCCGCTATCAGCGGCGATTTACCGCGATTCGTGATCCGCCGGGTCCTCTGGACCCGGCGGTCACGGAGTTTCCCGTGTGCGCGCCCCAGGGGGCGCGCGGGAGCGCGATTCTGGGAGGACGTTATATAACGTCCTCCCAGAGTTAAGCAACCACCCTGCCGCCGTTATTTGTCGGCAGGTGGTTGTTAAGCGGTTAAAGTGGAGTTCCACCCATTTTTTTATGTTTGTCTGTGCTGCATGCCCTTAGCACATAGTTTTCACAATGGGCAATATTATTATTTTTTTTGGATTGTAAAAACCTTTTTTTCTGTTTTTCAGCCTAACTTCCTGGTCTTAATAGCCTAGGCTATTATGTCACAAGGCAATTCGCAAGGGTTCCTGGGATATCAGCGTCATGTATCCCATGACACCTTGTGAATCGCCTCCTACCGAAATCTCGCGTGTTTTGTGTGACACTGTCTTATATTATAACTGTGTGCAGAGAGAGAGAGGAGGTTTCAGAAGTCATCAGAGATGTATGGGTGGGCGGGACAGAGCAGCTATCGCACACCAGCCAATAGGATGGGGTCAGGGCGGGCCGCTACGTGTATGCGGCTCCGCCCCTTTTCTAAAGAAGCCAAATAATTGGCTGGTGTGCGATAGCTGCTTTGTCCCGCCCACCCACACATAGCTGATGACTTCTGAAAGCTCCTCTCTCTCTCTCTCGCTGCACAGTTATAATACAAGACAGTGTCACACAAAACACCAGCATGCTCAGTCTTATAATATAACTTCTGAAAGCCTCTCTCTCCCTGCACACAGTAATAATATAAGCAGGGCTTTTTTTCAGCCAGAACGAAACCTGAGACAGCTTTTGAGACACTGAGGTTGTTCTGCAGTGGTCAGAGCTGGGGGGGGGGGGTGTATTTAGATTGGGCACAGTGAGAGCTGGGGGGGAGATATGGATTAAGCTGAGCTGTAGATAAGGGTGCAGAGGTGACATGTGGAGGGGCAGAGCGATAGTCTGCGGAGGGGATGTGCAAAGGTGCGATAGTCTGCGGAGGGGATGTGCAAAGGTGAGATAGTCTGCAGAGGAGATGTGCAAAGGTGAGATAGTCTGCAGAGGAGATGTGCAAAGGTGAGATAGTCTGCAGAGGAGATGTGCAAAGGTGAGATAGTCTGCAGAGGAGATGTGCAAAGGTGAGATAGTCTGCAGAGGAGATGTGCAAAGGTGAGATAGTCTGCAGAGGAGATGTGCAAAGGTGAGATAGTCTGCAGAGGAGATGTGCAAAGGTGAGATAGTCTGCAGAGGAGATGTGCAAAGGTGAGATAGTCTGCAGAGGAGATGTGCAAAGGTGAGATAGTCTGCAGAGGAGATGTGCAAAGGTGAGATAGTCTGCAGAGGAGATGTGCAAAGGTGAGATAGTCTGCAGAGGAGATGTGCAAAGGTGAGATAGTCTGCAGAGGAGATGTGCAAAGGTGAGATAGTCTGCAGAGGAGATGTGCAAAGGTGAGATAGTCTGCAGAGGAGATGTGCAAAGGTGAGATAGTCTGCAGAGGAGATGTGCAAAGGTGAGATAGTCTGCAGAGGAGATGTGCAAAGGTGAGATAGTCTGCAGAGGAGATGTGCAAAGGTGAGATAGTCTGCGGAGGGGATGTGCAAAGGTGAGATAGTCTGCGGAGGGGATGTGCAAAGGTGAGATAGTCTGCGGAGGGGATGTGCAAAGGTGAGATAGTCTGCGGAGGGGATGTGCAAAGGTGAGATAGTCTGCGGAGGGGATGTGCAAAGGTGAGATAGTCTGCGGAGGGGATGTGCAAAGGTGAGATAGTCTGCGGAGGGGATGTGCAGAGCAGAGGTGAGATAGTCTGCGGAGGGGATGTGCAGAGCAGAGGTGAGATAGTCTGCGGAGGGGATGTGCAGAGCAGAGGTGAGAGAGTCTGCGGAGGGGATGTGCAGAGCAGAGGTGAGAGTCTGCGGAGGGGATGTGCAAAGGTGAGATAGTCTGCGGAGGGGATGTGCAAAGGTGAGATAGTCTGCGGAGGGGATGTGCAAAGGTGAGATAGTCTGCGGAGGGGATGTGCAAAGGTGAGATAGTCTGCGGAGGGGATGTGCAAAGGTGAGATAGTCTGCGGAGGGGATGTGCAAAGGTGAGATAGTCTGCGGAGGGGATGTGCAAAGGTGAGATAGTCTGCGGAGGGGATGTGCAAAGGTGAGATAGTCTGCGGAGGGGATGTGCAAAGGTGAGATAGTCTGCGGAGGGGATGTGCAAAGGTGAGATAGTCTGCGGAGGGGATGTGCAAAGGTGAGATAGTCTGCGGAGGGGATGTGCAAAGGTGAGATAGTCTGCGGAGGGGATGTGCAAAGGTGAGATAGTCTGCGGAGGGGATGTGCAAAGGTGAGATAGTCTGCGGAGGGGATGTGCAAAGGTGAGATAGTCTGCGGAGGGGATGTGCAAAGGTGAGATAGTCTGCGGAGGGGATGTGCAAAGGTGAGATAGTCTGCGGAGGGGATGTGCAAAGGTGAGATAGTCTGCGGAGGGGATGTGCAAAGGTGAGATAGTCTGCGGAGGGGATGTGCAAAGGTGAGATAGTCTGCGGAGGGGATGTGCAAAGGTGAGATAGTCTGCGGAGGGGATGTGCAAAGGTGAGATAGTCTGCGGAGGGGATGTGCAAAGGTGAGATAGTCTGCGGAGGGGATGTGCAAAGGTGAGATAGTCTGCAGAGGGGATGTGCAAAGGTGAGATAGTCTGCGGAGGGGATGTGCAGAGCAGAGGTGAGATAGTCTGCAGGTGGGATGTGCAGAGCAGAGGTGAGAGTCTGCGGATGGGATGTGCAGAGCAGAGGTGAGATAGTCTGCGGAGGGGACACAGACACAGAACAAGATAAATATATAACAAAAGATATATATATTTCTTGAATAATATTTCTTCTACATGCAGTTTATTTACTAGTTCCTGGAGGGGGGAGGGGAGGAGAGGTTTGCATAGATAAGGACAACTTCCGCTGACACTGCTGTTGCTATGGAAACCTGACTTGAAACTTATTACACTGCTTGTGCAGCACTGAGCATGTGCGAGATTTGCAAGTCTGAAATCCAGGAAGACATGCAGTCTGGCTTCAGATGCCCACACTTAAGATGGCCACAGCCTATTTCTAGTTTATAAATGTTCTAAATGCTGTAATAATCTAACAAAACGGACCTCAGTTTACAGACTAACTTTACTAGAATACATTAAGCTTGTGTATTATAGGGGTATTTTTATTTAAAAAGTGTCATTTCGGCTGGAACACCCCTTTAAGTACATAAATAGTAAAAGAGGGAGGTCAGATCATATTGGCACCATAAAGAATGATGAAGGTATAATGGTTACAAAGGATGGTGAGATGGCAAAGGTTTTGAATGTATTCTCCTCAGACTTCATGAGGGAAACGGGGGGCTTCAGTAACCAAAACTGCAATGTTTATCCTTGTGACACGTCACAGGAAGCACCCCCATGGTTAACAGAGGATAATATCAGAAACAGACTTAAAAAAAACTTTAACATAAATAAGTCAACGGGACCAGATGGCCCTTAAGGAACTCAGTCAAGTAATTGCCAGACCGTTGTTTTTAATTTTTACGACCAGTCTACTGACTGATATGGTACCAGCTGATTTCAGAAAAGCCAATGTAGCACCATACTTTAAAAAAGGAGCAAGATACATCCCTGGTAACTACAGACCAGGTAGCCTACCATCAATAGTATGCAAGCTCTTGGAAGGGATAAGTGACTATACAAAATTTTAGTAATGAAAACTGTATCATTAGCAGTAATCAGCATGGATTCATGATAAATTGTTCTTGCCAAACAAATCTATTAACCCTATTATGAGGAGGTGAGCTGCCATCTAGATCAGGGTTCCCCAACCCCCGGTCCGCGGCCCACAGCCGGGCCGTGGCCTATTTGCAGATGGGCCGCGAAGGCTGCACTGTATGAGGTGCGGCAGAGAGATGACATCTCTCACCGCCCGCCCGGATCACGGCACTTCCGCCCACACAGCGGGGCTCCTATACTGCGGTGAGGCGCGGGAGCAGAGAGATGAGATCATCTCTCGGCGCCCGCCCATAACGCGGCACTTCCGCCCACACAGCGGGGCTGCTATACTGCAGCAAGGCGCGGGAGCAGAGAGAGAATCTCTCACCGCCCGCCCCGCATTACCGCTGTTCTCCCTCACCTGCCTGTGCTGCCACCACGGCAGGTGACAAAAAAATCTACTGGCAGGTGGCAAACCACCTCTGGTGGCAGGTGGCAATCCACACCTGGTGGCAGGTGACGTGGCAATCCACACCCGGTGGCAGGTGACGTGGCAATCCACACCCGGTGGCAGGTGACGTGGCAATCCACACCCGGTGGCAGGTGACGTGGCAATCCACACCCGGTGGCAGGTGACGTGGCAGGCGACGTGGCAGGCGACGTGGCAATCCGCACCTGGTGGCAGGCGACGTGGCAATCCGCACCTGGTGGCAAGCGACATGGCAATCCGCACCTGGTGGCAGGTGTTGTGGCAAGCGACAATCCACATCTGGTGGCAGGCGACGTGGCAATCCACATCTGGTGGCAGGCGACGTGGCAATCCACACCCGGTGGCAGGTGACGTCGCAAGCAACAATCCACACCTGGTGGAAGGCGACGTGGCAAGTGACAAATCGCATCTGGTGGCAGATTCTGCATTATGGTGAGTTTGAACTATTTCATTTTATATTACAATGCAATGACAGAAATAATGCGCTTCAATCATCCCAACACCATATCAGCCATTGTTCTGTGATGATTGAGGCGCTAATACTAGCCATTTCCCCGACAAACTGCCCGCGAAAAGCTACATAACCCAACCCCCCCCCCCCCCGGGCCTTGGCACGATTCTATTACACAACACCGGTCCTCGGTGCCAAAAAGGTTGGGGACCACTGATCTAGATGACGGAAGGCCCGTATGCGTAGTGTATCTGGATTTTGCAAAGGCATTCGATACAGTTCCCCACAAATGTTTATTATACAAGCCAAGGTATGTCGGCATGGACCAAAGGGTTCAGAAGGAAGTGATAAAAGGTCCAATGTGGAAAGTGGGGTCCCTCAGGGTTCTGTCTGGAGGATGAGATAAACAGCTCAATCACAGCATTTGTAGACGATACTAAGCTAAGCAGGGCAATAGCTTCTCTGCAGGATGTGGAAACCTTGCAAGAAGATCTGAACAAATTAATGGGGTGGGCAACTACATGGCAAATGTGTATTAATGTAGAAAAATGGTGGCAAAAACATGAATGCAATCTTCTCACTAGGGGGAGAACCTCTGGGGTTACCTAGTATGGAAAAGGAACTGGGGGTCCTAGTAGATGACAGGCTCAGCAACGGCATTCAATGCCAATCTGCTGCAAGCAAGGCAAATAGAATATTGGCATGCATTAAAAAGGGAATTAACTCCAGAGATAAAACGATAATTCTCCCACTCTACAAGACTCTGGTTAGGCCGCACCTGGAGTATGCCGTTCAGTTCTGGGCATCAGTCCTCGGGAAGGGTGTACTGGAAATGGAGAGGGTACAGAGAAGGGGAACAATACTAATAAAAGGGAATAGAGGATCATGATTACGGGGAAAGATTACTAGCGCTGAACTTATTCTCTCTGGAGAAAAGAGACCCTTGAGAGGGGATATGATTTCAAAATGTACAAATACTGTACTGGTGACCCCACAATAGGGATAAAACTTTTCAGTGAAATGGCATTTAAAAAGACTCATGGCCATTCACTATAGAGGAAAAGCGATTTAACCGCAAACTGTGTAGAGGGCTATTTACGGTAAGAGCTGTAAGAAAGTGAAATGCTCTTCCACAAGCAGTGGTTTCAGCAGGGATCATAGATATTTCAACAAACTATTAGATGGGCACCTAAAAGACCACAACATACAGGGATATACAATGTAATAATGACATAGCGGCCACACACAGGTTGGACTTATTTTAACCTTACCAACTATGTACACTATATAAACTATAAATAAGAGCTTTTAAAAAAAAATATACAAAAAAATGAAGGAACACTATCATTTAAACTTTACAAAAAATATAACAAACAGAATATGTAAGAAGGAAATAAAGGCCGCAACAATTGAAAATAGAATGACAGATGCAAAAGAAAGTAGGACAACCCCCCAAATTTATTAATAGTTAAAAAGGTCAAGACTGAGCATATAGGCCCTTCACGAAATAATCTAGAATGAGTGACTATGGACAAAGAATGCAAATCTATTAAATACATTATTCAGCTCTGTCTATACTGCAGAGGACACCAAGCTATGCAGTGGAATAATGGAGGAGGAGGAGGAGGAGGAAGAGGGAGAGAGAGAGAGAGAGGGGGAGGGAGAGAGAGAAAGAGAGGGGGGGAGGCGAGAGAGAGAGAGGGGGAGGCGAGAGAGAGAGGGGGAGGCGAGAGAGAGAGGGGGGAGGCGAGAGAGAGAGGGGGAGGCGAGAGAGAGAGGGGGGAGGAGAGAGAGAGGGAGGGGGAGGAGAGAGAGAGAGGGGGGAGGCGAGAGAGAGAGGGGGGAGGCGAGAGAGAGAGGGGGGAGGCGAGAGAGAGAGGGGGGAGGCGAGAGAGAGAGGGGGGAGGCGAGAGAGAGAGGGGGGAGGCGAGAGAGAGAGAGGGGGGAGGCGAGAGAGAGAGGGGGGAGGAGAGAGAGAGGGGGGAGGAGAGAGAGAGGGGGGAGGCGATAGAGAGAGAGGGGGAGAGAGGGGGGAGGAGAGAGAGAGGGGGGAGGAGAGAGAGAGGGGGGAGGAGAGAGAGAGGGGGGAGGAGAGAGAGAGGGGGGAGGAGAGAGAGAGGGGGGAGGAGAGAGAGAGAGGGGGGAGGAGAGAGAGAGAGGGGGGAGGGAGAGAGAGAGGGGGGAGGGAGAGAGAGAGGGGGGAGGGAGAGAGAGAGGGGGGAGGGAGAGAGAGAGGGGGGAGGGAGAGAGAGAGGGGGGAGGGAGAGAGGAGGGGGAGGCGAGAGAGAGGAGGGGGAGGCGAGAGAGAGGAGGGGGAGGCGAGAGAGAGGAGGGGGAGGCGAGAGAGAGGGGAGGAGGGAGAGAGAGAGGGGGGAGGGAGAGAGAGAGGGGGGAGCGAGAGAGAGGGGGGGGCGAGAGAGAGGGGGAGGCGAGAGAGAGGGGGAGGCGAGAGAGAGGGGGAGGAGAGAGAGAGGGGGAGGAGAGAGAGAGGGGGAGGAGAGAGAGAGGGGGGAGGAGAGAGAGAGGGGGGAGGAGAGAGAGAGGGGGGAGGAGAGAGAGAGGGGGGAGGAGAGAGAGAGGGGGGAGGAGAGAGAGAGGGGGAGGAGAGAGAGAGGGGGAGGAGAGAGAGAGGGGGGAGGGAGAGAGAGGGGGGAGGGAGAGAGAGAGGGGGGAGGGAGAGAGAGAGGGGGAGGCGAGAGAGAGGGGGAGGCGAGAGAGAGGAGGGGGAGGCGAGAGAGAGGGGAGGAGAGAGAGGGGAGGAGAGAGAGAGAGGGGGGAGGGAGAGAGAGAGGGGGGAGGGAGAGAGAGAGGGGGGAGGGAGAGAGAGAGGGGGGAGGGAGAGAGAGGGGGAGGCGAGAGAGAGGAGGGGGAGGCGAGAGAGAGGAGGGGGAGGAGAGAGAGAGGGGGGAGGAGAGAGAGAGAGGGGAGGAGAGAGAGAGGGGAGGAGAGAGAGAGAGAGAGGGGGAGGAGAGAGAGAGGGGAGGAGAGAGAGAGAGAGAGAGAGAGAGGGGGAGGAGAGACAGAGGGGGAGGAGAGACAGAGGGGGAGGAGACAGAGAGGGGGGAGAGACAGAGAGGGGGGAGAGACAGAGAGGGGGGAGAGACAGAGAGGGGGGAGAGACAGAGAGGGGGGAGGAGACAGAGAGGGGGGAGGAGACAGAGAGGGGGGAGGAGACAGAGAGGGGGAGGAGACAGAGAGGGGGGAGGAGACAGAGAGGGGGGAGGAGACAGAGAGGGGGGAGGAGACAGAGAGGGGGGGAGGAGAGAGAGAGGGGGAGGAGAGAGAGAGGGGGAGGAGAGAGAGGGGGGGAGGAGAGAGAGAGGGGGAGGAGAGAGAGAGGGGGAGGAGAGAGAGAGGGGGAGGAGAGGGGGAGGAGAGAGAGAGGAGAGAGAGAGGAGAGAGAGAGAGAGGGGAGAGGAGAGAGAGCGGAGAGGAGAGGAGAGCGGAGAGGAGAGGAGAGAGGGGAGAGGAGAGGAGAGAGAGAGGGGAGAGGAGAGGAGAGAGAGGGGAGGAGAGGAGAGAGAGAGAGAGGGGGGAGGAGAGGAGAGAGAGAGAGGGGGAGGAGAGAGAGAGAGAGAGAGAGAGAGAGGAGAGAGAGAGAGGGGGAGGAGAGAGAGAGGGGGAGGAGAGAGAGAGGGGGAGGAGAGAGAGGGGGAGGAGAGAGAGAGGAGGAGAGACCTGCTATTAAGCAGGCCTGCTATTGCTGTACCCCACATTGCTTTTACTATATTTTATACTTTTTATTTTGTGATCACTTTTATTTGTCTATATGCATTTAAAGACAATATCCATTCAATAAACCTTTATTGGTTATATTGACCTGCACTATCCGGAGTTTTTCTTTTCTCCCACCCTTGTGTCTATTTTTGGAACGATTTGGAGCCTGTGCGATCGGAGGAGTTTCCACCGTGTGTGTTGATCATCCACCACCCTGCTGGAGTCGGTCCAAGGTATCCAGGACATTTAGTTCCATCTTTCTGGTCACGGCGACCACCAAACTCGATCGACCCACTGTCGTATGACAGGTGGGTCCACCGTTTCCCGTAAGAGTACCCGACTGTACCATCTGTGCTCTCACTGTGTGTTCCCACCATCAACATTGGGGTCCCTCTGTCCATCCATGCTGTGGTGGTGTTGTCCATGAATAGACATCCTCTTCATACACACATGTTTTTTTTGGACTATTGTTTTGTATAATATTTTTTGCATTCACCACTATATTCACTCATAGGGGTATGTTCCTCAGTTCCCACGGAGGATAGCTTTAATCAGAGATCACCCATTGGAATGGACTGTTCTGGATGCATTGGGTATGACAAAAAAAAAAGTGGAGAAACAAAAAGCCAAATCTAAAACATCCCATGCAAAACTCCAAAAATTTACCCCTTGGAGAAAATAACTGAAATCTATCGCTTCCTGTAACCATCAATGAGTTTCTTACACCTCTCTACTAGAATTTTGGACCACTCTTTTTTGCCAACTGCTGTTTTGAGATCTCTCCACAGGTGATCTATGGGATTTAAGTATGGACTCATTGCTGGCCAATTCATTACTCTCCAGCGCTTGGTCTTAAACCATTTCTGTGTGCTTTTTGATGTGTGCTTTGGGTCATTGTCCTGCTGCAAAACTCATGTTCTCTGATGGAGACCCAACTTTCTGGCACTGGGCCCTACATTACACCCCAAAAAAATCTTTGGTAGTCTTTATATTTCATAATGCTTTGCACACGGACATCCACTGCCTAAAGCAGCAAAGCAACCGCAAAACATCAGTGAACCACTTCAGGTCGCCCCAAGTCACGCTGTAATGTTAGTCTATGGAGCCGTCTTCAGAGCTGGTTCACACCAGGGCGACGCGGCACGACTTGTGGGAGCAACCTCGGCGGCGCGATCTCAAGGCGACTTTAGACGCCTGCCGAGGCGATTTGCATAAGACTTCTGTATAGAAGTCAAAGCAGGTCGCCTTGGGTCACCCCCAAAAGTAGTACAGGAACCTTTTTCTAAGTCGGAGCGACCCGAGTCGCTCGCTCTTAGAACGGTTCCATTGAAAAGCGTGGGACGCGACTGGTCAGGCAACTGAGTCGCCTGACGAGTCGCCCTGGTGTGAACCGGCTCTTATGAACACTACAGAAGTCGCTCCGACTTAAAAAAAGGTTCCTGTACTACTTGAAAACGACTTCCAGGCGACTTGTACCCATTGATTTCAATGGAAGTCGCCTCCAAAGTCAGATCAGTGTCTTAACTGAAGCAACTTTACAGGAAGAGAAAATAGTTTTCTCAGGCAAACCCCTCCCTTCCCTAGAGCTGATTATTGTTTGATTGGCCACTGGGAAAGTCGCCTGTCCTGGAGGAAACTCGAAGTTGCCTCGAAGTTGCCTTGTAAAGTCGCGCTGGAAGTCGTGTTGCCCCAGTGTGAACCGGCTCACTGTTTTTGTGTGCATTGGTTTAGACATATGTGTTTTAAACATTGCAATGTTTTTAATACGTTGGCTGAAATGTTTGTATGTGGTACTATTAGAGCCAGGTGTGTTTTTGGGTGTAGCCCAATTTGGGCAGACTCCTTTAAAAAGCCTGTCTGTTTAGTGTCACATTTGTTGTGGACAAGCAAGCTACCGCTTGTGAAATGAGTCTACCATTGCCTGCATCTGTCTGACCCTTTTGACAATAAAGATGACATCAAGATAAGTTGGAGTTCCAGTGTGCGACCAATTTCTTGTTTTATAACATACACATGTGAACCAACCTCATTCAAATGAACAGATTTTAAAATGTCCTTTGAATTGGATGTGTTGTAAGCCGCATCCAATTCACATAGGTGTCAATTTTTCACCATTCTAACTGGTTGCCGGTGTGATTTCTATATTGTCAGCACCTGTTGATACAGGCACGTTTAATTACAAAAATGACAGGGGCATCACAAACTTGGAATGCAATTATTTTCTTACAATTTTGAGAAGGTGCCATTAACCACTTGCCAACCAGCCACAGTATATATACTGCGGCAGGGCGGCTCTATTGCATAAAACTATGCATCTGTACTGTACCAGCAACCTGAACTTTAAAGCAGTTGTATACCCCCCCAAAAAAAAAAAAAAGCAAGGCAAAGGCATAATGAGCTAGTACGACTAGCATACTAGCTCATTATCAATTACTTACCTTAGAACCCGCACCAACCCTCATTCCTCTCCTCCGCGATACCCGGAGTGACTTCTGGATTACGCCGTTCCGGCACAGTGACTGGCTGGAGTGGCAGTGACGTCACATGCACGAATTCCGGCAGGCTCCCATTCAAGACCGGGCGCGCTCAGTGTGCCTGCGCCGGTGTCTATGGCGCGCATGCACCATAGAAATCAGTGCCCGGTTTTCTGCAAATATCTCCTCGGCTATTATGCTCAGCCTTCAAATGATAAATCCGAGGGCTTGGAGGGCCATATGGGTACCTGCAAAAGCAGATCCCTTCACTCCACCAGGAGCCAAGGAGGAGAGATCGATAGTGCTCTTAAAGTTTAGAACCAACTCCATCTCTCAGCCACCATGGCATTATCAGGATTAGGTCTGCTTGTTCCTGGATAATCTTCCAGATTATTAGCGGTAACATGGCAAAGTGTGGGAAGGCATATGCTAGGCTGAATTTCCATGGGAAAGTCAATGCATCAGTCCCTAAAGCGCTTGGAAGACTAAAACCTCCCTTGTTTTGACTGGATGCAGAGATCTACTATTGGAACTCCCCACATTAGAGTGATCTCCCTGAAGACTTCCTCGTTTTATTCCCAAGTGTTGTTGCTGATCACCCGACTCAAATAATCTGTCAGCACGTGTTGCACCGCTGATGTGGACCAATGAGGTCGAAAAAAATTGTGTTTTCTTCCCATCCCAGAATCCACTAAGTTAGGGACAACAGACTTTTTGATCGGTTGCCACCTGCTTGTTAAGGTATGCCACTACCATGGCATTGCCTGAAAAGACCAATCACTCCCTTGCACAAATCCTTGGTTCTAGTGCCTTCCCCACTGCAAGAAGCTCCCTGAAATTGGATGACTGTGATGCTTCCTCTGGCTGCCAGGCTTCCTGAGCTTTCCAGTCCCCTGAGTGGGCTCCCTAGACTAGTGTCGGTGGTAACCTTGGTTTGGAGAGCACCGTGTCCAAGGTCTCCCATTCTGTAAATTTTCTGGGTGTTCCCACCAGGACATACCCAGAGAATCTACACTCGGGACGTGAACTACCTGATTCAAGGAGTTTTCTGTGGCTCCATGATCTGAGAAGAAAGGATTTAAGTGGCCTGGAATGCAGCTGAGCCCATTGAAGCCTGGGAATCACCCCTTTCATTAATCCTAACATCTGGTGAATAGAAGATAGCGGAAGCAATCCGAAACTCTGAACTTAAAAGATCAAACCTTTTCCTCTGGTAAAATTTATTTTTTTCCTTGTGTATTTGGTAGCCGACAAAATACATAACTTAAGGGCACTAGACTGATCCTCCAGTCCAATTCCTAAAAAGGATTTGGGGTACCAATTTTAGATCTTTAGACATATTCCCCCCCCCTTTTTGTGCGAAGGTTAGAAAATCTTCCAAATATGGGATGATTAAAAACTTCCCATAACCGTAATAAGGCCATGATTTGGTAGAAATTCTTGCGGCTGCTGAGAGGCCAAAGGGCAGGGCTCTGAACAGCCACTTGATACCAGCACATGGAAGCACCTAGAATTAAAATATTGACAGAATAGATGCGCTCAATACGGAAATTTCTGTAAACCAGAAACCTGTTAAGCAGACAAGTTGATAATCATTCGAAACTTGCCGGTCGGTTTCCACACAGGGAAAACATGAGAATAGAAACCCTGAAATATTTGATCCTCCGGCGCTGAAGAAATTACCTGCTCCGCATCCCAGAGAGAGATTAGGTCTATCATTGCTTGTTAAAAAGTAAAGTACAAGAGAGACTATGCTCTCTCAGAGCGTGATGGGACTGATAATTGGAGATGGTATGTCTGTTATAAAGGTGAACACTTAGACAAGAATACTTAAGAAAATATACATTTAATAGTACAAGATAAAAATAACAGTCATAATAATGTTTAGACCATGAGTGGATGCATGAAATTAGATGTTTGATTATGCAGGAAGCCAACATGTTTCACAAAGTGCTTCTTCAGGGCATCTTGTATACTTTCATATAGTTTATACAAGACATAAGACATGTCATTAGTATAATAACATACATTTAAAGATTTTAATAAAGATTTTAATACAGGTATACATTTTTTATCAAGTAAAATGTGATATATTCGCAGAAAAAACTGCACATGCTCACCTGGTCTAAAAAATTTAATGACTCGCATACATCATTGCCCAGGCATCAACATCCCCAAGGTGTCTCCTGTGGTTATATGTCCGGTGGGAGCCAGACCCACCAGATTGGCACGTGAGGTTACTGGATAGTTTAGCAACCAATATAGTGCGTTCAATAGGAATCTAGAAGGTTTAATAGAATAATTATGGTAGCTAGGTAGAGTGGAATAAAATATAGTAGAAAGGCTAATAGGAGCATGTTAAGAGGGCCAATTTTAGCTCGAAATTGAACCTACAGTGCCTTGTGAAAGTATTCGGCCCCCTTGAACTTTTCATCCTTTTGCCACATTTCAGGCTTCAAACATAAAGATATAAAATTTTAATTTTTTGTGAAGAATCACCAACAAGTGGGACACAATTGTGAAGTGGAACGAAATCTATTGGATATTTTAAACTTTTTTAGCAAATAAAAAACTGAAAAGTGGTGCGTGCAAAATTATTCGGCCCCTTTACTTTCAGTGTAGCAAACTCACTCCAGAAGTTCAGCGAGGATCTCTGAATGATCCAATGTTGTCCTAAATGACTGATGGTGATAAATAGAATCCACCTGTGTGTGTAATCAAGTCTCTGTATAAATGCACCTGCTCTGTGATAGTCTCAGGGTTCTGTTGAAAGCGCAGAGAGCATCATGAAGACCAAGGAACACACCAGGCAGGTCCGTAATACTGTTGTGGAGAAGTTTAAAGCCGGATTTGGATACAAAAAGATTTCCCAAGCTTTAAACATCCCAAGGAGCACTGTGCAAGCGATCATTTTGAAACGGGAGTATCAGACCACTGCAAATCTACCAAGACCTGGCTGTCCCTCTAAACTTTCAGCTCAGACAAGGAGAAGACTGATCAGAGATGCAGCCAAGAGGCCCATGATCACTCTGGATGAACTGCAGAGAACTACAGCTGAGGTGGGAGAGTCTGTCCACAGGACAACAATCAGTCGTACACTGCACAAATCTGGCCTTTATGGAAAAGTGGCAAGAAGAAAGCCATTTCTCAAAGATATCCATAAAAAGTCTCGTCTAAAGTTTGCCACAAGCCACCTGGGAGACACACCAAACATGTGGAAGAAGGTGCTCTGGTCTGATGAAACCAAAATCGAACTTTTTGGCCACAATGCAAAACTATATGTTTGGCGTAAAAGCAACACAGCTCATCACCCTCAACACACCATCCCCACTGTCAAACATGGTGGTGGCAGCATCATGGTTTGGGCCTGCTTTTCTTCAGCAGGGACAGGGAAGATGGTTAAAATTGAGGGGAAGATGGATGCAGCCAAATACAGGACCATTCTGGATGAAAACCTGTTGGAGTCTGCAAAAGACCTGAGACTGGGACGGAGATTTATCTTCCAACAAGACAATGATCCCAAACATACAGCAAAATCTACAAAGGAATGGTTCACAAATAAACGTATCCAGGTGTTAGAATGGCCAAGTCAAAGTCCAGACCTGAATCCAATCGAGAATCTGTGGAAAGAGCTGAAAACTGCTGTTCACAAACGCTCTCCATCCAACCTCACTGAGCTCGAGCTGTTTTGCAAGGAAGAATGGGCAAGAATTTTAGTCTCTCGATGTGCAAAACTGATAGAGACATACCCCAAGCGACTTGCAGCTGTAATTGCAGCAAAAGGTGGCTCTACAAAGTATTAACGCAAGGGGGCCGAATAATTTTGCACGCCCCACTTTTAATTTTTTTCTTAGTTAAAAAAGTTTCAAAAATCCAATAGATTTCGTTCCACTTCACAATTGTGTCCCACTTGTTGGTGATTCTTCACAAAAAATTAAAATTTTATATCTTTATGTTTGAAGCCTGAAATGTGGCAAAAGGATGAAAAGTTCAAGGGGGCCGAACTTTCGCAAGGCACTGTACCTATTGCGAATGAATATACGTGTAGATGGTATGGTACCAAGCCACTTCTACAAGTATAGATTCTAATGACGTAAGATAATGGTAAAAAAAAAAAAAAAAAGAGAGCATATACCTGCTCACGTGGTTATATTTGTTGCACCGTTGCAAGCCGTGTAGACTGGACCAGGAGTAGGTTAAGACTTATAAGTTCGGGAAACCCTCAGCAAGGGTAAAGCTGGTGATTAAATGGATAGTGACTCGATGTTAATACATGGGACATAAATATATGTAAATACCAATAAAAATAAAAATAATAAAAATAGGGTCATTTGACAAAGTAGCAATAGAGCAAAAACATGCCAATAAAATTTTATTTGGCTGGACATACTGCTATGAATGATGGCAAAATTAACCTATATATGACCCATAGACACTAGCTCATTGGCTGGTATGAGCAAGAATAATACATCTGACAAACGGCAGTGTTACACTTGCAGTCAAACAAGATCCCATGTTTAAAAGAACCTATAAAAGGTTAAATAAGAATTCCCTTACCTAGTCAGAAGGTGGTGATGGATCCACAGTGCCTTGGTTGTCGATCCAACAGTGACATATAGTTCACTGTGCTGGGAAAAAGATGCGTGTGTCGACATGGAGTCGGCGCCACCATCTTATATATACACACTATCCCACCGGAAGTGAAGGGTCAAGCTTGACCCCTGACATCACTTACAGCGCGGGTGACCCTAGAAGCGCGCCTGCGCACAAGAACCGGTCAGTGTGCAGGCGCCGTAGGTCACACACTGTGTAGTGTGGACGGGGGATGAGAAGGGAAAGAAAGCTCCCTCTTCACCAGGGACACACAAATAACCTCACTAACGCCGCAAGCCACAGGGGATTAGTTCAGTGGGCGATATCCAGAGCAAAAATGCTGCAGTCATCAAGAAGACAGACAGAATATTTTAGAATGATTAAGTCAATGGCGATCTCTGTAAATGGAAACATCTTAAAAGCATAAATGCTACATAGTAGGGATGCACCGAAATTTCAGCCACCGAAACATATCGGCCGATAATGGCTCTTTCGGCAAAAAGCCGAAAGAGAAATTAGGCCAATACTGGAGCCGAAAATGGGGGCTGTTGCCCACCCCCCAATTACGGGGGTGTCGTCGTGGGAGAGGAGAGCCACTGCCATCTGGTGATTAGAGCGCCGGGAACAGAACAGCTTTCATTTCAATAGCGGTGTGTTCCCTGTGGCACGCCATCACATACAGCCCCTCCTCTTTGTCCGGGCACTTTGATAGACACATCACCCATCCAATCCTGGGACGGGTGATCTGTCTATCAAAGTTCCCCTGACAAGGGGGAGGGGGCTGTATGTGATGGTGCGCCGCAGGGAACACACCGCTATTGAAATGAAAGCTGTTATGTTCCCGGCGCTCTAATCACCAGGCGGCAGCGGCGGCTCTCCTCTCTTCCCCTGCACAGGTAGGCTGCTGAACTAATTCCTGTACCATGGCCCCAAGTCTCTGGCCGTCGCCTGTACCATGGCCCCAAGTCTCTGGCCGTCGCCTGTACCATGGCCCCAAGTCTCTGGCCGTCGCCTGTACCATGGCCCCAAGTCTCTGGCCGTCGCCTGTACCATGGCCCCAAGTCTCTGGCCGTCGCCTGTACCATGGCCCCAAGTCTCTGGCCGTCGCCTGTACCATGGCCCCAAGTCTCTGGCCGTCGCCTGTACCATGGCCCCAAGTCTCTGGCCGTCGCCTGTACCATGGCCCCAAGTCTCTGGCCGTCGCCTGTACCATGGCCCCAAGTCTCTGGCCGTCGCCTGTACCATGGCCCCAAGTCTCTGGCCGTCGCCTGTACCATGGCCCCAAGTCTCTGGCCGTCGCCTGTACCATGGCCCCAAGTCTCTGGCCGTCGCCTGTACCATGGCCCCAAGTCTCTGGCCGTCGCCTGTACCATGGCCCCAAGTCTCTGGCCGTCGCCTGTACCATGGCCCCAAGTCTCTGGCCATCGCCTGTACCATGGCCCCAAGTTTCTGGCCATCTCCTGTACCATGGCCCCAGTCTCTGGCCATCTCCTGTACCATGGCCCCAGTCTCTGGCCATCTCGGGTACCATGGCCCCAGTCTCTGGCCATCTCGGGTACCATGGCCCCAGTCTCTGGCCATCTCGGGTACCATGGCCCCAGTCTCTGGCCATCTCGGGTACCATGGCCCCAGTCTCTGGCCATCTCGGGTACCATGGCCCCAGTCTCTGGCCATCTCGGGTACCATGGCCCCAGTCTCTGGCCATCTCGGGTACCATGGCCCCAGTCTCTGGCCATCTCGGGTACCATGGCCCCAGTCTCTGGCCATCTCGGGTACCATGGCCCCAGTCTCTGGCCATCTCCTGTACCATGGCCCCAGTCTCTGGCCATCTCCTGTACCATGGCCCCAGTCTCTGGCCATCTCCTGTATAAATATATTATTTAAAAACAGTCACATTCGGTATCGGTGCTGTTTTGGTATCGGCTTTCAGGATCAATCAAGGATTTGTTTTTGGTTTCGGCACCAAAAAAACCCATTCGGTGCATCCCTACTACATAGTTAGGAAAAACACATATGTGTAATACATTTAAAGCACAGTATCGATCCCCTATAATTTTGTCAGTTGAGGGTATAAAACATCATCACCTTACATTTAGCCAGTAAAAAATAACCACTAGATGGCGATAATGAGTCACATAATAGAAAACACCAGAATAAAACACATACATTGGTCAAGAAAGGTTATAATCTGTAACCTAAAACACACCACAGAATAAATCTTGGAGATTAAATAGTAGTGACCATAATTGGTTATAAAAAGTTTTAGTGGATAAGAAATAGAGCAGAAAATTACACAGTGGTGACAACCGCGAGTCTACCTCTATGTACAGATATATGATTTTCATCACATGGGGTATTTATATGTGTTGTCTAGCAGGAGATATCAGTCTAAGATATTTTAATGGCATTATTCACCAGGATAGACCAATTAGGAATATTGATAACAGCGGTATATCTATATATCGAGAGATATAGAGATATCTATCTACATTGGTCAGGCCACCATGATGGATATTATGGATGGGCCAACATTGGTCATAGATGTAGCTTCACAAGGTATACATATAGATTGGATGGCAATTACAAAAAAGGTTTAAATGATAATGCCGTGTTTAGTCCTGGTGGGTAGGTGGCTCTCCGATTGAATATCCACCTAGCCTCTTGCTGGAGAATTTTCTTGTCAAAGTCTCCTCCCCTTTCTAATTCAGAGATAACATCTAATGCAAAGAAAGATGAATGATGGGTCATAACTGTGGTGTAATCCCACATGTTTGCATATTGGGATGTATAACAGTCCTGCATCCAATAAATACAGGTGAATCTTGCATACGCTTTGCAAAATGACTTATGGTCTTGCCGTTATAAAATGCGCTGCATAGGCATGTAGCTAAATACAGTACCAATAGTGCGAACATGCGTATGCGCTGCCTAGGCATGTAGCTAAATACCAATGTCTGCGAACATTTTAGATTTGTGGAAGCCACCTCTAGGTAGAGGGCATCCCACCCCTTCTTTGATCCATGGACATTGATCACAGCTACCACATTTAAAGGTCCCCTTTCCACCCGTTGCTTTTAACATGGGAGCAGCAGGGGGAAAGCGAATATGAATGAAGCTGTTCCTAATGGACCGAGATCTCCTGTATACAATTTCTGGTCTGTCTGCCAAGTATTTGGAGATAATAGGATCCTCAGAGAGGAAATGCTAGTTGTTTGCAATCAGTTTGCGAAAGACATCCTGATGTGCACTAAAAGTGGTGATAAATTTGGTAGTGGGATTAATTTCATAAATCTTCAATTTGAAGATTTGTGACTCCCATGTATTGGATTTTCCCCTTTGATGGGCCTTTTTATGGACTTTTTTGCTGTATGCCCTACTGTGTGGTAGAGGTGCGCATCTTCACTGGCCTCACGATTCGATTACGATTATCAGGTCAACGATTCGATTCGATTCCGTGACGCATCACGATTACAGCGCAAGTGCGCATGGTTTTCACCAAAAAAAATTAAGCAGTCAGGAGACTACATTTTTTTTTTATTATATCTGTTCTTTTAAGAAAAAGACAACACTCCCTGCATGTAGCAAAGTCTAAACAAAGCAGACAACAACTTGTACATAGTACAGGAGATGGTCAGAGAGTGCAGACCTAGTACAGGAGATGGTCAGAGAGTGCAGACCTAGTACAGGAGATGGTCAGAGAGTGCAGACCTAGTACAGGAGATGGTCAGAGAGTGCAGACCTAGTACAGGAGATGGTCAGAGAGTGCAGACCTAGTACAGGAGATGGTCAGAGAGTGCAGACCTAGTACAGGAGATGGTCAGAGAGTGCAGACCTAGTACAGGAGATGGTCAGAGAGTGCAGACCTAGTACAGGAGATGGTCAGAGAGTGCAGACCTAGTACAGGAGATGGTCAGAGAGTGCAGACCTAGTACAGGAGATGGTCAGAGAGTGCAGACCTAGTACAGGAGATGGTCAGAGAGTGCAGACCTAGTACAGGAGATGGTCAGAGAGTGCAGACCTAGTACAGGAGATGGTCAGAGAGTGCAGACCTAGTACAGGAGATGGTCAGAGAGTGCAGACCTAGTACAGGAGATGGTCAGAGAGTGCAGACCTAGTACAGGAGATGGTCAGAGAGTGCAGACCTAGTACAGGAGATGGTCAGAGAGTGCAGACCTAGTACAGGAGATGGTCAGAGAGTGCAGACCTAGTACAGGAGATGGTCAGAGAGTGCAGACCTAGTACAGGAGATGGTCAGAGAGTGCAGACCTAGTACAGGAGATGGTCAGAGAGTGCAGACCTAGTACAGGAGATGGTCAGAGAGTGCAGACCTAGTACAGGAGATGGTCAGACTGCAGACATGCTACAGGAGATGGTCAGACTGCAGACATGCTACAGGAGATGGTCAGAGTGCAGACATGCTACAGGAGATGGTCAGAGTGCAGACATGCTACAGGAGATGGTCAGAGTGCAGACATGCTACAGGAGATGGTCAGAGAGTGCAGACATGCTACAGGAGATGGTCAGAGAGTGCAGACATGCTACAGGAGATGGTCAGAGTGCAGACATGCTACAGGAGATGGTCAGACTGCAGACATGCTGCAGGAGATGGTCAGACTGCAGACATGCTGCAGGAGATGGTCAGACTGCAGACATGCTGCAGGAGATGGTCAGACTGCGGACATGCTACAGGAGATGGTCAGACTGCGGACATGCTACAGGAGATGGTCAGACTGCGGACATGCTACAGGAGATGGTCAGACTGCGGACATGCTACATGAGATGGTCAGACTGCGGACATGCTACAGGAGATCAGCAAGTATAAAAAAAGAATACCTGTTGTGCCGAGAATAGTCCCCCCCCCCCCACCGGATTCTGTTCCCCCGTCTCTCGGCTACTATCGGAACTCCGCCCCCTCAGCCCTGTACATTGCCCCCCTCCTACTGTTCCTCACGAATGCAAATGCTCCTAATACCGCCCCGCCTCTCCAGCCCGCTGCTCATTAGCATTCGTGAAAAAACAGTAAGCGTGAGCTGCGCTGGAGAGGCGGGCGGTATTAGAAGAATCTGCATTCGTGAGTAGGAGGGAGCGGCAATGTACAGGGCTGGGGGGGGGCGGAGTTCCGATAGCCGAGAGAAAGAGGGAACAGAATCCGGCTGCGGAACAGTGCTGTGTACATGCTGCGCTCATGTGACTGCCCTCTCTCCTCTCTGCTTTCACGTCTGACGCCAGGAGAGACGTGAAAGCAGAGAGGCGGGCCGGGCAGTCACATGAGCGCGTCATAGGAAATAAAATAAAAATAAGGCAACAGCTCTCCCGGGAGGAGGGGGCGGGGCTAGACATCGCCTGTAATCGATTAATAGGTTTCCCTGCATCGGTGCCGCATCGGGGACGCCCGAATCGCGATGCACCGATGCAGCGATTAAATTCCACACCCCTACTGTGTAGGCGTGAATAGAGGGCCTTGGCCTCCAGTTCAAAGTCCTCCTCCCTGGCACAGTTACGGCTCAACCTTAGATACTGGCTAAATGGGATGCTCCAAACCAGGTAACGAGGATGGGCACTTGAATAGTGCAGGATAGTGTTCCCGGCTGTCTCCTTCCTATATAGGCTACTGTATATTGTTCAATCATCATTGAGAAAGAGGCGTAGATCTAGGAAGGGGATACTCCGACTGTCGGATTGAATCGTAAATTTCAAAGTTAAAACTATTATGAGATGAGATATGAATGTCATAAAATCAGATAATTCCATGGCTGAACCCGTTCAGGTGACCAGGACATCATCGATATACCTCTGCCAAAGCAAAATGTGACGGAGGTATATCGAGGCGCTGTCATCAGAGAACAGGGCTCTCTCCCACCCCCCCAGGTACAGGTTGGCATACGATGGGGCACAAGATGTCCCCATCGCAACCCCCTGTACCTGGAGCCGTTAAACAAGAAAATGTTGGTAGTTAAGATATGTTCCAACAACGTAGTGACAAATTGGTATCGATTCCAGTTGTTTCTGTCTTGTTCCCTAAAGGAAACCAGAAACAATCTATACCCTTTTGATGGGGAATGCTAGAATAAAGCGCCTCAAAATCAATGGCTGCCAGGATGGCCCCTGACGGTACGGTAAGGCCCTCAATCACCTCAAGTCCAAGGTGTCCTTGAGGTATGAGGGTAGGCCCATAACATGGGGGCGTCGCTGACTGTCCACATATTTAGTGGCAGTCTTTGTATGGCATCCTATCCCTGATACTATAGGGCAGTGGTTCTCAACTCCTGTCCTCAGGGCCCACTAACAGGCCAGGTTTGCAAGATAAATGAAATACATCACAGGTCATACATCCTTTGCTGCTCAGGGATTGCAGTATTCTAGCCTGCATCTCCCCAAAGTAATACTTAAAATCTGGCCTGTTAGTGGGTCCCGAGGACAGGAGTTGAGAACCACTGCTATAGGGCATCCCGGAGGGTTTATTATGCTCTTGTGGACTTTCGGTAAAGAATAGAAAGTCGGTGTAATTGGCCACTTAACCTCAAGGTATTCGAGCAGATCCTCGTCAGTAAAGGTCCGCTGGTATGCTTGAGTAATAAATAGATGTGTACTGGGATCTAGCCTCCGTGAGTTAATCGTATGGGACCAACTGGTACCACTCTTGATTGTTTATAATTTTGTTACACATTGTAGTATACTGAGTTTTATCCATTACAACCACATTTCCACCTTTGTCAGATGGTTTGACTAATTTGATCGTTCTGAATTATATTTTGCAGTGCCTCCTGCTGTGCCTGTGATAGATTATCCTCAATGTGCTGTGGGAACGAAAAGTTTTCTATTTGTTTTTTAGTTTGCTTAAGGAACGCCCAGACCGTTGGGCATGTCTGCAGATTTGAAAATTTTTGGGACCATTGACAAGGATCTGCTCGAATACTTTGAGGCTAAGTGGCCAATTACACCGACTTTCTATTCTATACCGAAATTCCACAAGAGCATAATAAACCCTCTGGGATGCCCTATAGTATCAGGGATAGGATGCCATACAGAGACTGCCAGTAAATATGTGGACAGTCAGCTACGCCCCCATGTTATGGGCCTACCCTCATACCTCAAGGACACCTTGGACTTACTCAAGGTGATTGAGGGTCTTACCGTACCGTCAGGGGCCATCCTGGCAGCCCTTAATATTGAGGTGGTATTCTAGCATTCCCCATCAAAAGGGTATAGAGATTCTGTATTGTTCCCTAAGGAAACCAGAAACAAACTGGAAACTATGCCAATTTGTCACTACGTTGTTGGAACAAATCTTACCTACCAACATTTTCTTGTTTAACGGCTCCACTTACCTCCAGGTACAGGGGGTTGCGATGGGTACATCTTGTGCCCCATCGTATGCCAACCTGTACCAGAGGGGGGGGGGAGCCCTGTTCTCCGACAGCGCCTCGATATACCTCCACCGAAGCAAAATGTGGCGGAGGTATATTGATGATGTCCTGGTCATCTGGACAGGTTCAGCCGTGGAATTATCTGATTTTATGACATTTATATCTCATATCCCCTTCCTATCCTATCCCCTTCCTATATCTACGCCCCTTTCTCAATGATGGAGCAATATACAGTAGCCTATATTAGGAAGGAGACAGCCGGGAACACTATCCTACACTATTCAAGTGCTCATTCTCGCTCCCTGGTTCGGAGCATCCTATTTAGCCAGTATCTAAGGTTGCGCTGCAACTGTGCCAGGGAGGAGGACTTTGAACTGGAGGCCAAGGCCCTCTATTCACACCTACACAGTAGGGGATACAGCAAAAAAGTAGTTAAAAAGGCCTATCAAAAGGGCAAAATCCAATACACGGGAGTCACTAATCTTTAAATTGAAGACTCATGAAATTAATCACTACCAAATTTATCACCACTTTTAGACCTTTAAATGTGGTAGCTGTGATCCATATCCATGGATCAAAGAAGGGGTGGGATGCCCTCTACCTAGGAGGTGGCTTCCACAAACCTAAAATGTACGCAAACTGCCGTACTATTGGTATTGTCTATTTAGCTACATGCCAAAGCAGCACATTTTATATCGGTAAGACCAAGCGTCCTTTTGCAAAGCGTATACAAGATCACCTGTATTACTTGGATGCAGGACTGTTACACACCCCAATATGCAAACATGTGGGATTACACCAGTTATGACCCATCGTACATCTCTTTCTTTGCATTAGAAGTTATCTCTGAATTAGAAAGGGGAGGAGACCGACAATAAATTTATCCAGCAAGAGGCTAGGTGGATATTCAGAGAGCCACCTACCCATCAGGACTAAACACGGCATTATCATTTAAACCTTTTTTTGTAATTACCATCCAATCTATATCTATACCTCCTGAAGCTACATCTACGACGAATGATGGCCCATCCATAATATCCATCATGGTGGCCTGACCAATGTAGATAGATAGATAGATATATATATATTATATATATATATATATATATATAGATATATATATATATATATATAGTGGCAGAGCATCCCAGAGAGAGCCTGGGAAAGTCCTATTCGGGGTTTATACATCTCCCAGGCTCCTCTCATATACATTCAGGGATCTCTGAGCCAGGATCCACTTCAGGTGTTTGTTCTCTCCCCCAGGTTAATTAAAAGCTCACCTGAGCAGACAGCTTTTGCTCAGCCTGGGAAACACAGACAGCATTGGTCTGTGAGAGCAAGAAGGTTTGTAAAACTTGTTACTCTGTTGGATCTGGAAGCTGACAAGTGCTAGGCTTGTCCAGCCTGGTAGTGAGGGCTTGTAAATACTGTGTAGTTAAAGCCGAGACACGGCTAGGCTTTTGTTTAGCTATTTTTTCTTCTGTTTGTTTTCAGCACACTGTACAGCACCTGTCATTGACTTTGTATATAGCACCAATAAATAACACTGTTTTCACTGATCCAATGGACTTGGTATCTGTGCCTGCTCATCCCAGGGAGCTTTTGTACCTACTACCTGTCCCCCAGGTTACAATATATATATATATATATATATATATATATACATATATACATATACACACACATACATATACACATATACACCGCTGTTACCAATATTACTAATTGGTCTAACCTGGTGAATAATAGGCCATTAAAATATATCTTAGACGGATATCTCCTGCTAGACAACACATCTAGATACCCCATGTGATGAAAATCATATCTGTACATAGAGGTAGACTCACGGTGGTCACCACTGCGTAATTTTCTGCTCTATTTCTTATCCACTAAAACTCTATCTATAATCAATTATGGTCACTACTATTTAATCTCCAAGATTTATTCTGTGGTGCGTTTTAGGTTACAGATATAACCTTTCTTGACCAATGTATGCGTTTTATTCTTGTGCTTTCTATTATGTGACTTATTATCGCCATCTAGTTATTATACTGGCTAAATGTAAGGTGATGATGTTCTATACCCTCAACTGACAAAATTATAGGGGATCGATATTGTGCTTTAAATGTATAATGTATTGCACATCTTTTTCCTAACTATGTAGCATTTATGCTGTTGAAGAGGTTTCTATTTACAGCGATCGCCATTGACTTAATCATTCTAAATTATTCTGTCTTTATTCTTGACTGCAGCATTATTGCTCCGCTGAACCAATCCCCTGTGGCTTGCGTTAGTGAGGTTATTCGTGTGTCCCTGGTGAAGAGGAGGGAGCTTTCTTTCCCTTCTCAACCCCCGCCCACACTACACAGTGTGTGACCTACGGCGCCTGCGCACTAGACCGGTTCTTGTGCGCATGCGCGCTTCCAGGGACACCCGCACCAGAAGTGATGTCAGGGGTCAAGCTTGACCCTTCACTTCAGGTGGGATCGTGTATATATAAGATGGTGGCGCCGACTACATGTCGACACACGCATCCTTTTGCCAGCACAGTGAACTATATGTCACTGTTGGATCGACAACCAAGGCACTGTGGATCCATCACCACCTTCTGACTAGGTAAGGGAATTCTTATTTAACCTTTTATAGGTTCTTTTAAACATGGGATCTTTGACTGCAAGTGCAACACTGCCATTTGTCGGATGTGTTATTCTTGCTCATACCAACCAATGAGCTAGTAACTATGGGTCATATATAGGTTAATTTTGCCATCATTCATAGCAGTATGTCCAGTAAAATTTTATTTTATTGGCATGTTTTATGCAGGGTTTTTGCCCTATAGCTACTTTGTCAAATGACCCTATATTTATTATTTTTATTGGTATTTACATATATTTATGTCCCATGTATTAACAGCTGATCCTACTACACAGACGCTGCTGTGCAAACGCTGCCTCCCTGATCCTGCCTAAGGCAAGGAACTACAGGGTGACCAACAGGAATCCCCACTCCTCTTCCATCTCGTTTGACATCCCAGAGGACCACCGTCGGTAGGGGGCTCCACATGCCTTCTCCATCTCCCCCCCCCCTCTCCCACGGCTCAACCTTGTCTTCTCAAACGGAGGGGGCTAATCAAGCTAGCCTTCCTGAACCTCTGCACCCCAACAGGTGGAGGGACCCCCCTAGCGCACACCAGCAAGCCTTTCCTATTCTGGATTCGTCCACAGTGAATACCTGTATACTGTTTCTGACCTCCACCCACACATCCAACCACAAGCGCAGCGTTCCCCTTGTTGGGGAGCTCCTCCTCCCGGGGGGGGTTGTTTGCGTCTTTGGGTGCACCCTGGGCACCGGTGGGACGCGGCTCCTTGGAAGCAGAGGTTTTTTCCTGTTGTCTATTGATTTTATGTTTACCCCCTATCGATGCAACCTTATGACCCTCAAGCCTATACATATGGTCAGCAAATTTTTTAGAAACAACAATGCTATTATATACTTACCCTTTTATGTATATCTGTTGTTCATTAATGTATTTTTTCACTTTTAGACATGCTAATCTTTTTGCTGACACAATCATCTCCCTGAAGAAGAAAACAATGTTTTCGAAACGTGTCGGTTTCACCATTTATGTTTTTCTGTAACTATATGGTGTTCCTGATTGTATCATTCTATGTATTGCATGTCATTGTGTTAGCATCCCCCTATGTCATACCAATTGTCCTTGTAGATCACACCTATCTACTACCCCTACCCTGTTTGAAATAAACAACTCTTATTTTCAACTTTTTGTTCTACGCATTTACTACCAGAGTCATTTTTCCTTTTAGAGTCCCATAAGAGGAACCCTTTTCCGTACATTCAGCCAATGGAATGCGGGAAACTTCACTCTGCAGACCGTCCTCAGCACTTACTCCCCCTTTTGCATGTATTAACATCAAGTCACTATCCATTTACGGTAATCACCAGATTTACCGTTGCTGAGGGTTTCCCAAACTTATAAGTCTTAACCTACTCCTGGTTCAGTCAACAGGGCTTGCAATGGTGCAACAAATGTTATCACGTGAGCAGGTATATGCTCTTTTTTTTTACCATTATCTTATGTCATTAGAATCAATACTTGTAGCAGTGGCTTGGTACCATACCATCTACACGTATATTCATTCGCTATAGGTAGGTTAAATTTTGAGCTAAAATTAGTCCTCTTAACATACTCCTATTAGCCTTTCTACTATATTATCGTCTGTTCCACTCTACCTAGCTACCATAATTATTCGATTAAACCTTCAAGATTCCTATTGAACGCACTATATTGGTTGCTAAAGATCCAGTAACCTCACGTGCCAATCTGGTGGGTCTGGCTGCCACCGGACATATAACCACAGGGGACACCTCAGCAATGTTGATGCCTGGGCAATGATGTATGCGAGTCATTAAATTGTTTTAGACCAGTTGAGCACGTGCAGGTTTTGCTGCAAATATATCATATTTTACTTGATAAAAAATGTATACCTGAATTAAAATCTTTAAATGTATGTTTGTTATTATACTAATGACATGTCTTATATAAACTAGATGAAAGTGTAGATGTATGCGGTGCCCTGAAGAAGCACTTTGTGAAACATGGTGGCTTCATGCATAATCAAGCATCCACTACTCATGGTTTTAACATTATGACTGTCATTTTTATCTTACACTATTATTAAATTAATATTTTCTTAAGTATTCTTGTACAAGTGTTCACCTTTATAACAGACACATCTCAAATTAACTGTCCCATCACGCTCTGAGAGAGCATAGTCTCGCGTACTTCTCTTTTTAATAATTACTCGGGACTGGAGACACTGGTCTGTTTCTGGAAACTGTCCAACCAACAAACCTACATATATAGTCTAGCATTGCTTACTTCCTTTCCTGATCCTTCAGGAACTGGGTGAGAAAAAAAAATCTTCAGGACGGGTAAGCCTGAATTTTAACCTGTCTTTATGATCGAGAGGATAAAAGGAATTTTCTGTGACTTATGCCCCACTGATTGGAAAAACGGGCCAGTCTTTCTCCCACCTCTGGCGTCATTGCACATTCTTGGCAGGGTAGGAACAAAAGATACCATGCCATGCCCCCCGGGCTTTGTCTATTGAAGAACCATTTCTTCTTAGTCTGGGGCATACCTGTCTTAACCACTTAAGCCCTGGACCATTTTGTTGCTAAATGGCTGGGCCACTTTTTGCGATTCAGCACTGCGTCGCTTTAACAATTGTGCGGTCGTATGACGTGGCTCCCAAACAAAATTGACGTCCTTTTTTCACCCACAAATGGAGCTTTCTTTGGGTGATATTTGATCACCTCTGAGGTTTTTTATTTTTTGCGCAACAGACAAAAATAGAGCGACAATTTTGAAAAAAATTCTATTTTTTTACTTTTTGCTATAATAAATATCCCAAAAAAAATATTTAAAAAAAAAAAAAAAATTCCCTCAGTTTAGGCCGATACGTATTCTACATATTTCTGGTAAAAAAAAAAAAAGAAAAAAAAAAAATCGCAATAAGCGTTCAATGATTGGTTTGCGAAAAAGTTATAGCGTCTACAAAATAGGGGATAGTTATGGCATTTTTTTTTTTTTTAACTAGTAATGGCGGCGATCAGTGATTTTTATCGTGACTGCGACATTATGGTGGACACAGAGGACACTTGACACCATTTTGGGACCATTGTAATTTTTACAGCGATCAGTGCTATAAAAATGCACCGATTACTGTAAAAATTACACCGGCAGTGAAAGGGTTAACCTGTAGGGGGCGCTGAAGGGGTTAAAGCGGAGGTGCAGCCACAAAAAAAAAAAAAAACAGTGTAGCTGCTGACTTTTAATAAGGACACTTACCTGTCCTATTGGCCCACGATGTCAGTCCCGCCACAGCGATCGATGCTGGCAGGTCCCGGCTCCTCCATCCTGAGTAAGGAAAACAGGCAGTGAAGCCATAAGGCTTTACTGCCCGTTTCCTATTGCACATGCGCCACTCGCACGGCGCTTTGTGAATGGGCGGATTGCCTCCTGGGATACACACAGTTCCCAGAAGGCAGCGTGGCCCATTCACAAGAAGAGGAAGCGGAAGGAGACCCACTGCGGATGAGAAGAGGAACATTAGAGGCAGATTAGGGGACTTCCGCATAGCAACAGGCATTTAGGGTGAGTATAAAAAAAAAATTCTATAAAATTTTTTTTTTTAGGATTTTTAATGCAAAGATTTTTTCAGGGTGGACCTCCGCTTTAAGTGTGACCTAGGGAGTGATTGTAACTGTTATGGGGCTTGGCATGACATGTCACTGATCGTTGTTCCCGATGACAGGGAACAGACGATCACTGACAGTGTCACTAGGAAGAACGGGGAAAAGTTAGTTTACACTTACCTCTCCCCGTTCTTCAGCTCTGTGACCCGATCGCGGGACACTGGCGGCGATCGGGTCCTGCAAGCGCGAAGTTCCCGACAGGGTCGCGAGTGCGCCGGCGATCCATGGCTCGCATATTAAAGAGGACGTACTTGTACGTCAATGTGCGCAGCCGTGCCATTCTGACGACGTACATCAGCGTGCGGCGGTCGGGAACTGGTTAAAATCAGACTTGCTCTGGGAGCCACAAAAATGATTTTTTTACCATGCACCTTGCCCCTCCAAGGAGGAAACCGTTCACCCTTCTCTAAAGAATGGGGGTAGGACTTCCTCTAAGGTGAGGCCAAACAAAAGCTTACCTTCAAAGGGGATACCGCATAATCTATTCTTAGATGTAAGGTCGTCTTCCCAGGATTTTAGCCAGATAGGCCTTCTAGCAGAACAAGAGCATATGTTCTCGCCACTGATTTTACAGAGTCTGCTGCGGTGTTAGCCGGAAAGGCCACAGATTTAGCCACCAAAGGAAGAGGTTCTTTAATCTCCTCCACTGGGGTGTCAGATGACAGCAAACGGTTTAGCCTCTGGACCCAGACATCCAGATTTCTTGCGACGCGGAGGCCAGGGCTGGATCCAGGGAAAAAGCAGAGGAAACTCAAGCCTTCCACAGCAGACTCGACCTTGCTGTCCATATGATCCCTAATCACCTGAGTCTTTAACCACTTAAGCCCCGGACCATTTTGTAGCTAAAGGACCAGAGGTGTTTTCAGAATTTTGCACTGCGCTGTTTTAACTGGAAATTGTGCGGACATGCAATGTTGTGCCCAAACGAAATGTGTGTACTTTTCTTCCCACAAATAGAGCTTTCTTTTAATGGTATTTGATTGCCTCTGCGATTTTTATTTTTTGCGATATAAACGGAAAAAGACCGAAAATTTTGAAAAAAATTATATTTTCTACTTTTTGTTATAAGAAAAATCGAATAAACTCAATTTTAGTCATACATTTAGGCCAAAATGTATTCAGCCACATGTCTTTAGTAAAAAAAATATGTCAATAAGCGTATATTTATTGGTTTGCGCAAAAGTTATAGCGTCTACAAACTAGGGTACATTTTCTGGAATTTACACAGCTTTTAATTTATGACTGCCTATCTCATTTCTTGAGGTGCTAAAATGGCAGGGCAGTACAAAACCCCCCCAAATGAGCCCATTTTGAAAAGTAGACATCCCAAGGAAATTGCTGAGAGGCATGTTGTGCCCATTGAATATTTTTTTTTGTCCCAAGTGATTGAATAATGACAAAAAAAAAAAAAATTACAAAAAGTTATCACTAAATTATATATTGCTCACACATGCCATGGTTATATGTGAAATTGCACCCCAAAATACATTTTGCTGCTTCTCCTGAGTACGGGGATACCACGTGTGGGACTTTTTAGGAGCCTAGCCGCGTACGGGACCCTGAAAACCAAGAACCGCCTTCAGGATTTCTAAGGGCACAAATTTTGGATTTCACTCCTCACTACCTATCACAGTTTCGAAGGCCATAAAATGCCAAAATAGCACAAAACCCCCCCCAAATGACCCCATTTTGGAAAGTAGACACCCCAAGCTATTTTCTGAGAGGCATGGTGAGTATTTTACAGCTCTCATTTGTTTTTGAAAAACTTTTTTTTTTTTCAATTTTCAAAACTATGTGACAAAAAGCGAGATCTGCAAAATACTCACCATACCTCTCAGCAAATAGCTTGGGGTGTCTACTTTCCAAAATGGGGTCATTTGGGGGGGTTTGTGCCATATGGGCATTCCATGGCCTCCGAAACTGTGATAGGCAGTGAGGAGTGAAATCAAAAATTTACACCCTTAGAAAGCCTGAAGGCGGTGCTTGGTTTTTGGGGTCACGTACGCAGCTAGGCTCCCAAAAAGTCTCACATGTGGTATCCCCCTACTCAGGAGAAGCAACAGAATGTATTTTGGGGTGTAATTCCACATATGCCCATGGCATGTTTGAGCAATATATCATTTAGTGACAACTTTGTGCAAAAAAAAAAAAAAATTGTATTTTCTCACACTTTGTTTACATGAAAACTTTTTTTTTTTTGCAAGAAAATTATGTTGATCCCCCATACATTATATATTTTTTTAAAGCAAAGGACCTACAGATTAAAATAGTGGGTGTTGCATTTTTTTTTTCCACACAGTATTTGCGCAGCGATTTTTCGAACGCATTTTTTGGGGGGAAAAATAGGATTTTTGTACTCACCGTAAAATCCGTTTCTCTGGCATCCATGGACTGACACAGCGTGTCTTATACACCTTTACACGTGGGTTATGTCCCTGCTTGCAGGAGAAGACCTAGGCAGAATGTGAGATGTTATACATACATTCTAAACAGCCAGAGCTGAACAGCCCCGCCCAGGGGGGCGGTCCCTCCGGCATAACCCTCCCACTGCAGTCAGCAGACCTCAGTTCGTAACAAAGCAGTACAAACTCGAAAAGAAGGGTGGGTGCTGTGTCAGTCCATGGATGCCAGAGAAACGGATTTTACGGTGAGTACAAAAATCCTATTTTCTCTTGTCATCCATGGACTGACACAGCGTGTCTTATACACCTTTACACGTGGGATGTCCCAAAGCAGTGTCAAGAGGGATGGGAGCAGTATAAATGGAAAACCAAAAACTTCACTCCAAACAAGGCAGAGCTCCTCAACGAAGGAGTTGCAACATCAAACAGCGGCCTGCAACACCTTGCGGCCGAAGGAAGCATCCGAAGATGCAGCCACATCAACCTTCTAAAACGTAGAAAAGGTATGAACAGACGACCAGGTCGCCGCCTTGCACACTTGTGCAACCGACGCTTGATGTCGGAAAGCCCAGGAAGCACCAATTGCCCCGCTGGAATGTGCCGTAACCGGAAAGGGAGGCGCCCGCCCCTTGAGAGCATAAGCTTGAATGACGGTTTGTCTGATCCACCTAGAAATGGTGGCAGACGAAACCGCTTGGCCCTGTTTTGGACCAGAGACAGCCACAAATAATGGTAGTAGCAGACAGGTACACCCGCAAGGATCGTACCACATCCAAAGTGTGAAGCGCAAACTCTCTGGGATGCGATGGGTGAGGACACAAGGACGGGAGGACAATGTCCTCGTTTAAGTGGAAGGCCGAGACCAACTTTGGCAGAAAAGAAGGTCACGGACGTAACACTGCCTTATCCTTATGGATGACCAAAAAGGGCGACTTGCAGGACAAGGCCGCCAACTCAGACACTCGACTTTGTCTCAGAAAGTGTCCTTGGTGGCCATTACTTCCATTAGACAAGAGGGGAATACCTCTAATATTCTCAAAGGGAGGTTCCTGGAGAACCGAAAGCACCAAATTCAGATCCCACGGGGGGAGAGGAGGCTTGACAGGGGGGAGCACATGGCGAACCCCTTGCACAAAGGTGCTAACCAAGGGATGACCCGCCAGCGGTCGCTGAAAGAAGATGGCCAAGGCCGAAATCTGACCCTTAATGGTACTCAAAGCGAGCTTTTGGGTCACGCAACGCTGCAGAAAATGCAGGATTCTGGGAACGGAATACGTTCGTGGGCGCCAGTCCAGCTCTTCACACATGGCGATGTAAGCTCTCCAAGTACGGTGATAGATCTTTCTGGAGGAAGACTTCCGTGCCCTTAACATGGTCGAAATGACCGAATCCGAGAGACCTCGGTCTCTCAGCACCTGGCTTTCAATAACCATGCCGTTAAAGCCAGAGACTGTAAAGCAGGATGAAATATAGGACCTTGAGACAGAAGGTCCCCCCGTATTGGTAACCGCCAGGGAACGTCTGCGACGAGACGTACCAGATCGGCGTACCAGTGACGCCGAGGCCAATCCGGAGCAACGAGGATCACCGGAATTCCCTCGGTCGCTACCCTGCGGAGCAGGTGAAGGAGCAACTGCAGCGGAGGATAAACGTATATCAGGTGATACTGACCCCATGGGGCCACCAACGCATCCGAGGCATCCGCCCAGGGAACCCTGGATCTGGCCACAAACCTCGACACCTTGCGATTGAGCCGAGAGGCTATCAGGTCCACATCCGGCGTGCCCCACCGTCTGCAAAGGAGTTGAAAGACCTCCGGTTGCAAGGACCACTCTCCCTGGTCCAGCGTCTGGCGACTTAGATAGTCCGCCTGCCAATTGTCTATGCCCGGAATGTAGACGGCCGACAGAGCCGGCACGCTTCTTTCGGCCCACCTCAGGATGCGGGCGACCTCGGAAGCCGCAGCTGAGCTCCGAGTCCCCCCCTTGATGGTTGACATACGCCACTGCTGTGGCATTGTCCGATTGGATCCTGATGGAGTGACCCTGTAGTTTCTCCGACCATGAGGAGAGGCACAGTCTGATTGCCCGTATCTCCAGCACATTGATCGGTAAGAGGGCTTCGTCCGGATTCCAAAGCCCTTGGGCCGACAGGACTCCCCAGACTCCCCCCCCCCCCCCCCCCCAGCCCGTCAGGCTGGCGTCCGTCGTGATCACCATCCATTGGATGGGGAGGAACGACTTCCCGGACCGAAGAGCCGGGGACCTCAACCACCACGTCAGGGACGCCCTGACCAGGTGACTCACCTGGATCTGAAGATCCAAGGACAATGGGGATTTGTCCCAAGTGGACAAGATCTCTTTCTGTAAAGCCCTGGTGTGCGCTTGGGCATAAGGAACGGCCTCGAAGGAGGCCACCATGAGTCCCAGGACTCTCATGCAAAAGCGGATTGACGACCATTTTCGGGACGTCGGCACCCGTACTGCAGACTGAAGTGTCAGTAGTTTGTCTGGAGGTAGGAAGACTCTTGCCTCCAAGGAGTCCAGAATCAGACCTAGATACTCCAGACGCTGAGTCGGGACTAGAACCGACTTCTGAACGTTCAGGAGCCACCCAAACTCCCTGAGGGTCTGACTGACGATAGTCACACTTTCTTCCAATTCTGAGCCACTGTCTGCTCTTAGAAGAAAATCGTCCAGATAGCCTACGATAGCAATGCCTCGCTGTCTCAGCAAAGCTAGGACCGGAGCAAGCACCTTGGTGAACACCCTCGGTGCCGAGGCTAGGCCGAAGGGAAGAGCCACAAATTGATAGTGGACTTCGCCGACCGCAAAGCGCAGAAACTTCTGGTGGCTTGCGCAGATCGGAACATGCAAGTAGGCGTCCTTGATGTCCAAGGATGCCAGAAAATCCCCTTGATGGAGTGTAGCGATCACCGTGTGAATGGATTCCATGCGGAATTTTTGCACCTTCACGAAGGCATACAGGGCCTTGAGGTCCAGGATTGGCCGGACCCCGTCCTTTTTTGGAACAAACAGACAGATTCAAGTAGAACCCCTGAAACTTCTCCTGGGACGGAACCGGCACAATTACTCAGGACCCGATCAAATCCTGTACAGCCCCCAGAGGGCTGCCCGACGGGCAGGAAGGAGAGGGAGATTTGAGGGAAAGAATCTGTCTGGGGCCAGGAGCGGAACTCTATTCTGTATCCTGAGGTGACCACCTCGCACACCCACCGGTCAGAGATCCGGGAGGTCCACCGATCCGTGAACCTGCGAAGTCGTCCCCCCACCCCAGAGACGGGCGGGGGTAAGACTTCATGCGGAGGGGGGCTTGGGAGCCGGCTTGTTCGGCTTACGCACCCAGGGGCGCTTGTGCCCGCCAGCCGCACTGTTGTCAGTCTGGGATGGCTTACCCGTGGACTCTGACGGACGAAAAAAAACTTTTTGCTGGAAAGGAAGGACCCGGTTTACGTCGGGCCTCCTTACCCTTGATAGTTTGAGGAAGGAGAGTGCTTTTACCTCCCGTGACATCCTTGATGATGTCATCCAGAGCAGCACCAAAAAGTCTACCACCCTTAAAAGGTAGATCCGTCGGGAGCTTCTTAGAGGCTAGGTCAGCAGACCAGCATTTCAACCAGATGAGACGACGCAATACCACCGCCGAGACAGAGGCCCTGGATATTAAAGGGGCCGCGTCCAACGTGGCGTCGCACACATATATCGGACCCTGCACCATCTGGTGGGCCAGAGCAATAGTGTCTGGAGGAAGGTTATACTCCTGCACAGTTTGGTGCAAAATTTTTGCCCATTCCGTGAGTGTCTGAGACACAAGGGTCGCCGCTACTACTGGCCGTAGGGCGGATCCCAACAAGGCGAACATGGCTCTACTCACCACTTCTGACCTCCTGTCAGTGGGGTCCTTAAACGCAGGAGTCCCCTCTATCGGGAGAGTGGTGGCCTTGTTTAAACGGGCGACTGGAGGGTCGACCACCGGGGGAGAAGCCCACTTTTTAAGCAGGGCGTCTTCAAAAGGGGTATCTAATAGACAAACGCCGCGGGACCATGAAAGTCTTCTGCGGCTTTTCCCAGACCTGGTCAATGAGCTGGTCAAAGAAAGGTACATATGGAAAAACCTTTTTAGAAGGCTTGGTCTTAAAAGAACCAAAGGAGACTGTATCCGCCTGAGGTTCTGCAGTCGCAGCATTTAGCTTGAGTGTCCCTCACAGCATCAATGAGTTCACTAACAAGCGCCCTGTCATTTACTGACTCAGAACTGGAGTCTTCCTCACAAGGAATGTCCTGTTCAAAACCATCCAAATATTCAGAGCTAGGGTCCTGAGCAGCAATAGCTAGGCCCATATCTGAATCAGAGCACTCCCCTTGTGGAGATAAAGCGGGGAGAGGGCACTTTTTTGCTCCCTTGTGCTCACACACAGCTTCCATCCTGGTCAGAAATGATTCCAGGACTGCCGACAACTGGTCCATAGGGACCGCAGGTGCTGGAGCACTGGCTGCTGCCTCTGGCATGTTAGGGGAAGCTGGTGACACTGACTCCATAATGTCCCCCTCTGAGACCACCCACAGGCTGTGCTGACTGAAGTAGGGGAATGCCCAGGAGACCCACCAACCTGACCAGGACCGCTCGGTTCCGCTGCCCTGTCTCTCCACGCCGCGCTGCTCAGCGTGAGTGAGCTGAGAGGAGAGAGACTGAGGAGATTCGCGCCGTTCCTGAGCGGCGCTAGAGGCCAAACTAGAGCTAGAAGAAGGTGCGGCTACAAGAAAATGGCCGCCGCAATGTGCTCTGGCGGACCACGGCAAGATGGCCGCCAATGTAAAAAACAGCACAGTCACCAAACATGGCGCCGAACGGCGCCCAGGCCCCTCACTCTCAAATAAACAGCCCCAGCGAAATGCAGAGCAGCATGAGCCCCCCCCCCCAGGACAGTATGGCCCCCAGGCACCCCACACAGTACAGCGCCAGCGAAGTGCACAGAGAGTGACATTAAAAAACACAGGGGGAGACAGGGAAATCCCCCACGCAAGAAACACACAGCATGTACTCACCTGCAGCCAGGAGAGACTACTTACCCGTCCCCTGAGGGACCCACTGGTGTGTTTCTGACAGAACTATCACAGTGCGGTACTGAGTAGCTGTCGGCCCGGTCCACCGCGAAAGATACAGCCGGACTGTTCTATCTTGAGAGGACCGCGGAGCTGGAAGCCCACCGGCCACCCCTGGAGTCGTGGGGCATGTCGTGAACTGAGTCTCACGCACACAAGGCGAGGATCAGCACGCTCGATGGTCGGACAGGGAAGACTACGAGGATATCTTGTACCCAACCTGTTGCCCAGCCGACAGTTGATAGAAGATCTCAAAAAAAAAAATAGGAAAAAATTCCAAAAGGAATAAAAAATAGGTCAGGAGACTGGCTCCTGAGAGAGCCACGTCTTCTCCTTCTGCTAGGCAGAAAAAAACTGAGGTCTGCTGACTGCAGTGGGAGGGTTATGCCGGAGGGACCGCCCCCCTGGGCGGGGCTGTTCAGCTCTGGCTGTTTAGAATGTATGTATGTATAACATCTCACATTCTGCCTAGGTCTTCTCCTGCAAGCAGGGACATAACCCACGTGTAAACGTGTATAAGACACGCTGTGTCAGTCCATGGATGACAAGAGAAATACACTTTTTTTATTTTTAATGCACTAAAACACACTATATTGCCCAAATATTTGATGAAATAAAAAAGATGATTTTAGGCCGAGTACATAGATACCAAACACAACATGCTTTAAAATTTCACACAAACGCGCATTGGCGACAAACTACATACATTTTTAAAAGCCTTTACAGGTTACCACGTTAGATTTACAGAGGAGGTCTACTGCTAAAATTACTGCCCTCGATCTGACCTTCGCGGTGATACCTCACATGCATGGTGCAATTGCTGTTTACATATGACGCCAGACCGACGCTTGCGTTCGCCATTGCGCAAGAGCAGGGCAGGAAAGGGGTGCTTTTTTTTTATTATTAATTTTGCTTTTTTATTTTATTTTTAAACTGTTCCTTCCATATATTTTTTTTTTATCATTTTTATGGTTATCTCAGGAAATGTAAATATCCCCTATGATAGCAATAGGTAGTGACAGGTACTCTTTTTTTGAAAAAACTGGGGTCTATTAGACCCTAGATCTTTCCTCTGCCCTCAAAGCATCTGACAACACCAAGATCGGTGTGATAAAATGCTTTCCCAATGGCGCTTTTTATATCTGGGGGGGGGGGGGACATTCCCTCCCACTGCTTGTAAAAGCAGTCCAGAGGCCAATTAGCCACTAGGATTGCTTTTACATGAAAGCCGGCCGCTGGCTGAAAAGAATGATACCAAGATGATACCTAAACCCGCAGGCATCAATCTGGTATAACCATTCAAAGTCCAGCAACATGCTGGTCCTTGTTGGACATGTGTTGTAATCTTTTTTTTCATGCAGACTGTTGGCTGAACGAAAAAAAGAGATTGATCGGTGGGTATGCCCACCATTAGAATACCGCCCTTCATCCACCCACTTCTAATGATGGGCATACATGCACCATTTATATATGCCGAAGCATGGGGGCATCCTCCCGCAAAAGTTATGCCGCACACACATGGTCAGACTTTTCCACGGGCATGCCTCCGTCGGAATTTCGACCGTATGTACGCGGCATTAGGAGCAAAATCGCTCCTCCGCACCTGCTGCCCCAATGCTTCGGCATATATGCTTTTTTTTTTAAACTGTGGTGGTGAAATCACCTCCTACAGCACTGGAGTCGCAGGGATCAGGCCTGTCTCTGCGAACGCTGCAGTTATGTGTGTTGTGTTTTGTAAGTGACAGTGATCGATTGATACGGCACTTGGGTGGCCTGGGCTGGACGGAGGGGCAAAACGCAGGTGCTAGCAGGTATCTGGGCTGATCCCGCTAACACTGCGTTTTTGGGAACCCTAAATTGCTGGGGACGCTAGTATAGATCTGATCAGATCAGATCTTGATCTGTTCAGATACTATACCACTATGGGAGATGTATGCTTCACGCGTGGGTGTTAGCGTTACTGGCACTAACCTGACGCTGCCTGGGGTGTGACGCAGACCCTCTCTGACGCTAAAACCTAAAATAGAAAAACGATCGCTTAGTGACAGCGGTGCTAGGGGGTGAAAGGGTTACCTGGGGGGGGGATCAAGGGGTTAAACCTTTATTGGGGGGGGGGGGGGTTAGGGGGCTACACTGGACCTAAAACTAACTGTAGTGACACTTTTACAGTCACAAATGTCACCGATTGCAGTGATCAGTAAATAAATGGTCACTGCAATCAGTGACACTGTGACTGGGGGGTGATCTGGGGGGGCGATTTATGTACCTGTGTGTGGTGTCAGTGTGCTGTTATGTGCACTAACCTGTGTGTCTTCTCTCATGTGGCGCTCGGTATATGTGAGCGCCGCATGAGGGATGACATCACTTCCTCCTGCCTGTGTAAACATTACACAGGCAGAGGAAGCATTTGATTCGCCAGGAGCGATCGCGAGGGGGTGGCCAGAATCGAATGGCGGCCCCCTCATCACGGATCGCTCCCGAAGCGATCCCGGCCGCCCACTGTAACCGGAGGGGGGTCCGATTGGACCCCCCACCCATACGAAGGCAGTCACGTACAGGTACGTGAGTTTGCCTGTCGGTGCCATTCTGCCAACGTATATTTACAGTGGGCGGTCGTTAAGTGGTTAAAAGAGATCCGATTTTTTAGAAACTTGAGGGGGGGCATCTAATCTAGGACATAATAAATCCTTCACCTCAGAATCAAAGGGGATCCTCCTTTTATGACCCCTGGACAAATCTTTTTTGAGGTTCATTCCATTCCAAAAGGACCACATCCCGCAAAGAATGATGGACCGGAAAGGTCCTACGCTTATGTCCCTTTTATATCTTATCCTGAACAGACAGGGTTCGGGCGGTTTCTTCTATCTGCTCAGAATTATAGATGGCTTTCAGTAGCTCATCGACTTCAACTGGAAATTCTCGCAGAGGTACAAGCCTCTTCAGCCACCGAAGGGGGATCGTCAGAAGCTGAATTCTCCCCCACGTCCAAGATAGCCTGTAAACGAATGGTCTCTAATTCCAAGGGGGAAGGGACTTGGCTGAAGGTAAAGGCTCCTGTACCAAAGTGACAGATTTAGAACTGAATAGACCCAACCCAGCCACAATAGAGCTAAAAGGCAAAAAGGAGGGGGGGGGACCTCTCATAGAGGGCAGGAAACCACTTCATTCATAGAAGACATTAACTTCTTAATACATGCTACGGACTCAGAATTTGCCATTTGTGGAATACAATTGTCACAAAGCAGATTAAAGCTTTCAGGTAGTCTAGGCCTACAATTGCAACATTGTTTTTTCTTAATGGGTCTGTCAGTCTGGAAAAAAACAAAACACATTTTCAGTCTGTGCAGCAACAAAAATAGGATTTTTGTACTCGCCGTAAAATCCTTTTCTCTGAAGTTCATTGACGGACACAGCTAATTAAATTCTGACCTTAGGTCCTTAGGTTAGGCCACCTTCAGGAGAGGACTAGGCAGAACATGTTAAAACAGCAAAACTGTACAGTACCGCACAGGGGATGGTCGTACTGGCTATAACCCCTCACACTGCATCCAGCAGCTCAGTTTGAAAAAAGGAGGGGTGGGTGCTGTGTCTGTCAAAGAACTTCAGAGAAAAGGATTTTACGCTGAGTACAAAATTCCTATTTTCTCTTTCGTTCATTGACGGACACAGCAACTTAAATCTTGACCTTAGGGACATCCTCAAGCAGTGTAAAAAAAAAACGAGGGGTGGGAACAGCAAGCAAACTCCACCCGTAACAACCAGAGCTCAACGGAGGAGCTGCAATCTTAACCACTTAACGACCGCCCACTGTAAATATACGTCAGCAGAATGGCACCGACAGGCAGAATCACGTATATGTACGTGATTGCCTTTGTATAGTTGGGGGGTCCGATCGGACCACCCTTTACAGTGAGCGGTCGTTTTACCTTCGGGAGCGATCCGGCATGAGGGGACGGCCGTTCGATTCCGGCCACCCCCTCTCGATCGCTCCTGGCGAATGAGAGAGAGCTTCCCCTGCCTGCCAGGAAGGAGGAAGTGATGTCATCTCTCCTGGGGCGCTCACATATACCGAGCGCCGTACAGGAGAAGATGCCAGGTTAGTACACAGAACAGCACACTGACACCAGGACACATAGGCACATAAATCGCCCCCCCAGACACCCCCCAGCCCCCCCCCAGCCCCCAGTCACAGTGTCACTGATTGCAGTGACCATTTATTTAGTGATCACTGCAATCAGTGACATTTGTGACTGTAAAAGTGTCAGTACATTTAGTTTTAGGTCCAGTGTAGCCCCCTAACCCCCCCCTAATAAAGGTTTAACCCCCTGATCACCCCCCAGATAACTCTTTCACCCCCTATCACCACTGTCACTAAGCAATCATTTTTCTGATCGATGTCTTAGCGTCGGTGATGCTGATCGGTAGCCAGTAATTTTTTTTAGGTTTGCCGCAGGTTTTTATAGCGTCGGGTACCCCCATATATTATCTAATGAAGGTTTAACCCCCTTGATCGCCCCCCAGGTAACCCTTTCACCCCCTTTCACCACTGTCACTAAGTTATAATTTTTCTGATCGATGTCTTAGCGTCGGCGATGCTGATCGGTAGCCAGTAATTTTTTTTAGGTTCGCCGCAGGGTTTTTATAGCGTCGGGTACACCCATATATTACCTAATAAAGGTTTAACCCCCTTGATCACCCCCCAGGTAACCCTTTCACCCCCTAGCACCGCCGTGGCTATGCGATCATTTTTCTGATCGATGACTTAGCGTCGGTGATGCTGATCGGTAGCCAGTAATTTTTTTTAGGTTCGCCGCAGGTTTTTATAGCGTCGGGTACCCCCATATATTACCTAATAAAGGTTTAACCCCCTTGATCGCCCCCCCAGGTAACCCTTTCACCCCCTATCACCACTGTCACTAAGCGATAATTTTTCTGATCGTTGTCTTAGCGTCGGCGATGCTGATCGGTAGCCAGTAATTTTTTTTAGGTTCGCCGCAGGTTTTTATAGCGTCGGGTACCCCCATATATTATCTAATAAAGGTTTAACCCCCTGATCGCCCCCCAGGTAACCCTTTCACCCCCTAGCACCGCCGTCACTATGCGATAATTTTTCTGATCAATGTCTTAGCGTCGGTGATGCTGATCGGTAGCCAGTAATTTTTTTTAGGTTCGCCGCAGGTTTTTATAGCGTCAGGTACCCCCATATATTATCTAATAAAGGTTTAACCCCCTGATCGCCCCCCAGGTAACCCTTTCACCCCCTATCACCACTGTCGCTAAGCAATCGTTTTTATGATCGTTGTCTTAGTGTCGGTGATGCAGATCGGTAGCTGGTAATTTTTTTTTAGGTTCGCCGTCAGGTTTTTATATAGCGTCAGGTACCCCCATATATTACCTAATAAAGGTTTTAACCCCCTAATTGCCCCTAGTTAACCCTTTCACCAGTGATCATCATATAAGTGTTACGGGTGACGCTGGTTAGTTAGTTTGCTTTTTATAGTGTCAGGGCACCCGCCATATATAACCCAATAAAGGTTTAACCCCCTGATCGCCCGGCGGGTGATATCAGTTAGGTTTTAGCGTCAGAGAGGGTCTGCGTCACACCCCAGGCAGCGTCAGGTTAGTGCCAGTAGCGCTAACACCCACACGTGAAGCATACACCCCCCTTAGTGGTATAGTATCTGATCAGCTCAATATCTGATCTGATCAGATCTATACTAGCGTCCCCAGCAGTTTAGGGTTCCCAAAAGCGCACTGTTAGTGGGATCAGCCCAGATACCTGCTAGCACCTGCGTTTTGCCCCTCCGTCCAGCCCAGGCCACCGAAGTGCAGTATCGATCGATCACTGTCACTTACAAAAACACAACACATAACTGCAGCGTTCGCAGAGACAGGCCTGATCCCTGCGACTCCAGTGCTGTAGGAGGTGATTTCACCACCACAGTTAAAAAAAAAAAAAAGCATATATGCCGAAGCATTGGGGCAGCAGGAGCGGAGGAGCGATTTTGCTCCTAATGCCGCGTATATACGGTTCGAAATTTCCGACGGAGGCTTGCCCGTGGAAAAGTCTGACCATGTGTACGCGGCATAACTTTTGCGAGAAGATGCCCCCATGCTTCGGCATATATAAATGGTGCATGTATGCCCATCATTGGAAGTGGGTGGATGAAGGGCGGTATTCTAATGGTGGGCATACCCACCGATCAATCTTTTTTTTTCGTTCAGCCAACAGGCTGCATGAAAAAAAAGATTACAATACATGTCCAACAAGGACCAGCAACGTACTGGTATGTTGCTGGACTTTGAATGTTTATACCAGAATGATGCCTGCGGGTTTAGGTATCATCTTGGTATCATTCTTTTCAGCCAGCGGCCGGCTTTCATGTAAAAGCAATCCTAGTGGCTAATTAGCCTCTGGACTGCTTTTACAAGCAGTGGGAGGGAATGTCCCCCCCCCCGGATATAAAAAGCGCCATTGGGAAATTGGGAAAGCATTTTATCACACCGATCTTGGTGTGGTCAGATGCTTTGAGGGCAGAGGAAAGATCTAGGGTCCAATAGACCCCAGTTTTTTCAAAAAAGAGTACCTGTCATTACCTATTGCTATCATAGGGGATATTTACATTCCCTGAGATAACAATAAAAGTGATAAAAATAAATAAATATGGAAGCAACAGTTTAAAAATAAAATAAAAAAGCAAAATTAATAATAAAAAAAAAGCACCCCTGTCCTGCCCTGCTCTTGCCCAATGGCGAACGCAAGCGTCGGTCTGGCGTCATATGTAAACAGCAATTGCACCATGCATGTGAGGTATTACCGCGAAGGTCAGATCGAGGGCAGTAATTTTAGCAGTAGACCTCCTCTGTAAATCTAACGGGGTAACCTGTAAATGCTTTTAAAAATGTATGTAGTTTGTCGCCAATGCGCGTTTGTGCGAAATTTTAAAGCATGTCATGTTTGGTATCTATGTACTCGGCCTAAGATCATCTTTTTTATTTCATCAAACATTTGGGCAATATAGTGTGTTTTACTGCATTAAAATTAAAAAAAGTTGTATTTTTTTCCCAAAAAAATTGCGTTTGAAAAATCGCTGCGCAAATACTGTGTAGAAAAAAAAAAATGCAACACCCACCATTTTATTCTGTAGGGCCTTTGCTTTAAAAATATATATAATGTTTGGGGGTTCAACATAATTTTCTTGCAAAAAAAATATGTTTTCATGTAAACAAAAAGTGTCAAAAGGGGCTTTGTCTTCAAGTGGTTAGAAGAGTGGATGTAAGCTTCCTAATGTGTATAAAATGCCAGAACAGTTCAAACCCCCCCCCAAATGACCCCCATTTTGGAAAGTAGACACCCCAAGCTATATACTGAGAGGCATGTCGAGTCCATGGAATATTTTATATGTTGACACAAGTTGCGGAAAAAAATATTTTTTTTTTTTTTTTTTTTTGCACGAAGTTGTCACTAAATGATATATTGCTCAAACATGCCATGGGCATATGTGGAATTACACCCCAAAATACATTCTGTTGCTTCTCCTGAGTACGGGGATACCACGTGTGAGACTTTTTGGGAGCCTAGCCGCGTACGGGACCCCAAAAACCAATCACCGCCTTCAGGCTTTCTAAGGGTGTCAATTTTTGATTTCACTTCTCACTGCCTATCACAGTTTCGGAGGCCATGGAATGCCCAGATGGCACAAAAACCCCCCCAAATGACCCCATTTTGGAAAGTAGACACCCCAAGCTATTTGCTGAGAGGTATTGTGAGTATTTTGCAGATCTCGCTTTTTGTCACAAAGTTTTGAAAATTGAAAAAAAAAAAAATGTTCTTTCTTCATTTTCAAAAACAAATGAGAGCTGTAAAATACTCACCATGCCTCTCAGCAAACAGCTTGGGGTGTCTACTTTCCAACATGGGGTCATTTGGGGGGGGGTTTTGTGCTATTTTGGCATTTTATGGCCTTCAAAACTGTGATAGGTAGTGAGGAGTGAAATCAAAAATTTGCGCCCTTAGAAATCCTGGAGGCGGTGCTTGGTTTCCGGGGTCCCGTACGTGGCTAGGCTCCTAAAAAGTCCCACACATGTGGTATCCCCGTACTCAGGAGAAGCGCAGAATGTATTTTGGGGTGCAATTCCACATATAACCATGCATGTGTGAGAAATATATCATTTAGTGACAACTTTTTGTAATTTTTTTTATTTTATTTTTTTGTCATTATTCAATCACTTGGGACAAAAAAAAAAAAAATATTCAATGGGCTCAACATGCCTCTCCAGCAATTTCCTTGGGGTGTCTACTTTCTAAAATGGGGTCATTTGGGGGGGTTTGTACTGCCCTGTCATTTTAGCACCTCAAGAAATGAGATAGGCAGTCATAAATTAAAAGCTGTGTAAATTCCAGAAAATGTACCCTAGTTTGTAAACGCTATAACTTTTGCGCAAACCAATAAATATACGCTTATTGACATTTTTTTTACTAAAGACATGTGGCTGAATACATTTTGGCCTAAATGTATGACTAAAATTGAGTTTATTCGATTTTTCTTATAACAAAAAGTAGAAAATATAATTTTTTTTCAAAATTTTCGGTCTTTTTCCGTTTATATCGCAAAAAATAAAAATCGCAGAGGCAATCAAATACCATTAAAAGAAAGCTCTATTTGTGGGAAGAAAAGGACGCAAATTTCGTTTGGGTACAACATTGCATGTCCGCACAATTTACAGTTAAAGCAGCGCAGTGCAAAATTCTGAATTCACCTCTGGTCCTCTATCTACCAAATGGTCCGGGGCTTAAGTGGTTAACCACTTAAGCCCCGAACCATTTTGTAGCTAAAGGACCAGAGGTGAATTCAGAATTTTGTACTGCGCTGCTTTAACTGGAAATTGTGCGGACATGCAATGTTGTACCCAAACGAAATTTGCGTCCTTTTCTTCCCACAAATAGAGCTTTCTTTTAATGGTATTTGATTGCCTCTGCGATTTTTATTTTTTGCGATATAAACGGAAATAGACCGAAATAAAAGAAAAAAAAAATGCCATGGTTATATGTGGAATTGCACCCCAAAATACATTTTGCTGCTTCTCCTGAGTACGGGGATACCACATGTGTGGGACTTTTTAGGAGCCTAGCCGCGTACGGGACCCCGAAAACCAAGCACCGCCTTCAGGATTTCTAGGCACAAATTTTTGATTTCACTCCTCACTACCTATCACAGTTTCGAAGGCCATAAAATGCCAAAATAGCACAAACCCCCCCCCCCCCCCCCAAATGACCCGATTTTGGAAAGTAGACACCCCAAGCTATTTGCTGAGAGGCATGGTGAGTATTTTACAGCTCTCATTTGTTTTTGAAAATTAAGAAATACATTTTTTTTTCAAAACTTTGTGACAAAAAGCGAAATCTGCAAAATACTCAATACCTCTCAGCAAATAGCTTGGGGTGTCTACTTTCCAAAATGGGGTCATTTGGGGGGTTTTGTGCCATCTGGGCATTCCATGGCCTCCGAAACTGTGATAGGCAGTGAGAAGTGAAATCAAAAATTTACACCCTTAGAAAGCCTGAAGGCGGTGCATGGTTTTTGGAGTCCCGTACGCGGCTAGGCTCCCAAAAAGTCTCACACATGTGGTATCCCCGTACTCAGGAGAAGCAACAGAATGTATTTTGGGGTGTAATTCCACATATGCCCATGGCATGTTTGAGCAATATATCATTTAGTGGCAACTTTGTGCAAAAAACAAAACAAAAAAACTTGTGTCAACATATAAAATATTCCATGGACTCGACATGCCTCAGTATATAGCTTGGGGTGTCTACTTTCCAAAATAGGGTCATTTGGGGGGGTTTTGAACTGTACTGGCATTTTATACACAACATTAGGAAGCTTACATCCACTCTTCTAACCACTTGAAGACAAAGCCCTTTTTGACACTTTTTGTTTACATGAAAACATATTTTTTTTGCAAGAACATGTTGAACCCCCAAACATATATATATATATTTTTAAAGCAAAGGCCCTACAGATTAAAATGGTGGGTGTTGCATTTTTTTTTTCTACACAGTATTTGCGCAGCGATTTTTCAAACGCATTTTTTTTGGGAAAAAATACACTTTTAATTTTAACCACTTAACGACCGCCCACCGCCGATTTACGTCGGCAGAATGGCACGGACAGGCAGAATCACGTAGATCTACGTGATCGCCTTTGTGCAGTTGGGGCGTCCATCCGGACCCCCCTTCACTGCAGTGAGCGGCCGTTAAGTGTTCGGGAGCGATCAGGCATGAGGGGGCGGCCGCTCGATTCCGCCCCCCCCCCCCTCGCGATCGCTCCCCGGCCAATGAAAATGCTTCCTCCGCCATGTGATGTAAACAAGGCTGGAGGAAGTGATGTCATCTCCCTCGCCGCGGTCTTTTCGTTCCCGGCGCCGAGCAAAGAAGCAGGTTAGTGCACCAACAGTCCACTGACACGTAGGTACACATAGGCACACAAATCACCCCCCAGTCACCCCCAGATCACCCCCCAGGTCACCCCAAAGCCCCCAATCACAGTGTCACTGATTGCAGTGATCATTTATTTTACTGATCACTGCATTTAGTGTCATCTGTGATTGTAAAAAGTTGCAGGGCAGTTAGGTTTAGGCCCCCTTTAGGTCCAGGGTAGCCCCCTAACCCCCCCTAATAAAGGTTTAACCCCTTGATCACCCCCCAGGTAACCCTTTCACCCCCTAACTTCAGCGTCACTAAGCGATTGTTTTTCCGATCACTGTATTCGTGTCGCTGGTGTTTTAGATAGGCAGTTATTTTTTTTTAGGTTCGCTGCAGGTTTTTATTAGTGTCAGGTACCCCCATATATTATTTTAACCCCCTGATTGCCCCTAGGGTTAACCCTTTCACCAGTGATCGCCGTATAAGCGTCACTGGTGTCACTGGTTAGCCAGTAAGTTATTTAGTTATTTAGGTTACCCGTCAGGTTTTTATATAGTGTCAGGTACCCCCATATTTAACCTAATAAAGGTTTTAACCCGCTGATTGCCCCTAGTTAACCCTTTCACCAGTGATCACCATATAAAGGTTACGGGTGACGCTGGTTGATTAGTTTGCTTTTTATAGCATCAGGGCACCCGCCGTATATAACCCAATAAAGGTTTAACCCCCCTGATCGCCCGGCGGGTGAGATCAATTAGGTTTTAGCGCCAGAGAGGGTCTGCGTCACCCCAGGCAGTGTTAGGTTAGTGACAGTAACGCTAACACCCACGCGCAAAGCATACACCCCCTTAGTGGTATAGTATCTGATCAGATCTATACTAGCATCCCCAGCGGTTTAGGGTTCCCAAAAACGCAGTGTTAGCGGGATCAGCCCAGATACCTGCTAGCGCCTGCGTTTAGCCCCTCCGCCCAGCCCACCCAAGTGCAGTATCGATCGATCACTGTCACTTACCAAACACAACACACATAACTGCAGCGTTCGCAGTGCTTGGTTTTTGGGGCCCTGTACGCGGCTAGGCTCCCAAAAAGTCCCCACACATGTGGTATCCCCGTACTCAGGAAAAGCAGCAGAATGTATTTTGGGGTGCAATTCCACATATAACCATGGCATGTGTGAGCAATATATCATTTAGTGACAACTTTTTGTACATTTTTTTTTTTCTTTGTCATTATTCAATCATTTGGGACAAAAAAAAAAAAATATTCAATGGGGTCAACATGCCTCTCAGCAAATAGCTTGGGGTGTCTACTTTCCAAAATGGGGTCATTTGGGGGGGTTTTGTGCCATCTTGGCATTTTATGGCCTTCAAAACTGTGATAGGTAGTGAGGAGTGAAATCAAAAATTTATGCCCTTAGAAACCTTGAAGGCGGTGCTTGGTTTTTGGGGTCCCGTACGCGGCTAGGCTCCCAAAAAGTCCCACACATGTGGTATCCCCGTACTCAGGAGAAGCAGCAGAATGTATTTTGGGGTGTAATTTCACATATGCCCATGGCATGTGTGAGCAATATATCATTTAGTGACAACTTTGTGCAAAAAAAAAACAAGTTTGTCATATTCCCCGCAACTTGTGGCAAAATATAAAATATTCCATGGACTGAACATGCCTCTCAGTAAATAGCTTGGGGTGTCTACTTTCCAAAATGGGGTCATTTGGGGGGGTTTTGTGCTATTTTGGCATTTTATGGCCTTCAAAACTGTGATAGGTAGTGAGGAGTGAAATCAAAAATTTGCGCCCTTAGAAATCCTGAAGGCGGTGCTTGGTTTCCGGAGTCCCGTACGTGGCTAGGCTCCTAAAAAGTCCCACACATGTGGTATCCCCGTACTCAGGAGAAGCAGCAGAATGTATTTTTGGGGTGCAATTCCACATATAACCATGGCATGTGTGAGCAATATATCATTTAGTGACAACTTTTTGTAATTTTTTTTTTTTTTTTGTCATTATTCAATCACTTGGGACAAAAAAAAAAAATATTCAATGGGCTCACCATGCCTCTCAGCAATTTCCTTGGGGTGTCTACTTTCCAAAATGGGGTCATTTGGGAGGGTTTTGTACTGCCCTGCCACTTTAGCACCTCAAGAAATGAGATAGGCAGTCATAAATTTAAAGCTGTGTAAATTTCAGAAAATGTACACTAGTTTGTAAACGCTATAACTTTTGCGCAAACCAATAAATATACGCTTGACATTTTTTTTTACTAAAGACATGTGGCTGAATACATTTTGGCCTAAATGTATGACTAAAATTGAGTTTATTCGATTTTTCTTATAACAAAAAGTAGAAAATATCATTTTTTTTCAAAATTTTCGGTCTTTCTGTTTATATCGCAAAAAATAAAAAAAATCGCAGAGGCAATCAAATACCATTAAAAGAAAGCTCTATTTGTGGGAAGAAAAGGACGCAAATTTCATTTGGGTACAACATTGCATGTCCGCACAATTTACAGTTAAAGCAGCGCAGTGCCGAATCCCAAAAACAGGCCTGGTCCTAATGGCCCGAAATGGTCCGGGGCTTAAGTGGTTAATGCACTAAAACACACTATATTGCCTAAATGTTTGATGAAATAAAAAAGATGATCTTAGGCCGAGTACATAGATACCAAACATGACATGCTTTAAAATTTCGCACAAACGTGCATTGGCAACAAACTACATACATTTTTAAAAGCCTTTAAAAGCCTTTACAGGTTACCCCGTTAGATTTACAGAGGAGGTCTACTGCTAAAATTACTGCCCTCGATCTGACCTTCGCGGTGATACCTCACATGCATGGTGCAATTGCTGTTTACATATGACGCCAGACTGATGCTTGCGTTCGCCATTGGGCAAGAGCAGGGCAGGAGCAGGGCAGGACAGGGGTGCTTTTTTTTTTTTTTATTAATTTTGCCTTTTTATTTTCTTTTTAAATTGTTCCTTCCATATTTATTTATTTTTTTATCATTTTTATTGTTATCTCAGGGAATGTAAATATAGCTATAGGTAGGGAAAAGTACTCTTTTAAAAAAAAAAATTGGGGTCTATTAGACCCTAGATCTTTGCTCTGCCCTCAGAGCATCTGACCACACCAAGATCGGTGTGATAAAATGCTTTCCCAATGGCGCTTTTTATATCCGGGGCGGGGACGGACATTCCCTCCCACTGCTTGTAAAAGCAGTCCAGAGGCTAATTAGCCACTAGGATTGCTTTTACATGAAAGCCGGCCGCTGGCTGAAAAGAATGATACCAAGATGATACCTAAACCCGCAGGCATCATTCTGGTATAAACATTCAAAGTCCAGCAACATACCAGTACGTTGCTGGTCCTTGTTGGACATGTATTGTAATCTTTTTTTTTTCATGCAGCCAGTTGGCTGAACGAAAAAAAGAGATTGATCGGTGGGTATGCCCACCATTAGAATACCGCCCTTCATCCACCCACTTCTAATGATGGGCATACATGCACCATTTATATATGCCGAAGCATGGGGGCATCCTCCCGCAAAAAAGTTATGCCGCACACACATGGTCGGACTTTTCCACGGGCAAGCCTCCGTCGGAATTTCGACCGTATGTACGCGGCATTAGGAGCAAAATCGCTCCTCCGGCCCTGCTGCCCCAATGCTTCGGCACATATGCTTGCTTTTTTTTTTTAACTGTGGCGGTGAAATCACCTCCTACAGCACTGGAGTCGCAGGGATCAGGCCTGTCTCTGCGAACGCTGCAGTTGTGTGTTGTGTTTTGTAAGTGACAGTGATCGATCGATACTGCACTTGGGTGGCCTGGGCTGGACGGAGGGGCAAAACGCAGGTGCTAGCAGGTATCTGGGCTGATCCCGCTAACACTGCGTTTTTGGGAACCCTAAACAGCTGGGGACGCTAGTATAGATCTGATCAGATACTATACCACTAAGCGTGGTGTATGCTTCACGCGTGGGTGTTAGCGTTACTGGCACTAACCTGACGCTGCCTGGGGTGTGACGCAGACCCTCTCTGACACTAAAACCTAATTGATATCACCCGCCGGGTGATCAGGGGGTTAAACCTTTATTGGGTTATATATACGGCGGGTGCCCTGACACTATAAAAAGCAAACTAACTAACCAGCGTCACCCGTAACACTTATATGGTGATCACTGGTGAAAGGGTTAACTAGGGGCAATTAGGGGGTTAAAACCTTTATTAGATAATATATGGGGGTACCTGACGCTATAAAAACCTGCAGCGAACCTAAAAAAAATCTGCATCACCGACGCTAAGACAGCGATCAGAAAAATGATCGATTAGCGACAGTCGTGATAGGGGGTGAAAGGGTTACCTGGGGGGCGATCAAGGGGGTTAAACCTTTATTAGATAATTTATGGGGGTACCCGACGCTATAAAAACCTGCGGCGAACCTAAAAATAATTACTGGCTACCGATCTGCATCACCGACGCTAAGACAGCGATCAGAAAAATGATCGCTTAGCGACGGCGGTGCTAGGGGGTGAAAGGGTCATCTGGGGGGTGATCAGGGGGTTAAACCTTTATTAGGGGGGGGGGTTAGGGCGCTACACTGGACCTCAAACTAACTTTAGTGACACTTTTACAGTCACAAATGTCACTGATTGCAGTGATCATTAAATAAATGGTCACTGCAATCAGTGACACTGACTGGGGGGTGATCTGGGGGGGGGGCGATTTGTGTGCCTATGTGTCCTGGTGTCAGTGCACTGACCTGTGTGTCTTCTCTTGTACGGCGCTCGGTATATGTGAGCGCCACATGAGAGATGACATCACTTCCTCCTGCTTCCTCTGCCTGTGTTTACATTACACAGCAGAGGGAGCATTTTCATTCGCCGGGAGCGATCGCGGGGGGGTGGCCAGAATCGAATGGCCGCCCCCTCATCTCGGATCGCTCCCCAACGAATACCGACCGCTCACTGTATAGGAGGGGGTCCGATCGGACCCCCCAACTGTACAAAGGCAATCACGTACACTGTACGTGATTGTGCCTGTCGGTGCCATTCTTCCGACGTACATATACAGTGAGCGGTCGTTAAGTGGTTAAACAGCCGCCTGCAAAACCTTGCGGCCGAAGGAAGCATCTGCAGATGCATTCACATCAGCCTTGTAAAATTTTGTGAAACGGACGACCAGTTCGCCACCTTACACACCTGTGAAAACGGACGCTTGATGTCGGAAAGCCCAGGAGGCACCATTTGCCTTGGTCGAATGTGCCGTGACAGGAAAGGGAGGCGCCCGCCCTTCTAAGGCATAAGCCTGGATCACGATCTGTTTGATCCAATGAGAAATGATGGCCGATGAGACTGCCAGACCCTTCTTCGGACCAGTCACCGACACAAAGACTGAGTCTGACCTCTGGAATGGAGCCGTAGCAGGCAGACAGATACACCCGCAGAGCCTGGACCACGTCCAAGGAATGCAAAGCAACCTCCTTAGGATGCGATGGCCGAGGACACAAGGACGTCAGCACAATGTCCTCATTTAGATGAAATGCCGAAACGACTTTAGGAAGAAATGAAGGCTGCGGGCGTAGTGCCGCCTTATCCTGGTAGAGGGATCAAGTAGGGAGACTTGCAAGAAAAGGCCGCCAACTCAAACCCTCCTGGCAGATGTGATGGCCACCAGAAAGGCTACCTTCTGAGAGTGTCAATAAAGGGCTATCCCTAATGTTTTCAAACGGCGGCTTCTGAAGAACTGAGAGCACCAAATTCAAATCCCACGGAGGCAGCGGTGGCAGAAACGGAGGGGCCATATGTCGAACCCCTTGCACAAACGTGCTCACCAGAGAATGAGCCGCCAAGGGTCACTGAAAAAAAGACAGCCAAAGCTGATATCAGCCCCTTAATGGTGCTTAAGGCAAGTTTTTGATCCACGCCCCGCTGTAAAAACAGCAGAATCCTGGAAACCGAATACGCATGCCACCCCATCTCCTCATACATAGAGATGTAGGCCCTTTCAAGTGCGATGAAAAATCTTCAGAGAAGATGACTTCCGTGCCCTCAAAATAGTGGAGATTACCGAGTCAGACAGACCTCAGTCCCTTAGCACCTGACTTTCAACAGCCACGCTGTTAAAGCCAGCGACTGTAAAGCAGAATTATAGGACCCTGCGACAGCAGGTACTCTCGCATCGGTTGTTGCCAGGGACGCCAAGGCCAATCTGGGGCAATTAGAATCACCGGAATCCCCTCGGTCTCCACTCTGCGAAGCAGACAAGGGAGAAGGCATAAATCAGCCGATAATGCCCCCAAGGAGCCACCAACGCGTCTGCCGCGTCAGCCCATGGGTCCTTGGACCTGGCCACAAACCTCAGCACCTTCTGATTGAGTCGAGAGGCCAGATCAGCAGGCAGGAGTCTTCCTGCGTCCAGCGACCCTGTGCTGACTGTACGCCCCAAACTCGTCCCCAACCGGTTAGGCTGGCATCTGTCGTGATCACCGTCCAATGAAAAGGAAGGAACGACCTCCCGGACAGAAGAGCCGGAGACCTCAGCCACCAGACCAGGGATTCCCCGACTAGGTGGCTCACCTGAATCTGACAATCCAGAGACAACGGAGACTTGTCCCATTTTGACAGAATCTCCTGTTGCAAGACTCGAGTGAGGAATTAAGCATAAGGTACCGCCTCGAAAGTGGCTACGAGACCCAGGACTCGCATGCAAAAACGCAGCGACGACCACTTGCGGGAGGTCAACAGCTTCACCGCAGTGTGAAGAGTCTGCAGCTTGTCCGAAGGGAGAAAAACCCTCGCCTCTGAGGAGTCCAGGCGTTGAGTCGGTACGTTACCAACACTGACTTTTGGAGGTTCAGAACCCAACCGAACTCCCGGAGTCTGACTGGATATTGCCACATCCTCCCAATTCTGAGGCTGAAGCTGCCCTCAGAAGAAGGCCATCCAGGTAGCCCATGATTGCGATTCCTCGCTGTCTCAGCAAAGCCAGAATCGGGGCGAGCACCTTGGTGAAAACCCTTGGTGCCGACGCCAGGCCAAAAGGGAGAGCTACAAATTGGTGGTGCTCGTCCCCGACCGCAAGTCACAGAAATCTGATGCCTGACGCATATGGGGACATGCAAGCATGCGTCCTTGATGTCCAGGGACAGCAGAAAATCCCTCGGATGGAGTGCAGTGACCACAGAGCGAACTGATTCCATCCTGAATCTTTTCACCTTCACAAATCTGTTGCGGGCCTTGAGGTCCAGAATCGGACGGACCCCTTCCTTTCTTGGGACTACAAACAGATTGAAGTAGAATCCCTGAAATCTTTCCTGCGACGGTACCGGCACTATCACCCCACGCAGCAGCAAGTCCTGCACTGCCCCCAACAAGGCTTCCTGATGAGCCGGGAGAAGATGAAGGTTTGGAGGGAAAAAAACGTTTTGGTGGACAAGAGAGAAACTATCTTGTATCCAGATGAAACCACTTCGCAGACCCACTGGTCGGAAAGCAGGGAGGTCCATCGAGCTGCAAACTCCCTAAGGTGACCACCCCCCCAACCGAGAGGCGGGCGGGGGCAAACCTTCATGCTGTCGTGGATTTGTTCGCAGGCTTGTTTGGCTTGCGAAACCAGGGATGCTTCTGTTCCTCAGTGGACACCTTGTCAGTCTGGGGACGCTTACCCGCCATCCCGGGCGGACAGAAAAAATGCTGAGCAGAAAAGTAAGATCCTGGCCTACGGCGAGGTTCCTTACCTTTTCTGGATTGTGGGAGCGACGTACTCTTACCCCCAGTAACATTTTTAATAATGTCATCCAGCGAGGCGCCAAAGAGCCTCTCCCCCTGGAAGGGCAAATCCGCCAGAGCCTTCTTTTTATTTTTTTTAACTATTTCTTTATTACGTTTTTCACGGTTTACAGGCAATTAAGAAATCAATGTTCCCCATACTGCCCCAACCCTCCAACAATTTCCCCTGAACCGGTTCGATAGACTATACATACTAGGTGTATCCCCGGGGAGAGACCTGATGAAGGGGGGACCCCTGGGGCTATCTGTAAAAACTTCCGTTCTAATGCTAAGATTCATACCCTTTTAAAACATTCATTCATCTCTATCGTTTCTCAACTTCCACTCCCTTATCCAAGGGTTTCTCTTGGGCCATTGCTCACCGTTTTAGGTGTTTTATCTTGCACTTAAGGTTTACATACTCATCCCTCTTGCTTCCCACCAAGGTTTCCAGATCTTATATGTCGTTGGAGCGCCTTGCCTTATATAAACCGATTTCTCTTTAAGATTTACCCCGTTCATGCTACTCTGCCATTCCTCACTGGACGGAGGCAGTGTTGACTGCCATCTACGAGCAATCAAAATCCTAGCTTGGAATAGGCATCTCATGGCAGCTATTTGGGGGCTCCCAGGTTTGCCCCCTTCCCCCATTAATCCTAGTAGACATTGCTTCGGCCTTATCTTAATGGAGATCCCGAACACCCTAACAATAGTTTTTACCACCTCCATCCAGTACCGGAATAGCTTCGGGCACCTACAGAACATGTGAAGCAGGTCTCCTTTTGGGTCCCTACATCTAGAACAACTAGAGTCTGGCCGACGGCCAAACTGAAAAAGTCTATATGGGGTATAATAAGTTCTATACAATAAGAAAAGATGTGATATCCTCAGAGGGGGACAGCGAGACCAGTGGGGCTACTTCAAGGATCCTATTCCACTGGGTATCAGAGATAGCTCCCACATCTATTTCGCATTTCATTTTGTATAAGGGTGGTTCTAACCTGTTCAATCTCCCTTTATTAAAGGATACACTTTGGAGATCAAACCTTTCACTGAGTCTGCGTTAATTTTTTAAGTACCGGAATTGTGGTCCATTCTAGAGTCTGTCCTTTCAATTGTTCCTCTAGTGCATGCCGAACCTGCAAATATTTGAAGAAGGATTTATTCGGTAGGGCATGATGGACCCTCAAATCCTGGAAAGTTTTCAAAATACCATCCTGATATAACTGGGCAATAAATTTTATCCCGCATCTTTCCCATTCCCTTATTGTCCCTATTTTCTGGAGCTCTTCTAATTTACTGTTATCCCACAATGGAGTAAATTCCGTAAATCCTCTATAATTCAGTATAGTTTTCACTGTGTCCCAAACCTTCATCATTAAACTCAAGGTTGGGAGTTTTGGAGAAAAAGATCCTGCCTCCAAAGCTTCAGGTATGGAATCATGTGGAGTATTTTGGAGAAGGATCTTTCTTCCTACTTCTTGACCAGGAATATTACTTCCCCCAAGATACTGAAGTTGTGATGCCAGAAAATAACTAACTATAGGGATGTGGGAGTGCTACTCCTCCCTCCTGTTTCTGTAGCTGCAGGGTGCTTAACCGGATTCTTGCTGTGCCACCTTTCCACATCATTTCCCTGAACAGAGTCTCTATCTTTTGAAACCATTTTTTATAAAGCCAAATTGGCGAGTTGTGTAATACATACAGGAGCTGGGGCATCCAAATCATTTTAATCAAGTTACACGGGCCTGCCACAGATATTGGCAAACGTTTCCAGACTTTTATTTTACCCCTGGTTTTGATCAACAGGGGATCAATATTATCTGTCGTATATTGTTGAAGATCTTTAGAAATGTTTATGCCTAGGTATTTGAATTTGTTCACAACCAGGATCTGGGCTACCTCCATGGGTAAAGAACCCATCAGAGGGTCCACTGGTAACAAGCTGGACTTTGCCCAGTTTATCTTTAGTCCAGAAATTTGGCCAAAGCCATTAAAGATATTCATGGCCTCCCGAAGGTAATCCTGTGCATCGCTAAGGAAGAGGAGAAGATTGTCTGCATATAATGCAACTTTTTCTTCCAGATCTCCTCTTCTAAAGCCCCTCACCTGGTCCGATGATCTAAGAGCAATAGCCAGAGGTTCGATTGCAATGGCAAAGAGGAGGGGTGACAGGGGACATCCCTGTCTCGTCCCTCTCCCCAGTTCAAACTTATCGGACTGCTCTCCGTTCACCCTTACTCTAGCCTCTGGTGCGCTATAGAGCATTTTCACCCAGTTGATGAAACCCAGGCCCAGTTGGGCCATATCCATGGCCTTCCACAGGTACTGCCACTCCAAACTGTCGAAGGCCTTGGCGGCGTCAAGAGACAGGATAACCCTCTCCCCATCCTCGTTTGACGGGACCTGGAGATTCAGATATAGCCGTCTTATATTAACACTAGTTGTTCTTCCAGGAATAAACCCCCGACTGGTCGGGGTGAATACGTTTTGCTATCACCCTGTTTAATCTGGTCGTCAAAACCTTCGCTAAGATCTTCATGTCAGTGTTTAACAGGGCAATAGGCCTGTAAGAGGCTACATCCAATGGGTCTTTACCTTCCTTGTGTATGATAATTATATTAGAGTCCATCATTGAGGAAGGGAGCTCACCATGTACTAGTGAATTATTCAATACCGTCAACAGCTCGGGTAGTAACACCTTGCCGTAATGCCGGTATATCTCGGCTGGGAGGCCATCTGGTCCTGGGAATTTCTGCCTTGCCATCTCGTTGGTAATACACGTTATCTCCTAGAGTTATAGGGCGGCCCAGCTCAGCTCTGTCCATCTCACTGAGGAAAGGTAAATTCAAATCCCCAAAGAAGATGTACATTGCTTCGCTCACCTCCCCCTGCCGGGATCTATAAAGATATTCATAGTACGTTTTGAACTAATCCACTATTTCTGGCGTGTATGACGTCACTCTCCCATCCGCCGTGGTGATCGTAGGCACCAGAGGTGGGGGAGTTTGCCCTAACTAGTTGTGTCAGCATCCGCCCCACACTTTCCCCTTCTCCAAAGGCAGCTCGTCTCTGGAAGAGATATTTGTTCTCTACTCTTCGAATAGTTATTAGTCGATAGTTTTGTTGCTCCTCTATCCAGGTCCTAAGTGTCTCTGGTGTCAGGTTATTAATGTATTGTCCTTCCGCAGTTGTTACCCTCTCTCCAATTACTCTCTCCCAGTCCTTAGTCTGCTTTTATTTTTGAAATCTGCTGTATCATCATTCCGCGCAAATAGGCCTTCAACGTGTCCCATACTATTCCTACCGAGGCGGTGCCCCGGTTCAAATCGATAAAATCCCCCAGGGATATCAATACATCCCTGGGGTCTCCCATCAGTTCAATCCAGAAGGGGCTCAGCCTCCACTCCCCAGGAGAGCTACATTTTCCCAATTCCAATGATACTATTACCGGGAATAATCTGACAGGCCCCTTGGTTTGTAGCTCACGTTTTTTATTAAGGGCATCATCTCCTCGTTTCCCACAGCCAAGTCGATCCTGGAAAGGGTAGAGTGAGTCTTGGAAAAGCAGGAGTATTGTCGGACCTCCGGATTCCGTACTCTCCAAATATCTCTCAATCCAGTTTCTGTCAAAGTCAGATAACCGACTATCTGCTGCTCTACTTGTGTGTATCACTGGGGGAAATCTACTTTCCGGTCCATTACCGTATTAAAATCCCCTGCCATTAGCACCGGTACTCCAGGTTTATCCAATGCAAACGCGATAAGATCACAAAGAACCACAAGGTCAGGGGGGGGGGATACACATTTGCCAATATGCAGGTTTTATTTTCGATCGTACAAAATAAAAAAATATATCGCCCCTGTTCATCCATCTTAGCCTAAATGCAAGAAAAGGCCACCCCAGTTTTAATAAGGGTACTCACCCCTCTGGAATAGGAGGTGTGGACCGAGTGAAACTGTATGGGGTAGTCCCGCCACCTCAGTTGGGGACTAGTGATCTTTGTAAGGTGTGTCTCCTGTAGGCAAAGTATCGCTGCCGCATATGTTTTTGCAATCAGGAGAACTGCTGCTTTTTTCTCTGGATCTCCCAGTCCCCGCACATTCCAAGAGCATAAATTCAAATTTTTAATCTGAGTGCTTCCAGCCATAGTATTCCAGTTTTCTATCTAACTTGTGATCAAGTGACCAGTGCCTTTTAACATTTGTGAATTTTACTTGTGCCAATTTAAAAAAAATTCTAACCCAATATTGCACAATTCCAAAAGTGTAATTTCTTTCAAACAACCTTGTGTACCAAGCATACCAATCGTGCCACTTCCCCAAATGCATACCTTTCTTCAGACTTGTACATCTGTACATCCTTCTCACCTGCCCTTTGGGCCTAATTAGGGGCATTCTAATGTGACCGTTAGCTTTCGTTTTTAGTGTTCTTAGTGTCTTTGACCTCCATTCTTTACACTCTTCCCTCCCTAACCCACCCCTCCCTCCGTAAACCCCACATCCAAACCAACAAACACAAAAACATACAACAAAAAAAACACACATGGAGAGTTCTTTGCCATGCCCCTTACCAACCAGGGGCAATACGCTCATAACTCCCCCGCACCCCTACCCCCCTCCTCCTCCACCCCCCTTTTTTATACAACAATGTGCTTATGTGACTTAAACTAATTCATCATGTTAGTGAAATTCTAGAATAATACAGTCAGAGCATACTGCAGTCTCCTCTTGTAGGTTGGAATCCAATCCTCCACCCCCTCTGGGGTGTCAAAAAAAACAGTCTCCCCCAGTCTGGCAGGGTATAACAAGGCATAATTCACTTTTAATTGCTGCAACTTGCGCTTGACCTCTCCGAACTTTGCTCTACGTTTTTGTAGGTCAGGTGAAAAGTCGGGGTACATCGAGACCCTATTGCCGTTGTACAATATGTTACCCATTTCTCTAGCTTTATTTAAAATGATCATTTTGTCTCTGTAATGGAGTGTTTTTAACAAAAGAGATCTAGGGGGGGCACCTGACTGGGGAGGTCTAGAGGGGACCCTATGGGCTCTTTCTATTGAAAAATAGGGTGAAAGGGACTGTTCCCCAAATAATTCCCTGAGCCATTTTTCCAAAAAATTTATAGGATCCGGGCCTTCGGGGAGCCCCACTATCCTAATATTCTTCCTACGCATCCTGTTCTCCATTTCATCAATCCTTGTCTGATAATTGGTCATCTGGTCCCTCATGATTTTAATCTCCCGTTTCAGGGGGTTCAGATCGTCCTCTATCAGGCCAACCCTCCTCTCTAGAGCAGTAGTCCTTTCCCGCACTTTTTGTATATCATGTCTAATAAAAGACAGTTCTTCCCGCACCGACTTAATTTGGTCAGACATTTCAGTTTTACAAGAATTGCTAGCAGGATTTCCTTTAAAGATGGTTCTGTTGCTCCCGAGGGATCCATATGGGAGGGTGTACCCAAGTGTCCCTGGATTTCCGCCATCCCCTCGCTCAATGATTTTCCAGAGGGGGCGGTTGCCCCCTTCATAGGGGTTGCCTGTCCCTGACCCCCACTCTTCCTAGTGGTATTAGCTCCAGATTGAGGTTTAGATAACATGGTGGCGTGTTGAGTTTGTAGACTGTTTTTTTTGGGGGGGGGGGGGGTCTGTCCCAGCGTATGAGAGAATTCCTTTAATCTGGCAGCGGCTGCCTGGCTCACCTTTGTGGTGCGCAGCGTTATCCAAAAAGGAATAAGGGAGTAAAGAAGGGAGGGAGGTCAGATAAACAATAATGGGCAAGCAGCTTCACAGTGTCAAATCCAATCAGGTCTCTCAACTTCGCCCCAAAAAAAAAAAAAATGGGAGGAGGGGGGGGGGGTAATAGAGATATACTGTCACTGCCTTATCTTCCGCCCTTCTTTCCCTATAAACAAGCAACCATAGGAGAGAGCATCAGTCCTCATATAGAAGATAGAAGTTACTGGGAAGAGAAAGCCACCACTCCTCCTCTATGCCAAACAAGGCCCAGAAATAGTTTCCACTACAGTTGAAAGTTAGTGACTAGGAAGAGGGGGACAGCTATTGGGAAACAGTCCATCCATAAAAATAAAGTTCATCACAATGTCATATTATAAAATGATCTCACCCAGCCTTGGTCTTGCTACGTTTCAGATTCAGTTTTGCCAAGCAAGGAGCCACGTTCCTCCGCTGTGCTGCACTATGCTTTAAAGGTTCCAAATTCCGGGGGGGGGGGGGGGGGATCTCTCATATCCTTCAACCTGTATCTGTAAAAAGGGGGGGCAGTCTCTCACACTGCCGCTGCTCCCCGTCCAAAAAAATTTTGTTTTTGGGAAGCAGGTTCTCCCTATGCTGGCTGTAGTGCCGCCGGTGACCACCGATGTCCACCGGCGCCCTGTATCTAGGGATATCCCTGCTTCTTAGCCGCACCAACAGCCTCTCTCAGCCCAGCATGCCGGAGGCTTTACTCAGGGAGAGCGACAGCCACGCGAATCTGGCCCCCCAATGCCCGGTCTCCCTGCGCGGCCTAAACCGCGTCTATTGCTGCGCGTCGCGGCATCCGATAAACCCCAGCTGGGGAAAGCAGGAGAAGGTAGGAGAGAAGCGAGGGGGGGGGGAAGGACACACGTTCTCACTCAGGCGTCCACATCCGGTCACGCCCCTATCGGTGCCACAATCTGCACCCGCCAGAGCCTTCTTAGATGCCTGGTCCGCAGACCAGCATTTCAACCAAATCAGGTGACGTAGCACCTGAGCAGATACTGAGGCTCTAGAAAGAAAGGGGGCCGTATCGAAGGCCGCATCGCAGACATACTTAAGGCCATGCACCAACTGGTCCGCCAGTTGCACGCAGACCGGGGAAGAATGTTGCTTTTCCAACTCACGCAACAACTTTGCCCATTCAGTAAGTGTCTGGGAGACCAGGGCCATGGCCAATACTGTCTGCAATGCTGAGCCCACCACCGTAAACATGGACCAGGCAACCGCCTCGGCCCTCCCATCAGCAGGGTCCTTAACCACTTGCCGCCCGTCCTATAGAGGATTGACGGCGGCAAAGTGGTTTCAAAATCCTGACTGGACGTCATATGACAGGGGCGCGCATCGCGGCGATCGTTGCTGCGGGGTGTCAGTCTGACACCCCGCAACACCGATCTAGGTAAAGAGTCTCTGACCTCTTTACCTCTCTCCGACGGAGACTCTTCACCACGTGATCAGCCGTGTCCAATCACGGCTGATCACATGTAAACAGGAAAAGCCGGTCATCGGCTTTTCCTCACTCGTGGAGAGGAGAGCCGATCGGCTGCTCCTCTGACAGGGGGGGGGGGGGGGTTTGTGCTGATCCATTATCAGCACAGGCCCCCCCCCCCCGAGGATGCCCACTGGACCACCAGGGATGCCACTAGACCACCAGGGAAGCCCACCATAAGGTATGCCACCCTAGACCACCAGGGATAATGGATGCCAATGCATGCCAATCAGTGCCCACAATGGGCACCACTGATTGGCAGGCATTGTTTGGCACTGATTGGCATCCATTAGTACAGTACAGTGCCACCTATCAGTGCCGATCGTTGCCCACCCGAGCCGCCGATCGGTGCCCACCCGTGCCCGTCAGTGCAGCCCCATCAGTGAAGGAGAAAACTAACTTATTTACAAAGTTTTGTAACTGAAACAAAAAAAAACATTTTTTTCAAAATTTTTGGTCTTTTTTATTTTTTAGCAGAAAATAAAAATTGCAGGGGTGATCAAATACCACCAAAAGAAAGCTCTATTTGTGGGAATAAAATGATAAAAATTTAGTTTGGGTACAGTGTAGCATGACCGCGCAATTGCCATTCAAAGTGCAACAGCGCAGAAAGCTGAAAATTGGTCTGGGCAGGAAGGTGTATAAGTGCCCAGTATGGAAGTGATTAAAGGCAGGAGTCCCCTCCACCGGAATCATGGTTACCTCATTTAAACTGGATACCGGGGGGGGGGGGGGGGTCAACAAATCAGGGGAGATGTCAATTTTTTTCAGGAAATTCTCCTCGAAAGGGGTAACGCACCGCCATGCGTTTTTGGGACCTAAAAGGCCCGCTGCGGTCGTTCCCATTCTTTGTAGATAAATTTATCAAAGTAAGTTGGGTAGGGAAACGGCTTGTGAGACCCAAAAGGGACCGACGCCTCAGATGCCCCCAAAGTATACTCCATTTTTAGGGTATCTCACACCGCTGTAATAAGTGCTCCTACAAGCGCCCTTTCCTGCGCTGACCCGGACACTGAATCATCCTCACTGTCCGAACGGTCCTGGTCCGCTTCCTCTGAAAATTCAGAACAGGGACCGGTTGCCACAGAAAGGCCAGTGTCCGAATCAGAGCTTTCCCCAGAAGACGGTGGGGGGAGGGGGGCGTTTTCACCCCCTTGTGCCCGCACGCCGCTTCCACCCTGGCAAAAAAAGACTCCAGGACCACCGACAAGGCGTCCATAGGCACCGCAGGTGCAGGTTGCCACAGCAGGCATGTCTGGGGAAGAAGCGCCAGCTTCTGGCGCCATGCTAACCCACCCAGCCTGACACCCGTTAGGGATCGCAGGCCAGTTACACAAAAAGTCCACCCTCCTAGCTGCCCCCCGCAGGACTCACCACCCCGGCCTAGGTATTGCGCTGTGCTGCCATCCACTCTCCCTCATGAGGTGTTCTGTTCAATTCACGCCGTTCCAGAAGGATAACCAGCGCTAGAGGCAAAAACCAAGCTGAGACTACAAGAACATGGCCGCTGGCCGCCTCAGCAAGAAAAAAACACCTGAGGGCTCCAAAAGATGGCCGCCGGACTTCCTGACTAAAGCTACAGGAAAATGGCCGGCAGACTTCCTGACTAAAGCTACAGGAAAATGGCGCCCCCATGCTGACCCTCCATGCGGTGGCCTCCTTTATCACAATGTGCACACCAGAACACCCCACTACAAAAATAGGGAACATAACAGCGGACCCCCACACCAGCGCAGCCCCCTCGCCGGAAACGGAGCCCCCCAGAAAACCCCCATTCAGTCACGCAGCGGCCCAACTATGGGGAGGAGGGAAAGGACAGGGAAAGAAGAAGAGAATGAGGACCCCCCCCCCCAATTCGACCTCCCAGGGAATGCCCAGCTGTTCCATCCTGCCGAGACAGGTGGAACCATACTTACCCCTCCTGTGGGGACTGCTGGACGCATTCCGGACAGACCCATCACCCGAGCGGTACGGGGCGGCTGTCGGAGCATATAGCTCGCCGGCCACCCCTGGATCAGACGGGGCATGTCGTGTCTGACCCAGCGCGTAGCCAAGGCCTGCTCACGCTCGATGGCTGGGCTGGGGAGACTACCAGGATCTATAATTTCCAGCATTCTCTAATTCTAATTTAAAACTCTGTTAATCACACAACCCGGGACCTTCGGGAAATGAATGCAACTATGAAAAAAACATCAAAAGCAAAAAATAAATCAAACTTAACACATTGCCAGAGAACAGCCCTTAATCAAATCAAAGATAGAAAGGGCATAATAATAAAACCCTCGGACAAGGGAGGGAACCTTGTCATACAAACTACTGAGGACTATATTGCCATGTGCTATAAAATCCTGGAGAATCCCTCTTGGTATCGTCGGATCTCTCCATCCAAGATCCACGATTACCAACGGGAATTCTTTAGGATTATAGACACGTTTTTCTAACAATCTCATCTCGAAAAACACACAATATTTTCTAAAAGTACAACACCCCATTACCCCTACTTTCTACGCCCTACCCAACACACAAATCAACATCTTCCACCTGGTAGACCCATCTCAGGGATAGGATGCCTTACTCATCAAGCTAGCTCTTTTATAGACGACTACCTACGTCCACACGTGGAAAGTCTACCAACATATCTCAAAGACACCATTCACATTTTGAGTGTTTTAGATGGTCTGTCAGTTCCTCCTCACACTATTCCTGCCTCCATAGACGTGGAGGCCCTTTACTCTAGCATCCCTCACAAGGGGGTTGCAATTACTTCACAACACTCCACTTCCATTCCTTGTTATAAACCTTTTCCTAACAGTGTGAATATCTCAATAAATGTGGGGATCCGCTTTTGCATATCCACGCAGACCTTTTTAGGGGGGGGAGCATCCTCACAGTCACGTAAGCCTCTACCGTCCACTACACTATCTGTGCATTTACAGTTCTTCGGTAAGGGTTTCCTTTTATGGACCCTTGATACACACTTTGCATATGAAATCATGCTAACATTTGAATTATGTGTACTGTTGAAGCTTTTATACATCTTCCCAATACATGGGACATCGCTGCGCATGCACAGAGTCATGTACACAATAGAAAATGTTTTCCTCTGTAGACATCCAACTTGTATTAATTGTTTAAAAGATAAATGTGAATATATTATGTGTGAGCATACTAGATGCACTCCTATGTGTACATCCATACTCTTTAGTTGGATTTAATATTTGTATAATGTTTTTTTATATGTTTTTTTCTTTTTGCATAGGGCGTTATATATATATATATATATATATATATATATATATATATATATATATATATATATATATATATATATGCGCACCACCGGAAGTTCGTCATCCGACACCATATTGGTACACCCGAAGATATGGATGTGCAACATCTTATAACGCCCAGACATGCACTCCGGCGGTTCCACAAACAGGATGTACCCCAGAAGGCCAAACAGATGCCGGGCTGTGGCAGTTGCCTCTCTTAAAGGGAAGGCAAGTTACCACAACATGAAGCAGGGCAAAATCCTTCAGGTATTTATGCCAACAGATATTAGGCACACCTGGTCGATCACCTAGAAGAGGGACCGATGACTACAGTTAACAGAACCAAAGAAAACAAACAAAAAAAAAAACATTGCTGTGTGTGTGTACTCCTGGAGAGACATAACCTGATCGCACGCAACTCCAGGACGTTGATAGATAGACGAGACTCTTCGATGTCCAGAGGCCCTGGGCCGATCGAAGGCCCAGAACCCACTCCCTCCCCACAGCCAATCAGGCTGGCATCCGTCGTGATCTCCGTCCAATGGAGAGGAAGAAAAGACTTCCCGGTCCGCAGGGCCGGTGACCGTAGCCAAAGAAGCGAGGCCTTGGTCAGATGGCCCACGCAGATCTGACAATCCAGAGATGCCGGGGATTTGTCCAATTTGGATAAGATTTCCCTCTGCAAGACCCAAGTGTGAAACTGGGCATACGGGACCGCCTCGAAGGTGGATACCATGAGGCCCAGAACCCGTATGCAAAAACGTAGACACGACCACTTGGGGGGACAGCAGCAACCGCACGGCGGAGTGAAGGGTCTGCAGTTTGATTGGCGGAAGAAAAATCCTTGCAGAGTCCAGAATCAACCCCAAGTATTCCAGGCGTTGGGCCGGGAGCAACACTGACTGCTGGAGGTTCAACAACCAGCCCAACTCTTGCAAGGCTTGCATGGCGATCGCCACATTGTCCCTCGGTTCTGAAGCCGACGCAGCTTGAAGGAGGAGATCGTCCAGGTAGACCACGACCGCGATTCCCCCAGCTGTCTCCGCAACGGAAGAACCGGTGCTAGGACCTTGGTGAAAACCCGGGCAGCCGAAGACAGGCCAAAAAAGGAAAACTGATAGTGTGCGTCCCCGACCGCAAAGCGCAGGAAACGCTGGTGCCCGACACAGATGGGGACATGCAAATGTACACGTCCTTGATGTCCAGGGAGGCCAGGAAAAGCCCCTGATGAAGCGCAGCCACCACAGAACAAAGCGGACTGCATCCTGAACCTCCGTACTTTCACAAAACAATTGAGGGCCTTGAGATCCAGGATCAGACGGACCCCTTCCTTCTTTGGAACTATGAACAGATTGGAGTAGAAACCCCAAAACCTTTCTGAAACTGGTACAGGAACTACCACCCCCTGAAGGAGTAAGTCCTGCACCGCCCCAAACAAAGCCTGCCGACGAGGCGGGGAAAGATTGGAGGGAAAAAACCTGTCTGGTGGACAGGAAAGAAACTTTTCGGTAACCGGACAAAATGAGTTTGCGGACCCACTGGTCAGAAAAAAAAGGAAGTTCACCGGTCCGCAAATCACCGAAGGCGACCCCCCACACGCAAGTCGGGCGGGGGTAAACATTCATTCGGAAGAGGGCTTGTCCGCTGACTTGTTTGGCTTGCGATGCAAAGGACGCGTCGGTCCACACGCGAGAGCCTTGTTGGGCTGGGCGGAAGGAAAAAAAATAGGATTTTTTGTACTTACTGTAAAATCCTTCTCTGTCCATGGACGGATACAGCTCCTTAAATCTTGACAAAGTGGGTTATGTTCCTGTTCATAGGAGAGGACTAGGCAGAACATGTTAGTTATCTTAAAACATGTAACTTTAACAGTTGAACAGCCCCGCCAAGGGGGGCGGACCCTCCGTACATAACCCTCCACCCTGCAGTCAGCAGCCTCAGTTCAGAGAAAAGCAGTACAAACTAAAAAAGGAGGAGGGGTGGGCGCTGTGTCCATCCATGGACGACAGAGAAAAGGATTTTTACGGTGAGTACAAAAAAAATTCTATTTTCTCTTATCGTCCATGGACAGACAGCTCCTCAATTCTTGACAAAGTGAGATGTCCCCAAGCAGTGTCAGAAAAAACGAGGGGTGGGAACAGCAATCAAAAGAAGACTTAACTTCACCCCAAACAGAGCTCCTCAATGGAGGAGTTGCAACCTCAAACAGCCGCCTGCAAAACCTTGCAGCCAAAGGAAGCATCCAAAAATGCACACACCTCAACCTCGCCGTCTTACACACCTTGAAGACAGATGCTAGATGTTGGAAAGCCCAGGAGGCACCAATTGCCCTGGTTGAATGCGCCGTGACAAGAAAGGGAGGCCCCCGCCCCTTAAGAACATAGGCCTGGATGACGATCTGCCTGATCCATCTAGAAAGGTGGCCAATGAGACCGCCAGGCCCTTCTGTGGACCAGACACCAACACGAACAATGAGTCAGAACTCCGGAACGGAGCAGTAGCAGACAGGTACACCCGTAGGGCACGTACCACGTCCAAGGTAGGTAGCGCAGCCTCCTGGGATGCGACGGCCGAGGACACAAGGATGGAAGCACAATGTCCTCGTTTAGGTGAAAAGCCGAAACTACCTTAGGAAGGAATGAATGTTGCGGGCGTAGCACCGCTTATCCTTATGGAGGACCAAGAAAGGTGACTTGCAAGACAAGGCCGCCAATTCAGAAACCTGACCGATGTAATGGCAACTAGAAAGGCAACTTTCTGAGAAAGCGTTAAGTCGAATCTCCCTGATGTTCTCAAAGGGAGGTTCCTGAAGAACCGAGAGCACTAGCGTCAAGTTCACGGAGGAAGCGGTGGTCTAATCGGGGGAACCACATGTCGGACCCCCTGCACAAACGTACTTACCAGTGAGTGAGCCGCCAGTGAGAAGACGGCCATGGCTGAAATCTGCCCCTTAATAGTGCTTAAGGCAAGTTTTAGATCAACTCCGCACTGTAGGAACAGCAGGATCCGAGAAACCGAATATGTCCATGGGCGCCAGGCCATCTCTTCACGCAGAGATGCAGACCTTCCAAGTGCAATGGTAGATCGTCGGGGAAGAAGATTTACGAGCACTCAACATGGAGATTACCGAACCTGACAGACCACGGTCCCTTAGTACCTGGTTTTCAATAGCCATGCCATTAAAGCCAGTGACTGTAAAACAAGATGAACTATGGGACCTTTCAGATAGAAGGTCCTCCCGCATTAGCAGCCTCCAGGGAGCGTCAGCTACCATTCTCAAGAGATCGGCGTACCAGGGACTTTGGGACCAATCTGGGGCGATTAGAATCACCAGAATCCCCTCGGCCTCCACTCTGCGGAGCAAACGAGGAAGCAATTTCATTGGGGGGAAAGGCATAAATACCCCATGGAGCCACCAACGCGTCCGACGCGTCTGCCCAGGGATCCCTGGACCTGGTCACAAACCGACACCTTGCGATTGAGTCGAGACCAGGAGATCCACAACTGGTGTGTCCCAATTCTGACAAAGTAATTGAAACACCTCCAGATGTAACGACCATTCCCTTTGGTCCAGCATCTGGCAGCTCAGATAGTCGGCCTGCCACTTTTCTACACCCGGATGTAAACAGCCGATAGAGCCGGCACGTTCCTTTTGGCCCAACTTAGGATGTGAACGACTTCCGATACTGCGGTCGAGCTCCTTGTTCCTCCCTGATGGTTGACAGAAGCCACCGCCGTGGCATTATCAAACTGGAACCTGACCAGACGCCCTTGAAGAGGCACAGTCTGATCACTCGAAGTTCAAGGACATTGATCGGCAGGCGATATTCGTCCGGAGTCCAGCAACCCTGGGACTGGACCCCCCAGACTCCCCTCCAAACCGTGAGGCTGGCGTCCGTCGTGATCACAGTCCCATGTAAAGGAAGGAACGACCTCCCGGACTTAAGAACCGGGGATCTCAGCCGCCTTCTCAGCAGGCCTTGACCAGGTGACTTACTTGAATCTAGAGACAATGGAGATCTGTTCGAATTGGACAGGATCTCCTCCTGCAATACTCAAGTGTGGAATTGGGCATACAGAACTGCCTCAAAATGAGGCCACCATGAGGCCCAGAACTCGCATGCAAAAAAAACTGAGACACGACCATTTGCGGGATGCTAACAATTTCACCGCCGACTGGAGCATCTAACTGCTCCAAAGGAAGGAAAAAAACGTTGCCTCCGAAGAGTCCAGGATCAAGCCTAGGTACTCCAGACGCTGAGTCGGTACCAACACAGACTTCTGTATGTTCAGTACCCAACCAATGTCCCGGAGGGTCTGACTGGCTATAAACATGCCCTCCTCTAATTCTGAGCCAGAAGCAGCTCTCAGAAGAAGAACGTCCAAGTAGCCCACGATAGCAATGCCAGATCGGGGCGAGCACCTTGTTAAAAACTCTTGGTGCCGACGCTATGCCAAATCGCAAAGCGCAGAAACCTCCGATGGCTGTTGCAGATGGGGACATGCAAGCATGCATCCTTGATGTCCAGGGACGCCAGAAAAACCCCCGGATGGAGCGCAGCAACCTCTGAACGAATGGCTTTCATCCTGAACTTCGCAGCCTCACAAGGTATTGAGGGCCCTGAGGTCCAAGATTGGACAGACACCGTCCTTCCTTGGGGCTACCAACAGATTCGAATAGAATCCCTGAAACCTTTCCACCAGGGGCACAGGTAAAATTACTCCGCACCAGAGCAAGTCTTGTACTGCTCCCATCAAAGCAGACCGACGAGCCGGAAGGAGAGGAAGATTTGAGGGAAAGATCTGTTTGGTGGACAAGAAGAAACTATCTTATACCCCTAAGTGACCACCTCACAGACCCACTGGTCAGAGCAGGGAGGTCCACCGAGCTGCAAACTAGCTAAGCCATCCCCCCCACCCTTGAGTCGGGCGGGGGCAAAATTTCATGCGGTAGCAGGTATGTTCGCGTATGCACCCAGGGACGCTTCTGTCCCCCAGCTGGAGCCTTGTCAGTCTGGGAGGATCTGCCGGCTGACCTAGACTGACGAAAATACCGCTTCTGCGTGGAATAGGAGGGCCCCGGCCAACGGCGCGGCTCTTTCCCCTCAGAGGACTGCGGGAGAAGTGTGCTCTTACCTCCAGTGACATCCTTAATAATGTTGTCAAGCGAGGTACTAAAAAACCTCTGAAAGGCAATCTCTGCCAGAGCTCACTTGGATGCTTGGTCAGCAGAACAGCATTCCAGCCAATCAGGCGGCGCAGATACAGAGGCTTTGGAAATCATTTTACATACACACACCGAGTATGTATTAGTGTATATGGTTTTACTGTGGCACCAAAAGGCGCGCATGTCTGGAGTGTGGGAGGAAACCCACGCAGACACAGGGAAAACATGCAAACTCCAGGCAGATGGCGACGAGGTCCGGGTCGAACCAGTGACCCCTTGTTGCCAGGTGAGGGAGATAACCACTACACACCACTGTGCTGCCCTCCATTAAGTGAATGTCTGAGACCCCAAAGTCGCAGCCAATATAGGTCGCAACACTGACCCCAGCATGCTGAACCTGGAGCCGGAAACCGCTTCGGACCTCCTATCAGTAGGGTCCTGGAGGATAACTGACCGCCATGCGCTGGGGGACCACAAAGGACAAAGCGTCCGATTTGTGTGACCCAAAAGGAGAGACTCCTCTGCGGAAGTCCCAGCTGCACAGCATCAGAAGTGCACTCATAAGTGCCCTGACAAATACTCCTGAGAAGATGGCGGGGGGAATGGGGCGCTTTTTTACCCTGGCAACAAACGATTCTGGGACTGTCTACAACGCGCATGTGATGAAAAAACTGAGAATGAACTGTGCGCAGTTCAGAAAGCCAGTGCTAGAGGCCAAACCCACTCCAAAATGTCTGCCAGACGCCTCAGATAAAAAGGGCGCGGACCACAAGAAAATGGCCGCCCGCAATACCGACCTGTGCTACAGCGCGGCCACGACAAAACGGCCGCCAATGGAAGTTTCAATATAGAAAAAAATCACACTAAAAATGGCGTTAGCACCCGAGCCCCAGGATGTGGAAGAGAAGGCCTGCAGAGACTACCCAGGAGACAGACCCCCCCCCCCCTCACAGGAAGCAGACGCCGGCGCCCCACGGTCCCCCACAGGGACTTGGAGCCCCCCCCACAGGTACATTTACACCCCTGGTCGCAGCGGACCCTAGGGCAGGAGGGGAAAGTGCGACAGAGCAGATAAAGGGAGGACAGGAGAACCCCTAATCCCGGGAATGCCCAGCTATTCCATCCTGCCGAGACTAGAGGAACCATACTTACCCGTCCTTGCGAGGACATGCTGGCGCGTCCCTGACAGACCCACAACCGATGGTACGGAGTAGCTGTCGGCCCAGTCCACTATGAGTGAGCCAGCAAGCAGCCCAGTCATATGTGGCCCCCCGAGCATGTGCTCACCGGCCACCCCTGGAGCCATGGGGTACGTCGTGGCAGAACCAGCACGAAGCTAAGGACTGGCACGCTCGATAGCCAGAACTGGAAAGACTACAAGGATCTATAATATCCAGCTCGTCGCCCAGCCGGCAGTTGATAGAAGATATCACAATAAAATAAAAAATTCTTCAGGACTCTGGGGGCAAAGGAAGCCCCGTCCTCCTCTGCTAGGCAGGAAAAAAAAACAGGCTGCTGACTGCAGGGTGGAGAGTTATGCAAAGAGGGACCGCCCCCTGGGCGGGGCTTTACAACTTTGTTAAAGCTACATGTTTTAAGATATCCAACATGTTCTGCCTAGTCCTCTATGAACAGGAACAGAACCCACTTTGTCAAGATTTAAAGGAGCTGTGTCCGTCTATGGACGAAAAGAGAAAAAACGATTGCGAGCGGAAAAAAAGGGGCCCTGCCTGCGACGGGGCTCCTTGCCTTTTTTTGCCTGTGGGAGAAAAACAGGATTTTTATAACAGCTTACCTGTAAAATCCTTTTCTTGGGGTACACCACGGGACACAGAGCCAGCCATTACATAATGGGTTAAGGGTCACCAGCGTTGATTGGACACTGGCACAACCAATAGAAGACAGTTCCACTCCATATAACCCCTCCCATCAGGGGAGCACCTCAGTTTTTGTAGCAAAGCAGTAAGGTTCCCATAAGAAGCGGGGGACCTCTGTGTCCCGTGGTGTACTCCAAGAAAAGGATTTTACAGGTAAGCTGTTATAAAAATCCTGTTTTCTTTATCGTACACCACGGGACACAGAGCCAGTCATTACATAATGGGACGTCCCAGAGCAATGCTCAATATGAAGGGTGGGAGACCCAGATCAAATAGGCCGCTTGCGGACAAGAAGCCCTATACTGCTGCCTGCAGCACACTTCGCCCGAAGGCGGAATCCTCATGTCCTTTCACATCTATTTGATAGAATTTGGAAAATGTATGGACTGAAGACCAAGTTGCAGCTTTACAGATCTGAGCCATCGAAGCCTGGTGGTGCACTGCCCATGAAGCACTTATCGCCCTGGTAGAGTGCGCCTTAACAGAAAAAGGAGGAGTCCTGTTCTTTAAACCATAAGCTTGAACAATTACCTGTCTAATCCACCTGGAAATGGTGGATTTTGATGCCGCTTGGCCCTTCTTGGGACCATCTGGCAAAATAAACAAAACATCTGTTTTACGTATCTGAGCGGTTGCTTGCAGATGCACTCTCTAGATCTAGTGAGAGCGGTAAAGGTGTAACAACTTTTCCCCCGCCGTCCGCGGGTTTGGAAAAAAAGAAGGCAAAACAATGTCTTGATTCAAGTGAAAAGCCGACACTACCTTAGGTAGAAAGGCAGGATGGGATCGTAGTACAATTTTTTCCTTGTGACAATTTAGATAAGGCTCTTTACAAGAAAGAGCTGCTAGTTCTGATACTCTCCTAGCAGAAGCAATAGCAATCAAAAAGGCCAATTTCCTACTTAATATAATTAAAGGAATATGGCGAATAGGTTCAAAAGGTTGCTTTTGCAACACTGACAATACCAAATTCAAATCCCATGGACACAAGGGAGACCTGACTGGAGGATTTATCCTCAGTACCCCCTGAATGAAGGCCCGAACTAGGGAATGAGATGCTAATGGTCTCTGAAAAAATACTGATAGAGCCGATATTTGACCCTTGATGGTACTAAGGGCTAATTTCATATCCACTCCTAACTAGCAAAAGGCAAGAATCCTGCTTATTTCATATTTCTGAGGGTTCCAACTTCTAGATTCACACCAGGAAACGTATGCTTTCCAGACTCTATGATAGATGAGTCTGGAGGCTGGCTTTCTAGCATTAATGAGCGTAGAAAGAGCTGGACCAGAGAGACTCCTCTCTTTTTCAAAATGTGGGTCTCAGCAGCCAGGCCGTCAAATTTAGCCCTTGTAAGGAAGGGTGGAATACTGGACCCTGTGACAGCAGGTCGTGTCGACGCGGAAGCTTCCAGGGCCTTCCTTTCGCCATCTTTACGATCTCGGCGTACCAAGGCCTCCTGGGCCAGTTTGGGGCCACTAGGATTACTGGTATCCCCTCCTCTTTGATCCTGCGAAGAAGTCTTTGTAGAAGAGGGATCGGGGGGAATGCATAGATTAGTGAGAACGGATTCCACGGAGCTATTAGAGCATCTACTCCGTAGGGCAGAGGATCTCTCGTCCTGGACACAAAGTTGTCCAATTTCTTGTTGAACCTGGAGGCTAGCAGGTCTACATCTGGGTTTCCCCATCTCAGACATATGGCCTGAAAGACCTCGGGGTGGAGAGACCACTCTCCTGGTAATAGCTGCTGACGACTCAGATAGAAAACTGGCAAGCGGACTATCCCCGGGATGAAGATTGCAGAAAGGCAAGGTACATGCTCTTCTGCCCATGTCAAAATCCGGTTCACCTCCTTTTGAGCAGCCCGACTGCGGGTGCCTCCTTGGTGATTGATGTAAGCTACTGCCGTAGCATTGTCGGATTGAACCCGAACTGGGTGGCCCTGTAACCTGTATGTCCAGGTTTTGAGGGCTAGATATACTGCCCTGATCTCTAGTACATTGATGGGCAGGATCCCTTGGGTCTTGGCCCAGGTTCCCTGGGCAGAAGCCTCTTCGAATACTGCACCCCAGCCCGATAGGCTGGCATCCGTAGACACCACCTTCCAGGAGACCGGGAGAAAGCATTTTCCCTTCCGTAAGTTCTTGGCTTCTAGCCACCAATTGAAGCTTTGGCGTACTTGCAAGGACAGGCGCATGGGTATATCCAGAGCTTGGCTCTTCCTGTTCCAGGCGGCTAAAATATTGCCTTGAAGCAGTCTCGAATGAAACTGGGCGTAAAGGACAGCCTCGAAGGAGGCTACCATCTTCCCCAATAGCCTCATGCAAAGGCGAATAGACTGCCTCTTGTTTGCTTTGACCTTGTGGATCAGATCTTTCAGAGACTGTATCTTTGGCTCTGGCAGTTATACCTTGTTTTGGGCTGTATCTATGATCATGCCCAAGTACACTATCCTTCTTTGGGCCTGAAGAGAGGATTTTTGTAAGTTTATAATCCATCCTAAATGCTCCAGGTATCTTACTGTAGTGAGCACAGCGTGATCTAATCCCTCTTTTGACTGATCTATCACCAGTAGATCGTCTAGATGGGCTGTTACCGCTATGCCCTGTGTCCTCAGATTTGCCAACAGGGGAGCTAGTACCTTTGTGAATACTCTGGGCGCGGTGGCTACACCAAAGGGCAGGGCCACAAATTGAAAGTGGCGATGTTCCACCGCAAACCTTAAGAATTTTTGGTGAGCGGGGAGGATGGGTATGTGTAAATATGCGTCCTTGATATCTATGGACGCCATGAATTCTCTGCCTTGCAAGGTGGCGACCACGGATCGGATCGTTTCCATTCGAAAATGGCGCACGTTCAGAAACCGATTTAGAGATTTTAGATCCAGGATGGGTCTGGCGTCTCCATTTGGCTTTGGAATCACAAAGATGTTTGAGTAAAAACCTGAACCCTGCTCTTTTTGGGGTACCTCTGTAACCAGCCCTTGAGCCAGTAAGTGATTCAAACCTTTGAAGAAGGATCCTCTCTTTTGTGGATCCTTGGAGAGTCTTGAACCTCGGAATTGCGAAGATGGGATCTCTCGAAATTCCAGTCTGTACCCTGAGGATATTGTGGATACAACCCACTTGTCCTGGGTTTCTGTCCGCCAAGTTGCTGAGAACTGACGGAGCCTTCCCCCCACTCGGCCGAGCGGGGGCGCCCCTTCACTGAGAGGTCTTGGGGTCCTGCTTATTAGCTCTTGCACCCCACGGCTTTTTGTTCCTCTGAGCCTGATTTCCTTTGGCTTTTGTGGGTTGCTGAAAATGCCGTCGCCACTGGCTAGAGGCAGGTTTCCCGGGAGCTGGGGAAAGAGCGTTTAAAACAAGGCCTCTTGTTTTTCTTTCTCTCAGGTAAAAGAGTCGTTTTACCACTTGATATCCTTTGGATATATTTTTCTAAATCTTCCCCAAATAGGCGTTCGCCATGGAAGGGGAAACTTGGCAACAGCTTTTTGCATGGGGCTTCCGCTGACCAATGCTTAAGCCACAGTACCCTACGCATATGTACCAGTTGGAGTGTAAGGCGTGATGCTTGCATAATAGAATCTCTCATGGCATCCACTGTGAAGCATAAGGCTTTTGGCAAATTCTCCCAATTTTTAGCCTGCTCTGGAGGCAGCTCCTTCAGCCCCTGCTTTACCTGTTGGCTGATGACCTGACACATACCGACTGCTGCTACCGCAGGTTGGGTAACTGAGCCGGCCAAAAGAAAGGAAGATTTAAGTAAGGATTCCAATTTCTTCTCAGAAGGATCTTTAAATACTTGCACATTGTCCACCGGACACGTCAGGTTCTTATTTACACAAGAAAGAGCCGCATCTACAGAAGGCAGGCTCCATTTCTTTAAAAAAATTTCCTCCATAGGATAAAGAATGTCAAACTTTTTTGGAGGTGAGAAACGCTTATCTGGGTGTTGCCAGTCTGCGTACATTAGATCCTCTAGCAATGGATGAACCGGAAAAGAGCATGCACCCTGCAGGGATCTTAATGAACCTAGGGAGGAGACAGGTGATTCAGTTACCTCCGAAGAGGGTAACTTAAATGCAGATCGCACTGTTCCTGCATAACATTGCACCTGCGACTTCAGAATCTGGGATGCAGAGAAAGGCTCATCTGATATCCCTGATCCGTCTGACTCCTCATCCTCTGCTTGTGTAGCATCATCCTCATCCTCCTCCTCCTCAGATACTTCGGCAGGGAGGTCAACAACTGGAGGAGATCTGCTTCGCTTATTGTCCTTTTTAGAGGATTTAGCGATCAAAGTAGCAATTCTCTCCTCCAGATTATTTAGGGCTGCTGACAAAGTGTCTTCAGTGACATACGCAGGCCCTGGCTTCACTCGGGAAGCCACCATACCTGACAGAGGTAATGGCTCATCCTGTACAGCTGTGTCCGGCAACACAGGAGAGGAAGGTACCGAGTTAGCACGGCTAGGGCCTCCTGTCTCAGACAGCGGTGCTTTATCTTTGTCAGCATTCTTTCCCCTGGAAGGCATACTGCTCAGAAAAAAACACAAGGTACTCTAATGCATATATTACTGTGCTCAGTTCAGCAATTTACATAAAGTATGCAACCTTAAAAAAACACACAGCTATGCATAAAGTGGATGTCTTCTAGGAAGTACCCAGCCCAACCACATGGAGTCTTACGTCCCTGTATCGCTGCTGTGCATCCCTGCCAAGAGAGAGAAAAACGAACTTGCTTGTTCTGCAGCGCTTTTGCACACTGACATTTTTTAAAATTTTGCGCCGTTTTCGTGCATGCGCGCGCCCTACGTGCCCGCGCACGTGTCATTTGCGGCCTCCCGCCCCCCCTCCGATAAAGCGCGCGCGGCTCTAATGGCGGCGGTAACAGTGAGTGGAGCTCCCTCTCACCAGCCCTTGTTCCAACTTTACCTGCTTCCGCAGGTGTCTGGTCAGCCATCCGAGAGGAGGAGGGAGGCGCCCAAGCCAGCTCAGCAGCAGAGGGACAGACAGTGTACTTTGCCGAAGCAGACACTGAAGCAGAGCGAGGTGAGCTTTACACTCAGCTCTTTACTCCCCCCAGTGGCGGAATAAGAGAAGACATCCACCGTTTTTCTTTGGAAAGGTCCTTAAACCTAGTTTTAGGACCCAACCTCTTACCTTATCCACGCCGCAGGTTTTTTCTGCTGAAATTTTCAGCCAGATACCAAACTTCACCCCTCACGGCGGGCTATGTGTGCCAACCTTCAGGGATATGGGTTCCTATTTAAAGGATACCTCTCCCCTGGGCCTTGTACAAGACTCTTACCAGGACTTTAGCGAAGTAGCGAAAGTGCTGGATCTTAGAGCCCAGTCCTCCGAAGAGACATTACAGGCTAAGCCTCATGTATGAGGCCCGGATCCCATCCAGTTTTGGCTTAACTCGTAGGCGTCTTGGATGGGTCCGAAAGCATAGCTCTTTCTACCCCCAGAGGGTCTCTTTGGCAGAGCTTTCCTTTAGCACCTCCTATCACGTCCAAAACCTTTAGACACTGGCAAAAAAACTGAGGTGCTCCCCTGATGGGAGGGGTTATATGGAGGGGAACTGTCTTCTATTGGTTGTGCCAGTGTCCAATCACCGCTGGTGACCCTTAACCCATTATGTAATGACTGGCTCTGTGTCCCGTGGTGTACGATAAAGAAAGTACTCTTACCCCCAGTAATATCCTTTATAATGTCGTCCAGGGTGGCCCCAAATAGCCGCCCACCCTGGAAAGGCAAATCCGCCAGAGCCTTCTTGGACATTTGGTCTGCCGACCAGCACTTAAGCCAAAGCAACTGGCAAAGCACCACGGCTGACACGGGAGATTTTAGAAAGTAACGGGGCCGTGTCCAAGGCCGCATCACAAACATACTTGAGCCCTTGCACTAACTGGTCTGCCAGTTCCACACAGACTGGAGAAACTTGCTCATTACCCAACTCGCCGTGTAATAGCTTAGCCCACTCGGCAAGTGTGACACCAGAGCCGTGGCTAACAGGACAAAGGGCTGAACCTGCCATTGTAAACAGACTGAGCCACGGCCTGTCAGCAGGGTCCTTGAAACAAGGGGACCCCTCCACCTGGAATCATGGTCGCCTTGTTCAACCTAGATATTGGAGGGTCCACGACAGGAGGGGAAGACCAATTCTTCAAAAGACTCTCCTCAAAAGGGTAACCACCTTAGTGGTGCGGACCAGCTAATGAGACTCAAAGGGGACCGACATCTCTTCAGACTCCCCGACGGATCCTCAATTTTCAAGGTATCACACACCGCCATAATGAGTGCGCCCACCAGCGCAGCGACGGACGCGGAGGATTCCTCCTCACTGTCCGAATGATCAGGGCCCGCATCATCTGAGCCCTCCAGGCAGGGGCCACCCGCTACGACAGAGCCCGACACTGAATCAGAGTCCTCCCAAGAAGATGGAGGGGGTAGGGGACGTTTACCCGCCTTACACCCGCACGCCACTTCAACCTGGGAAATGGATTCCAGGACTGCCGACAAAGCGGCCAGGGGAACAGCAGACCCAGAAGGACCAGCTGCCGTCTCGGGGGTGTCTGGGGGAGGGTTGCCTGCCTCAGATGCCATGGAAGTCCCACGCTCGACCTGACACCACCAGGGACATAACTTCCACGAGGGAGAGAAAGGGAAAACACCCCCCTAGCTGCCGCAGACGGGGGGAACCCCAGGACTCACCACCCCGACTCAAACCTCAGAGAAGCAGTGCTGTGTGCTGTCCGTCCTCCGGCAGATGGGAAAAACCACAAGGAGATCCGTGCTCGCTCCAGGTGTAATGTCCAACGCTAGAGGGCCAGCAGAAGTCTCCCCACGACTACAAGAAAATAGCCGCAGGCTGCACGTCCGCAGACAGAGCCAGAAGCCAGGAATGCCCAAAAACCAAGGCAAAATGGCCTTGGTGGCTACAAGAAAATGGCCACGGCGCCCGACCCCAAACAAATGGCGGCAGTTACACGCGGAGGACGCCAGCCACACACCCCGCACCTGGAGAGCACAGAGACCACCCGGAGGGGACCCCACAAAGGTCAGGTAGGGGCCAAAACTCCTAAAGGTACCCAGCAACGGCCAGGCAGCACAACAGGGGGAGGGGAGGTGGAGATTACCCAGAACCTACCACCCCAGGGAGTACCTACCCAGCTGCTCCAAACCATGCCCGGACCGAGGGAGCCTGTACTTACCCATCCAGCAGACACTGCGGGTCACACTCCCAAGACAGATCCACCTCCCGACAAAGGAGTGATTTTCGGCCATGGTGACACTGTGACCCAGGCATCAGGGGCCTGGTCATGTGTGTCCCTGCAAGGCGTCTAGCCCGCTGGCCACCCCGGTCCAAGATGGAACTCGTCGCGGCTGACCCACTGCGGAGCTCAGGTCTGCACGCGTTTGGTGGCCAGGCTGGGGAGACTACCAGGATCTTTCATATCCAGTCTGTCACCCAGCTCAGCAGTTGATTGCAGATGCATCATAAGAACAAAAAAACACAAAAATAATAAAAAAGAAATAAAAAAACAAATGAACCACAGGTCCCAGCAGGGAGCCAGGTCCTTCTAGACTAGGCAGAAAAAAACTGGGCTGTCGGTAGCAGAGAGGGGGTTACTACCAGTAAGGACCGCCCCTAGGCGGGTCTGTTCTTGTTTTTTTTGTTTCTGCCTAGTCCTAGATATAACCCTAAGTTTAAGAATGGAAGTGCTGTGTCCATCAATGAACGAAAGAGAAATAGGATTTTTGTACTCACCATAAAGTCCTTTTCTCTGAAGTCCATGGACAGACACAGCTCCTTATAATTCTTGACTTCTGGGTTATGTTCCGTCTATTAGGAGAGGACTAGGCAGACATGTTAGACATTTAAAACATATAACATGCAAAACTGAACAGCCCCGCCCAGGGGGCAGTCCTTCTGGTCATAACCCCTCACACTGCAATTTTCTCTTTCATCCATGGACGGACACCGCTACTTATAATTCTCGACTTGTGGGACGTCCCCTAGCAGTGTAAAAAAACGAGGGGTGGGAACAGCAAACAACTTCACCCCAAAAAAACAGAGCTCCTCCATGGAGATGTAGCCTCAATCGCTTGCAAAACCTTGCGGGCGAAGCAAGCATCCGAAGATGCATACACATCAACCCTGTAAAAAACTTAGTGCAGGGATGAACGGGCGACCAGGTCGCTGCCTTACACGTCTGTGAAACATACGCTTGAAGTCGGAAAGCCCAGGAGACACTAATTGCCCTGGTCGAATGCGCCGAAACAGCAAAGGGAGGCGCCCGCCCTCTAAGGGCATAGGTCTGAATTATCGTCTGGCAGGTCCAGCAAGAAATGGTGGCTGAAGAGACCGCCAGGCCCTTCTTAGGTGCAGTCATCGACAGAAACAGTGAGTCTGACCTCCGAAATGGAGCCGTAGCAGACAGATACACCCGCAGAGCACATACCACGTCTAAGGGATGTAACGCAACCACTGAGAGATGCGACGGCCAAGGACATAAGGATGGAAGCACAATATCCTCAGATGAAAGGCCGAAACCACCTTCGGAAGAAACGAAGGTTGTGGTCGTAGCACCGCAGTATCCGTACGAAGGATCAAGCATGGGGACTTACAAGACAAGGTCGCTACATTAGAAACCCTTCTGACATATGTAATGGCCACCAGAAGGCAACTTTCTGAGAGAATGTCAAAAGAGGAATCTCTGAAGTTCCCAAAGGGAGATTTCTGAAGTACCGAGAGCACCAGGTTCAAATCCCACGGAAGAAGTAGTGGTCGAACCTGGGGGGGGGGGGGGGGGACCCACATGTCGGACCCCCTGCACAGACGTACACACCAGTGAAAAGAGCTGCCAAGTGCCGTTGAAAAAACAGCTGAGCAGCTAAGGCTGAAATCTGCCCCTTAATGTTACTTAAGGCAAGTTCTTTATCCACTTCATGCTGTAAAAAAACAGCAGGATCCTGGAAACATAATATGCCCCTGGACACCACTCAATCTCCTCACATAGAGATGCAGGCCTTCCACGCGCGATCGCAAACCCTCCAAGAAGCTGACATCCGTGATCTTAGCATGGTGGAAATTACCGAAACCAACAGGCCTCGGCCCCTTAGTACCTGGCTTTCAATAGCCATGCGGTTAAAGCCAGCGACTGTAGAAGCAGGATGAAGTATGGGACCTTGCGACAGAAGGTCCTCCCGCATCAGCAGTCACCAAGGGACATCCGCCACCAGGCGAACTAGGTCGGCGTACCAGAGACACCGAGGCCAATCTGGGGCAAACAGAATCACCGGAATCCCCTCGGCCTCTACTCTGCAGAGGAGGAAGAAGTTTTATTGGGAGAAAGGCGTAAAATTAGCTGATCCTGACCTCACGGAGCCATTAACGCAGCTGTCGCGTCTGCCCAGGGATCTCTGGACTTGGCCACAAACCTCAATACCTGTGATTGAGTCGAGAAACCAGGAAATCCACGTCTGGCGTACCCCAACTCAAGCAAGGAGTTGAAACATCCGGGTGTAGCGATCATTTTCCTTGGTCCGGCATCTGGCGACTTGGGTAAGTCCGCTTGCCAGTTTTCTACGCCTGGAGTGTATATGGCCGATTGAGACGGCACGCTCCTATCTGCCCACCGCAGATTGTGAGTGACCTCCGATGCTGCAGCAGAGCTACTTGTTCCCCCCTGATGGTTGACATACGCCACCGCCTTGGCGTTGTCTGACTGGATCCAGACTGGATGCCCCCCGTAGCCTCTGACCATGCCGAGAGGCCCTGCCTGATCGCCCGAAGTACCAGTACATTGATCGGCAGGCGGGATTCTTCCTGTGGCCAGCGACCTTGTGTCAACTCAACACCGTCTAGTGAAAGGGAAGGAACGACTTTTCGGACTGAAGGGCCGGAGATTTCAGCCACCAGACCAGGGAGATCCTGACTAGTTGGCTCACCTGGATATGACAATCCAGGGACAACGGAGACTTGTCCCATTTGAACAGGATCTCCTTCTGCAAGACTCGAGCGTGGAATTTAACATACGGTACTGCCTCGAAGGACCCAGGACTCGCATGCAGAAGCGCAGCAACGACCACCTGCGGGATGTTAACAGCTTCACCACCACCTGAAGAGTCTGCAATTTTTCCAAAGGGAGAAAAAACACCCACCCCTGAGGAGTCCAGAATCAAGCCCAGATACTCCAGTCGCTGAGTCGACACCAACTTCTGGAGGTTCAGTACCCAATCCAACTCTTGAAGGGTATGATCAGACAATGAAAAGGGTGGGATTTTAAATGAGGCCATCTCTAGGATTAGCCCCCATCCCTGATAATGTGGAAATACAACTAAAATGGTGGGACTTTATATGTAGCAACACTGCTAAGTTGAATGCATCAATCAATACAGTATGGTTTATTGAATGCAAAGAATACATACATCATGAGATCGCAGAACGTATTATACTGAATAGCAGCAACATGACCATATAGTTAACAAATGTGTAATTATTAAACAGATCATCTCAACATAAACGCTGAGCCCACCACCGTAAACATGGACCAGGCAACCGCTTCGGCCCTCCTATCAGCAGGGTCCTTAAAGGCAGAAGTCCCCTCCGTTAACATGCAGACCGGGGAAGCCTGTTGCTATTTGAATCATGGTGCATTAAGTCTTTGCCCATTAAGGAAGCGTCAGTGACACCAGGGTCGTGGCCACAGTGGCCGCAGTGCTGACCCCAATACCATGAACAAGGACCGGACCACTGCCTCAGTCCTCCTGTCTGCAGGATCCTTAAAAAAAGGGGTCCCTTCCCCTGGATCATGATAATTCCCAGGATACCGGGGGGCCCCATCGAGGCAGATGTCCCTTTTTCAAGAAACACTCCTCAAAGGGATAACGGACAGCCGGGCGATTTTTAGAACGCTGCGGCCATTCCCATTCTTAGTATGTAAACTTATCAAATAAGCTAGGTAGGGAAACATCCTAGCGGTGCGGGCCGGCTTGTGGGATCCAAAAGGGACCGACACCTTACAAGATGTCCTCGCCGTAACCTCATTATTGGGGATCCCGCACGCGGTGATGAGTGCTCCAACAAGCGCCTATCCTGCGCTGACCCGAACACAGAATCATCCTTCTGTTCGAAAGGTCCTGGTCCGCATCCTCTGACACGTCAAAACAGGGGCCGCGAGTCGCAGTCAGGCCCGAGTCTGGATCAGAGCCTTCCCCAGAAGACGGTGGGGGGCCATTTTTCCCCCCCTTGCGTCCACACACCGCTCCCACCCAGGCAACAAAAAGATGCCAGGACCGCAAACCAAGCGTCAATAGGCATAGCAGGTGCAGGGCACCGTTTGTCAATACAGGCATGTCTGGGGAAGAAAACGCCAGCTTCTGACGCCATGCTGACCTCACTTGCCTGACACCCTAGGGACTAAGGCAAGGTACACAAGTCCTCCCTCCTAGCTGCCAAAGAAACCGAGGGGCCCCTCCAGAGGACTCACCACCCCGACCCAGGCACTACACAGCTGCCACTGTCCGCTCTCTCCATGACTGAGGTGTTCCTATATCGCCGCCTGTGTCACCCTCTCTGAGGTGATTTTTGCAGTTCGCGCCGTTCTAAGAGCTGTTTTCACCGCTAGAGGCAAAAACCTAGTTGAAAACTGAGAAAATGGCCACCAGCCGGCGCTCTAAGCGCGGGATACAAGAACATGGCCGCCATACGTGTCTGAAGAAAAACCGCGCAGACTACAAGAAAATGGCTGCCGCTGTATACCCAGAGAAATGGCTCCAGGCACCGCCAAAATGGCCGCTGGGCGAAGTCTGAGGTAAAAAAAATACACAGAAATGGCAGCGAACACCCAGGGCTCCCAACAGAGGCCCCCAACACATGGCAGCACACCCCACACAGAGAGCGGACACTCACCATGCAGCCCTCGGTCAGAACATGGAGCACCCCCCCGGCGGACCCCCCGGTCAGTCCACAGCAAGGCCCTGGCACCACAGCACATGGGGAGGAGTGAAAAGACGGAGAGAAGAAAGGAAGGGCGAGAGACCCCCTAGTCTACCTCCCCAGGAATGCCCAGCTGTCCCATCCTGCCAAAACAGGAGGAACCTTACTTACTCGTCCATGCGAGGACTTGCTGGTGCGTTCCTGACAGACTTACATCCAAGCAGTACGGAGTAGCTGTCGGCCCAGTTCACTGTGACTGAGACAGCAAGCAGCCCAGTCATATGTGAACCCCGGAGCATATAGCTCACCGGCCACCCCTGGAGCCATGGGGAATGTCGTGGCCGACCCTGCAGTCAAGGTCTGCTCACGCTCGATAGCCGGACTGAGGGGACTACAAGGATCTATATTATCCAGCCTGTCACCCAGCCAGCAGTTGATGGTAGATTCGCAAAAATAAAATAAGTAAAAAATTTCCTCAGGACCCTGGGCCCAAAAGGGAGCCAGGTCCTTCTCTAAAAGGCAGAATTTTTTTTATTTTTGTACTCACCGTAAAATCCTTCTCTGTAGTTCACTGACTGACACAGCTCCTTTACTTAGACCATAGGGTTGTTACGCCACCTTCAGGAGAGGACTAGGCATAACATGTTAACATGTACAAAAAAAACACAGAACTTTCTAGTTCCACCCAAGGGGCAGTCCCTTCAGTAACAACCCCCTGGCCTGCATCGTGCAGCCTCAGTACCTCAGCAAGCAGAACGTAAAAAATAGGAGGGGAGGGTGCTGTTTCAGTCAGTGAACTACAGAGAAAAGGATTTTACGGTGAGTACAAAAATCCTATTTTCTCTTACGTTCACTGGCACAGCTTAGACCATAGGGACGTCCCCAAGCAGTGTCAAAACGAGGGGTGGGAAACCGCATAAAAACTTCACCCACAAAAACAGAAGTGCTCCTTAACAGGGGAGTCACCACCGTATCCAACAGCATCAGAACTTGCGGTAACAAAGCAACAGTGCAGTTACTCAAAAGTAACGGTCTTGTCAAAGAACCAGAAAAAAAAAACAGCTTATAGATATATTTTAGACAGAAATATAAAACAAATTATGTGAATGAATCAAAAAGTATATTAGAAGTATGTTATATATACCGGATTACCCGAAGATAAAATATCCATATATAGTCTTCCCAACAATATATAAATTATACACATTCTGAAAAAAGAATATTTTAACTTAAAGTGGTTGTATACCCAAATTTTATACAAGCACCTACAGGTAAGCCTACATTAAGGCTTACCTGTAGGTGCTTGTAATATCTCCGAGACCTACACAGTCTCTGAGATATTTGCAAAAAAAACTGTACCGCTATCTACGGCGCATGCGCGCCGTAGATAACGGCGCAGGCGCACTGAGCGCGGCGGCTCTTGAATGGGAGCCTGCCGTACACTGCCGGTAGTTCGCGCATGCGCGGGGATCGTGCCGTTCCCCGCGCATGTGCGGGAGTGACGTCATCGCCGCTCTGGCCAATCACAGCGCCGGAGCGGCAATACCCGGAAGTCACTCCGGGTATCATTGATTGGACGGAGGACGCGTCCGAGGACCGCTGCGGGGGCTTCGATCTAAGGTAAGTGATTGATAATGAGCTAGTATGATTTTAGAAATTTTTCACAAATATATTAGATAAACATTTGCGAAAATATCGTGGGGCCTTAAAAATCAGTAGCACCTTTTTATTCTACTCGCCCTATGCTTTAAAAAAATATATGGTTTGGGGGATCTTCAACTCAAAGCTGTAAGGGAACAATGAAAACCTTAAGATTTTTAGAGAAATGTGGTAATTTACATTTTTGCATACGTTCAGTTTTCATTATTTTGCAAAAAGGCGTAATTACAAATATTTGGTATTTATTAACTCAATACAGGTTAAGCTTTTATATTTAGTAGGAATTTTGTAAAATGTACTATTTTTTAGAGGTTGACCGATATATCGGCCGGCCGATATATCGGCCGATATTTAGCCTTTTTAAAGAAATCGGCATCGGCCGATTATTATGTAAAGAGGCCGATTGTTTGGGATCTGAGGCAGGGGCGTGCTGGGTGGAAATCTCCCCCCCCCCCCCCCCCGGCCGCCAACCGTCTATTCTAAACGGCTGCTATCACGGCCGCTGCCCGCTGACTTTTTTTTTTCCCCCCCCCCAATGGAGGAAGTCGGCAGCGGCGGCCACCGTCGATTGGCTGTTCCCGGCCGCGCTACATTCAGGGGTTTGTAGTCTGGAGGCTGGGCGCGCAGCACGTCAGGGGACGAATGGAACAGTCTTTGGCCATGCAAGGGTACAGAAGGAAGTCGGGAGCGCTCCGCTGGTGGGCACTGATGAGGTGGCAGTGAATGACAGCTTGGCACTGGTGAGCTGGGCACTGGTGGGCACTGGTGAGGTGGGCACTGATGAGCTGGGCACTGGTGGGCACTGATGAGCTGGGCACTGGTGGGCACTGATGAGCTGGGCACTGGTGGGCACTGATGAGCTGGGCACTGGTGGGCACTGATGAGCTGGGCACTGGTGGGCACTGATGAGCTGGGCACTGGTGGGCACTGATGAGCTGGGCACTGGTGGGCACTGATGAGCTGGGCACTGGTGGGCACTGATGAGCTGGGCACTGGTGGGCACCGATGAGGTGGCACTGATGGACATTGATAGGCTGCACCCCACCTCTCCACCCTAAACAATAACCTCCTCCCCACCTCTCCACCCTAGATTTTTATGAGATGAAGGAAAAAGAAAAAAAGTCGGCCTAAAATATCGGCCGCAAATATCGGCCGCAAATATCGGCAACATGTATCGGCCGCAAATATCGGCCGCATGTATCGGCCGCATGTATCGGCAACATGTATCGGCAACATGTATCGGCAACATGTATCGGCAACATGTATCGGCAACATGTATCGGCAACATGTATCGGCAACATGTATCGGCAACATGTATCGGCAACATGTATCGGCAACATGTATCGGCAACATGTATCGGCAACATGTATCGGCAACATGTATCGGCAACATGTATCGGCAACATGTATCGGCAACATGTATCGGCAACATGTATCGGCAACATGTATCGGCAACATGTATCGGCAACATGTATCGGCAACATGTATCGGCAACATGTATCGGCAACATGTATCGGCAACATGTATCGGCAACATGTATCGGCAACATGTATCGGCAACATGTATCGGCAACATGTATCGGCAACATGTATCGGCAACATGTATCGGCAACATGTATCGGCAACATGTATCGGCAACATGTATCGGCAACATGTATCGGCAACATGTATCGGCCATCGGCCGCCCCGATTTCTAAATATCGGCATCGGCCAGAGAAAAACCCATACTTGTCGACCTCTACTATTTTTATCTGCTAATAATGATTTTAGTGTATTTTTACCGTAAATATTGTTTTGATAAACATTTGCGCAAATATCATTGTGCCCTAAAAATCAGTAGGACCTTATTTGTATTCTACTGGTCACGCGTTTCAGTAAATATATGGTGTGGGGGTCTTTAACAAACTCTGAAAGCTGTATAAAGGGAAAAATAAAAAAGCAAATGGAAAAATTGCAAAAATGGCATGGCCACCGGAGTGTAGAAATGGAGCACAGGGCCTGGCAGTGAAAGGGTTAAACAAAATGACCAAGATTGTTTGAGATTTAAACCAAAAACTTGAATGCTGTACAGGCCTTGGGTTAAGGTTAACCTCAACCCTTATTTTATAAAAAAAAAAACAGGGGGCCTAGGCTGTGCTTTTGTGCCCGCCTTCCTTCCTATAACCCAAAGATTTTTGCTGTGCCTACAATGAACAATGTTGAACAATTCAACAAAAGAGAAAAAATAAATAAAAATTCTAATCTTGCCACACATTAATAAGGTATAGGCAAATTTTAAATATAGGTGCCTTGTCTTCGAGATTTTTGGATTTTACGTGTATACGATTGTCTATATTGGCAGGTGAGTGTTTACGGTGTGGAGAACAGTGGACAATCTATATAGTGGATAAACTATACGACATGGACATCATCATGAGTTGTACACCACCAGGAACAGACAGTGTCAATGGATTGCCGATACACTCATGCCTACAGAAGCAATTAGGTCAATACATGAAGATCTGAGATATCTAGCGTTTTAAGAGTCCTATAGCCCAGTGGTCATCAACCCTGTCCTCAGGGCCCACTAACAGGCCAGATTTTATGTATTAGGCCCCTTTCACACTGAGGCGTTGAAAAAACGCTCAAAAATTATGGGATTTTGTACCTCGATTTTACCGCGTTTTTACTGCGATCGCGGTAAAAATAGCGCTAATGCGTATGCGGTTTTACTGCGTTCGCGCTAAAAATAGCGCGATCACGGTAAAAACGCATACGCGTTAGCGCTATTTTTTAAAATAACGCTTATGCCTATGCGTTTTTACCGCGGTTCCCATTCATTTCAATGGGGATAGGCGTTTTTACAGCGCTATTTTATGCGCCCTAAAGTTGCTCTAAAAAGCGGTTTGCAGGATTTTTTCCAACGCCCAGCCACCATAACGCTTCAGTGTGAAAGCCCTCAGGGCTTTCACATTGAGAATGCTGGGGGAGGATTATTTCAGGCGTTATTACAGCGCTATTTTTAGCACGAAAACGCGGTAAAAACGCCTCAGTGTTAAAGGGGCCTTACCTTGGGGAGATGCAGACTAGAATACTGCAATCACTGAGCGGCAAATTATATCACCTGTGATGTGTTTCAGTTATCTTGCAAACCTGGCCTGTTAGTGGGCTCTGAGGACAGGGTTAATGACCACTGCTATAGCCCATAGAGCATGCCACAGATAGAACACAGCCCACAGGGGAGCCTCTATTATAGATGTGGTCACACATGGTGGATTACCATTGTAACATATTGATAGCAAAGAAACAGAGTGCATTACTACCGCATTTCTCTGAAAATAAGACCTAGCTTTATTTTCCAGGAGGGCTGCAATACAAGCCCTACCCCAAAAATAAGCCCTAGTTTAAAATGCTTGTAAAATCCTATAATCCACTCTATTACAGTAGTATAAAACGTACAATGTGTGTATTTCTGTAATATAATTGCGGGGAAGAGAGCGCCAGCGGGTCACAGAAGCACAGAGCGGCGCTATAAAAAAGGCATTTGGCACAATTGTATTACAGAAACACACAATGTACATTATATACTTCTGTAATAGAGTGGATTATAGGCTTTTGCAAGCATTTTAACTCGGTTCACACTGGGGATTCCTGTCAGGCACGGGGGAAAGGGGGAGAGAAAACAGCACATTACATGTTAAGACCTACCCCGAAAATAAGCCCTACTGTGTCTTTTGTTGCCAAAATTAATATAATACCCGGGCTTATTTTCGGGGAAACACGGTATATGCAACAATTATTCATTAATAAACACCTGATCTGCACAACATTTTCAGATGTACAACTTTAGAGAATATTCAGCATAATTGTCCAAGAACAATTACTGTGCAGAAAGCTTTATCAACACAGGCACAATGAAATTGCTTATAGCATTGACATTAACTATGGAAGTTATTGGAAATATTTCTACTTACCTCAACACTGGCATAATCGCACATGGAACACTTAAATGGCTTCTCATGTGTATGTTTATAACGGCGATGTCTGACTAATTCACCACTGGTTACAAAGGCCATATCACAATCTGGGCATTTATGGGGCCTGGTACCTTAAATATACAATACGTTAGCATAAGTTTTATAAGTGTGCAATGACAAAACCAAGCAAAAACAGTCAGTCATACAGGACAGTAACAACTATGAGATTTATGCAATGATGGTATTAAAGTGGTTGTAAACCCTTTACAACCACTTTAACCTACAGGTTAGCCTAGATTAAGGCTTACCTTTAGGTGCTTGAAATATCTCCTAGACCTGCACTGTCTAGGAGATATTTGCAAATCGCCGTACGGCGATTTCTTCTAAGCATGCACCGGAGTTGGAAAGGGCACGCTGTGCTGTCTCTAGCTCGGGTCATGCCATTAAGGCGGCTCCCACGGGAGTGTCGTCACGCGACTCCAGCCAGTCAACAGCCGGAGTTCGCGCCCCCGGAAGGAAGAGGGGTGAACAATGGACGCTCGCTGCCAGCGAGGAAGACGGGGAGATTGCAGGCTTCTCCTGCAGGTAAGTGTCACATAATGGGCTACTATGCGATGCATAGTAGCCCATTATGCTTTACCTTTGCAGGGAAACAAAGAGGAAGTAAAACCCATCAGTGTTTACTTCCTCTTTAAAGTGAACCTTCCATGGAAAAATGGAAGGTCTGCTCTTTTTGGCAGCCCCCTGCCCTCCAAACCTAAATGGCTTTAAAAAGTCCAAGGAAGACTAGGAACCCGAACCCATGCATGAGAGCCTGTTAACCACTTCCAGCCCAAGCCTATTCTGGCACTCCTCTCCTAGATGTGAACGTCATCTTTTTTGCTAGAAAACTACTCAGAACCCGTGTGTGTATATGTGTGTGTGTATGTATATATATATATATATATATATATATATATATATATATATATATATATTTTTTTTTTTAGCAGAGACCCTAGGGAATACAACGGTGGTCTTTGCAACTTTTTATGTCGCACAGTATATGCGCAAAAATGAAAAATTTGTTTTTTGGAAAATGTTTATTAAAAAGCAAAAAATAATTTAGCCCGATTTTTTTTTGTATAATGTGAAAGATGTAATTGGAGTCGCCAGATCTTTCTAGGCTGGAAAGCCAAAAAATCCCCACCCCACCCCCCCCCCCCAAAAAAAAAAAAAAACACACGATCTCGGCTTCCAAGCCGAAGAAACGGCAGTGTTTATATCTACCGACATAACATCGCGCCCGGCCTCTAAAGGTCATAGAGATTGCCTGGGACCATCTGGTCTGCTGTACGCTCTATGGTAAACGGCCTCCGCCAGGCCGATTCATTCTCCGGCTCCCTGATCGCACGGGTGAGCCGGTAGAAGCACCGGAGGGCTGGGACGTCCCCTCCCGCCGCATGTAAAAACAATCAAGCGGCTAAATAGCCGATATCTTTTTCCCTGTCATGGAAAAACAATCATATCTGAATGATGCCTGCAGCTGCAGGCATCATTCAGATATCCCCAAAGTCCAGGACATCATATGACATCCTTGGGCAGGAAGTGGTTAAGAAGCAGTCACCCGTACGGTCAGAGCATTCCCTACAGCCACAAATACATGCAGCTGTGGGGTGTAGAATGCCATGGCCGCAGAAAATTGGCCCATACATGATCATTTTTTGGCAAACACACACGATTTTGGATCCAAGTCTGAATTCGCACAAACACATTACTACTCAAAATAAAAAAACTCCCGCAATGGGTTGTAGTGCGGTCACTTGTGCCTGCCGAAAGCCAGGGCCGAGGTAATCTCTATTTTTTGGGAGGAGTAAGCATTTCTTGGTTAATAAGCTTTTTAAAGTCATTTGGGGAGCAGGAAAATTGCAAAAAGAACTTAATTTTTTTTTTTTTTTACAAATAACGTGGTGTTTTATTAAGAATAAGAACAGGTTACACTATATAAATTGACATAACATCAAAACATAGCAAGACAGTATTCAAGGTACAAGCAGGTAAGAAAATAAATATTGTCGTTCCACACATTGAGTTGACAGTAAGCAAAGGCGTCCTGTACCAGCAAACCGGAGAGACCAGGGCAGCGAGTGTCTAGTCTCAGTGAGCTGGGTCTATTATTAGGGGGAAGCATGCGGGTCCAGCGTGTCCCAGCCGGAGACCCCGGTACATAATGGGAAAGGAAACCGGCAGTTAAACCGGGACCGATAGGAGATCAGGAGAGGAGTATGGGGAAGGGCATCAGACTGGAGTCTCGCTGCAGGTAGCGGCATTGCTTAACCGGGTGTCCCAGATCTTATTGTATTTAGTGGGGCATCCCCTGTGAGTATAATTTTTTTATAACGGAGCACCTGATTAACAGAGGATTTCCATTCCTGGATCGATGGGGGTACTACCTGGAGCCATTTCCTCGCTATAAGCAATCTGGCTATAAATAGGGTTTCCTGGAGGAAAATTTTGTGAAATTTATCCGAGTCTGGGTTAGGGAAGATCCCCAATAAACATTCCTTGGGGCATAGTTTCAAAGGTGAACCCATCTCGTCATGGATGAACTGCACTATGTGACCAAAAGTCTTGTATTGCTGGACAAGACCATAAAATATGAAAAAAGGTGCTGGTGGGACTATTGCACCTGGGGCAGAGGGGGTTATAATCAGGTTTATACCTGGAAATTCTAATCAGGGTCAGGTAGGATCTGTGTAAAATATAAAGGTGCGTGAGGCAGTCAGTCTAGTGGAGACCTTTTTACAGGCCTCCAGCGCATCCTCCCATTCATCATCCTCCAGCTCCCCCACATCCCCAGACCACCGATGCCTCAAATTGTATGCCAGGGTCACCGCAGGTGGGCGAATGAGAGAATTGTAGAATATCGATATGAGTTTGCGAGAGTCAAACCCCACCATCGTGCGGATAATATCCGAACGCTCTATATTAGGGGGTACGTCCCGAAACTGTGACCGGAGGGCGTGACGGAGCTGGAGGTAGCGAAAGTGCATAGAGTTGGGGAGTTCAAAGTCGTCTTTAAATTGCTGGAACGATTTTAGGACAGACCCACGATATGCGTTTGACAGATACCTGACCCCAGTAGAACTTTAATTTTAATGGAAAGTTTGAATTTATTAATCAGAACAGTTCAAAAATTCATAACGTAATTTTGATAACAAACACTAGGTATCAAAGTTTATGCAATAAAAAAATATAATTTAAACAATGCTGAAATAATGGAAGAGTAGATCAGTACAAAATTACTGTTAAAAAATTCAACAGCATAAAAAACAAGAGCACAAGTTTATAAAATCAGTAAAAAAAAAAAAATCATAAGCTCTACACATAATACACACAAATCATTCCAAATACACATAAATCGGACAACAAGAAAAAAAATGAGCGTCACTTCAGTGTGAAACATACCAATCCAGAAACTAACCTGTGTGAGTATTCAGGTGGTTTCTAAGCAAAGTAACAGTCCTGAAAGCTCTTCCACACAGGTGGCACTTATGAGGTCGCTCATCAGTGTGACTCTTCATGTGGCGATCAAGATTTGAGCGTCTGGGGCAAGTATAGCTACACAGCTCACATTGGAAGGTTTTCTTTACACCTGAACAACAAATCAGAAAATTACATCCACTGTAGTTTGCGGTCTATAATCTCACAAACACACTTTATTAGATCCTACTACTTTAGGAATAAGGGTTTACATTTTACAGCAGATCACATTCTTATTCAGCGTTTTAAAGACCTGTAAATCGAACCTGACAGCTTGCTGCTGAACCATTAAACTAAAGCAGCCCATAGATGCCACCAGCGGGTTAAACACACAAATAAAAAATAAAAAATCTGACCCAATTCCCCAATCCACACACTTTCTCCAGGTATATGAATCCTCCTTGCTGAGCCTTCACCACCATCAGAATACACTGATCAGCACTGCCGACGGCACAGATCAAGCAGCATTTAATCAGACACGCTGGTTGTACAGATGTTGATTTTTATACAACCACTGTCCCCTTTCATGGATCAAAATGTGGTCAGTCCCTGCTGAAGCAGCTGAATTTTGATCCATGTATGGCCAGTTTAATGAAAAACCATTATCCACAGCAAAAGGATTCATCAAGGAAATAGACCTAAGCAAAAGCAGAGTCTTCCAACTATACCTTACTAATTATTGGCAGACAGCAGGAATAGAAGAACAGTTCCTGAAACAGTAATTCCAGATAATGGACTGTATGATTTAGGGCCCCTTAACACTGGTACACCCATTATTGAACTAAAATGCACCTTTCCGACACGACAAAAAGCACATGAAAATTTCTTCAATTAATCCTATGTAACGGTTCACAGCAGTGCGCTGCATTTTGAAAAGTTCTGCATCCAGCATCTTCTGTTGTAATTCAACGGCAACGCATCAATAACTCACCTGCATTTTTGGTGCGTTTCTTGCGTAATATGTACAAGTTTCACTGGTGCATACTGGGAGTCAGGAATCCCGAAAATGCACCGAAAAAAAGTAGGATTTTTATAACAGCTTACCTGTAAAATCCTTTTCTTGGAGTACACCACGGGACACAGAGCTAGTCATTACATAATGGGTTAAGGGGTCACCAGCGGTGATTGGACACTGGCACAACCAATGGAAGACAGTTCCCCTCCATATAACCCCTCCCATCAGGGAAGTACCTCAGTTGTGTAGCAAAGCAGTAAGGTTCCCATAAGAAGGGGGGGGACCTCTGTGTCCCGTGGTGTACTCCAAGAAAAGGATTTTACAGGTAAGCTGTTCTAAAAATCCCACTTTCTTTATCGTACACCACGGGACACAGAGCTAGTCATTACATAATGGGACGTCCCAGAGCAATGCTCATATGAAGGAGGGGGAGACACAGATCAAACAGGCCGCTTGCGGACCAGAAGCCCTATACTGCTGCCTGCAGCACACTTCGCCCAAAGGCGGAATCCTCATGTCCTTTCACATCTATTTGATAGAATTTGGAAAATGTATGGACTGAAGACCAAGTTGCAGCTTTGACAGATCTGAGCCATCGAAGCCTGGTGGTGCACTGCCCATGAAGCACTTATCGCCCTGGTAGAGTGCGCCTTAACAGGAAAAGGAGGAGTCCTGTTCTTTAAACCATAAGCTTGAACAATTACTTGTCTAACCCACCTGGAAATGGTGGATTTTGATACCGCTTGGCCCTTCTTGGGACCATCTGGTAAAATAAACAAAACATCTGTTTTACGTATCTGAGCGGTTGCTTGCAGATACACCCTTACCGCTCTCACTAGATCTAGAGAGTGTAATAATTTTTCCCCCGCCGTCCGCGGGTTTGGAAAAAAGGAAGGCAGAACAATGTCTTGATTCAAGTGAAAAGCCAACACCACCTTAGGCAGAAAAATAGGATTTTTATAACAGCTTACCTGTAAAATCCTTTTCTTGGAGTATATCACGGGACACAGAGCGGCATAGTCATTACTATGTGGGTTATATAGTTTACCTTCAGGTGCTGGCACTGGCAACTTCCAAACCGGAAGTACCCTCCCCTATATAAGCCCCTCCCATCCGGGAGCACCTCAGTTTTGTAGCAAAGCAATAAGTGTCCCCAAAAGAGGGGTGGGAGCTCTGTGTCCCGTGATGTACTCCAAGAAAAGGATTTTACAGGTAAGCTGTTATAAAAATCCTATTTTCTTTCTCGTACATCACGGGACACAGAGCGGCATAGTCATTACTATGTGGGATGTCCTAAAGCAATGCCCAATGAGGGGGGGGATACACCATGCATAAGCTGAGCGCTATCAGACATGAGGATCTTTTGCGGCCTGCAACACACTGCGCTCAAAGGCGACATCCTCCTGACTTCTAACGTCCACCTGGTAGAACCTAGTAAACGTGTGTACTGAAGACCATGTTGCGGCCTTACAGATTTGAGCCAGGGAGGCCTGGTGATGCACTGCCCATGAAGTTCCAACTGCTCTCGTGGAGTGCGCCCTAACTTTGAACGGAGGCGGTCTCCTTCTCAAGCCATAGGCTTGCATAATGACCTGTCGAATCCACTTGGCTAAAGTAGATTTTGACGCTGCCTGACCCTTTCTGGGGCCTTCCGGCAGAATAAACAAAGTATCCGTTCTGCGAATCTGAGCAGTGGCTTTTAGATAAGCTTTAACTGCTCTTACTACATCCAAAGAATGTAATAATTTTTCCTCTACTGAACTAGGCTTGGGGAAAAAAGAAGGAAGAACCACATCTTGGTTCAAATGAAACCTCGATACCACCTTAGGAAGAAAGGCTGGATGAGGACGTAACACTACTCTGTCCTTATGGATAACCAGATATGGATCCCTACAGGACATAGCGGCTAATTCCGACACTCTTTTAGCCGAACAAATGGCTACTAGAAAAATCAATTTCCTGGTGAGAAGAACCAGGGAAATATGCTGTAATGGTTCAAATGGTTGTTTCTGTAGAACCGACAGAACCAGGTTTAAGTCCCATGGACATATGGGAATATTAACCTGAGGGCTAATACGCATCACTACTTGTATAAAGGCTTTGACTAGTGAATGCGAAGCCAAGGGCCTCTGAAAAAATATTGACAAGGCCGAAATCTGACCCTTGATAGTACTCAAGGCAAGCTTCCTATCTACAGCCCATTGTAGGAAGTCCAAAATCCTACCTATTACGTACTTACGTGGATGCCATTTCTTGGCTTCACACCAGGCGATGTATGCCTTCCAGATTCTATAGTAGATCTGCCTGGATACCGGCTTCCTGGCATTGATCATGGTAGATACCACAGGATTAGAGAGACCTCTCTTTTTTAGAATGTGGGCTTCAATAGCCAGGCCGTCAAACCTAGGGCTGGTAAGGAAGGGTGGTATATCGGTCCTTGAGAAAACAGGTCCGGACGATGTGGGAGGGTCCAAGGACTCCCCAGACATTTTTACAATCTCCGCGTACCACGCTCTTCGGGGCCACGCTGGAGCCACCAGAATCACTGGTTTCTTTTCTACCCTGATTCTGTGGAGTAATCGAGGTAACAATTGTGGCGGTGGGAATGCATATATCAGCTTGAACTGATCCCAAGGGAACACTAGGGCATCCGAGCCGCAAGCTAGGGGATCCCTTGTCCAAGAGACAAACCTGTCCACCTTTGCATTGAATCTGGATGCTAGCAGATCTACATCCGGTGTTCCCCACCGCTGACATATTGTCCGGAAAACCTCGGGGTGAAGGGACCATTCCCCTGGGCATAATTGTTGGCGACTTAGAAAGTCCGCCTTCCAATTCTCCACTCCTGGAATGAATACCGCGGATATGGCTGGGACATATCTTTCTGCCCATTTCAGGATGCAATTTACTTCCCTCTGGGCTGCACGACTCCTGGTGCCACCCTGATGATTGATATATGCCACTGCCATGGCATTGTCCGATTGAATTCTGACAGGGGACCCTTGGAGTTTGGATGTCCATGCTACTAGGGCATACCGGGCTGCTCGTATCTCTAAGAGATTGATGGGCAGGGCCTTTTCTGCATCCGACCATCTGTCCTGGAGAGACCATTGCTCCAGTACTGCTCCCCAGCCTATAAGGCTGGCATCTGTAGTGACCACCTTCCAAGAAATCGGACTGAAGAATTTCCCTTTTTCCAGATTCTGGGGAACCAACCACCAACGGAGGCTCTTGCGAATGGAAGGGGACAAGGACATTGGTAAGTCTAGGGCCTGAACTTTTTTGTTCCAGGCTGACAGTATAGCCCTTTGCAAATTCCTTGAATGGAATTGACCGTAGGGTACTGCTTCGAATGATGCCACCATTTTTCCCAGCAGCCTCATGCATAGGCGTATGGATGGCTGTCTTTTTGTACCCACTAGGTGGATCAAATCTCTCAAAGACGACACCTTTTCTTGAGGCAAGAAATTTTTTCTCTGGTCTGAATCCAGCCTTAGCCCCAAGTATTCCAGACTTTTGACTGGTTTTAGGGCTGACTTGTCTCGGTTGATAATCCAACCGTGAGATTCCAGATACTCGATTGTCTCGTGAACAACCACTTCTAGTTTTTCCACTGAGTGGTCTATCAGCAACAAGTCGTCTAGATATGCCATTATCGTTACACCTCGTGTTCTTAAATTGGCCAATAATGGGGCCAGAATTTTTGTGAACACGCGTGGTGCTGTGGCCAGACCGAAGGGTAAGGCTCTGAACTGAAAATGGCGCCCTTCTACTGCAAAGCGTAGAAATTTTTGGTGGACTGGAAAGATGGGAATGTGCAAATAAGCATCTTTGATGTCGATCGAGGCTAACCATTCCTCCCCTTGTAGGGCAGTGGCCACCGATCGGATCGACTCCATCCGGAAAGTCCTGATATGTAGGAATTTGTTTAGCCCTTTTAGATTTAATATGGGCCTCACGTCCCCGTTTGGCTTCGGGACTGTAAAGAGGTTTGAGTAAAACCCCAACCCCCATTCTTCCAGGGGAACCTCTATAATTACTCCTTGGAGCAATAATTGTTCTAGTGCCAACAGGAGGGATCCTCTCTTCTGGGGATCCCTTGGCACGTTTGACCTTATAAAATGGGAACGAGGGGACTCCAATTTGTATCCCAGACTTACTGCGGAGAGCACCCATCTGTCTCTGATCGTGTCCAGCCAGGTCTCTGCGAACAACTGAAGTCTTCCCCCCACCTGATTGAGTGGGGGCAACCCTTCATGCATTTGACTTTGGGGGAGGTTTTGTACCTCTCCTGATCCAGGGTTTCTTGTTACCCTGCAATTGTCCCTGATTTTTACCCCCGGGATTTGACCGTCGGAACTGTTTCACAGCCGATGTCCTAGGGACTGGAGAAGCAGGCCTCTTAAAAGAGGAACCTCTAACTCTGTTTTTAACCGGTAAAAGTGTACTTTTACCGCTGGAAATTCTCTGGATATATTTGTCCAGGTCTTCCCCGAATAAGCGTTCACCATGAAATGGGAAGCTGACCAGCAATTTTTTACAGGGAGCTTCAGCAGACCAGTTTTTGAGCCACAGAAGCCTGCGCATATGTACTACAGACAGCGTAAGGCGGGAGGCCTGATGGATTGAATCCTTTATAGCGTCAACCGCAAAGCATAAGGCTCTAGGTAGATCAGCTAGTGCAAGAGCCTGCTGATCTGGCAAGTCCCTTAAGACCTGTTTCAACTGATCCTTCACTGCTTGGCAGACCCCAATAGCTGCCACTGCTGGTTGTGTCACCAAGCCTGCTGTAGCAAAAGCAGATTTTAATAAGGACTCCAATTTTTTATCTATTGGGTCCTTGAACATTTGGACATTATCCACTGGACATGTCAGTGATTTATTCACACAAGAGATGGCTGCGTCCACTGTAGGGACCCTCCATTTTTTGACGAACTTATCCTCCATGGGATAGATCACCTGAAATCTCTTGGGGGGAGTAAATATTTTATCAGGATGCTCCCAATCCTGGTAAATGAGCCCTTCCAGTAAAGGATGGATTGGAAAGGAACAAACAGTCTGGGGAGCTTTTAGCGACCCCAACGAGGAGACAGAAGTGGATGATGGCTCCGCAAGGGGCATTTTAAATGCTGATCGGACCATGTTAGTCAGGGACTGAACCCATAATCTTTCAGCATGTGATGCTGAGAATGGCTCTTCCACTGTTGATTCCTCTACAACAGAATCAACCTCATCCTGATCCCCTTCAGGTAGGTCGATCCCTGTATGGGACTGTTGCTCCGCTAACAGGCACTCTGAGGGAGGAGACGGAGATCGAGCGCTCTTTCCCTGTGACAGGGAAGCAGCGATCAATGTTGACAATCTCTCTTCCAGCCCTCCCAGAGCTGAGGAAAAAACCTCCTCTGTTACATACACAGGAGCAGGTGAACTGAGGACAGCCACAGTACCAGGTACTCCTGAGAGTGCTCTACGGTCACTAATCTCTGATTCTTCAGGGGAGATTGGTGCAGCCGAAGCATGCCCAAGATCCTCAGAGCCCGATGGAGACCCCCTATGCTTCCTGGGATTTTTAGTCCCGGAGTTTTTAGACGGCATATTCCTAAGCCCAAAGCTGAGGTATTCCAGCCGTAATACACCACTTTTACTGATAATAGTCTAGCACAATTGCTGCTATAAAAACAGTTGGTGTCTACTAATGTGCCTTTCTATCGGGATGCCTGCATCAACCGCTTGCTGTATATGCCTTTTTTAAATGTTGCCAGCTCTGTCTCTGCACTCCATAGCCAGCTCACAACACATAATTGTGCCTTTTAACATGCTGGGACGCCCGGACATGCGCAGAAGCGCTGCGGCACGCACAGAGCGTCATCCCCCAAGCTCCGCCCCCTTTCCCAGCTCACCTCTATATATAGAGGCGCGTGCACGCACACGCGCGCCTTAGGCGCTCTTTTTTGAAAAGGGGAACTAGGGACAGGAGACAGGGCCCTTTGCCGCAGGCCGGGGGATGGACGAGCATTGCAACATGGCAGAGGAAGCAGTTTCCCACAAGAGAACTCACCATCTGCCTGGACTTCCTCTGATGAAAAGAAACCAGTCCACAAGACAAGAAACGTTCCACAGCGGCCTCTAGTGGATTAACACAGGTACCGCAGTCTATATATATATTTTTTTTTTTTCTTCACCACTATTAAAAATATTACATTTTTTAGTAGTTACAGGCATGCATAAATATTTAGCGGGAATACCGTTAGGTAACAGGCAGAAAGACATATTAGGCTTGGGGGTCCCCTCAATAGAACCAAGTTCCTGAGGGGCCCCCACTTACCTTTTCCCCGCCGCAGGACTCCGTTTGGCCACAGAAGCCCAAACTTCACCTATCACGGCAGGCATTGTAATTAAACCTTCAGGGACCGGGTTCCCAAGGATTCCACTCCCCTGGACCTGTATAGCACCCTGCACAGAAAACATCTTGGTCGTGGGTATGACCAGAGCTCTGGATCCCAGGGTCCAGCTCTCCTAAGAGAAGCATTACAGGCAAAACCTTGCTCTTCTCTGCAAGGCCCGGGTACCGACCGTTTAGCTATGAAGCTTTTTTGGTCGGATCCGGAATAGCTTACTGAGGCCCAAAAGAACCTGTACGCAAGCTCAGTGAAAAACACATGTTACTTCTTGGCCAACACCTTAGACACTGGCAAAAAACGGAGGTGCTCCCGGATGGGAGGGGCTTATATAGGGGAGGGTACTTCCGGTTTGGAAGTTGCCAGTGCCAGCACCTGAAGGTAAACTATATAACCCACATAGTAATGACTATGCCGCTCTGTGTCCCGTGATGTACGAGAAAGAAAGCCGGATGGGGTCGTAGTACGATTTTGTCCTTGTGACAAATTAGATAAGGCTCTTTACAAGAAAGAGCTGCTAGCTCTGATACTCTCCTAGCAGAAGCTATAGCAATCAGAAAGGCCAATTTCCTACTTAATATAATTAACGGAATATGGCGAATAGGTTCAAAAGGTTGCTTTTGCAATACTGACAATACCAAATTCAAATCCCATGGACACAAGGGAGACCTAACTGGAGGATTTATCCTCAGTACCCCCTGAATGAATGTCCGACCCTGCGCATCTGTACCAGCTGGAGTGTAAGGCGTGATGCCTGTATGATAGAATCTCTCATGGCATCCACTGTGAAGCATAAGGCTTTAGGCAAATTCTCCCAATTTTTAGCCTGCTCTGAAGGCAGCTCCTTCAGCCCCTGCTTTACCTGTTGGCTGATGACCTGACACATACCGACTGCTGCTACTGCAGGTTGGATAATTGAGCCGGCCAAAAGGAAGGAGGATGTCAATAGGGATTCCAACTTCTTCTCAGAAGGATCTTTAAACACTTGTACATTATCCACTGGACATGTCAGGTTTTTATTTACACAAGAAATAGCCGCATCTACCGCAGGCAGGCTCCATTTCTTTAAAAAAAATTCCTCCATACGATAAAGAATGTTAAACTTTTTTGGAGGTGGGAAACGCTTATCTGGATGTTGCCAGTCTGCGTACATTAGATCCTCTAGTAACGGATGAACCGGGAAGGAGCATGCACCTTGCAGGGATCTTAATGATCCTAGGGAGGAGACAGGTGATTCCGTTACCTCCGAAGAGGGTAACTTAAATGCAGATCGCACAGCTCCTGCATAGCATTGTACCTGTGACTTTAAAATCTGGGATACCGAAAAAGGCTCATCCGATATCCCTGATCCGTCTGACTCCTCATCCTCTGCTGATGTAGCCTCCTCCTCATCCTCCTCCTCTTCAGGTACTTCTGAAGGGAGGTCCAATACTGGAGGAGATCTGCTTCGCTTATTGTCCTTTTTAGAGGATTTAGCGATTAAGGTAGTAATTTTTTCCTCCAGATTATTTAGGGCAGCTGATAACGTGTCCTCAGTGACATATGCAGGCCCAGGCTTCACTGGGGAAGCCGCCATACCTGACAGAGGTAATGGCTTATCCTGTATAGGTGCATTTGGCAACACAGGAGAGGAAGGTACCGAGTCAGCACAGCTAGAGCCTCCTGTCTCAGGCGGCGGTGCTCTTTTATCTCTTTTTGTCCGCATTACTTCCCCTGAAAGACTTACTGTTTAGACAAAATACAAGGTACCTAAATGCATATACTACCGTGCTCAGTTTAGCAATTTACATTAAGTATGCAACTTTTAACACATAGCTATGCATAACATGGATGTCTTCTAGGAAGTACCCAGTCCAACCACATGGAGTCTTACGTCCCTGTATAGCTGCTGTGTTTCTCTGCCAGGAATAAGAGAACAAACGAGCTTGCTTGCTGCTGCAGTGCCTCACACTGACAGTCTTTAATTTGGCGCCGTTTCTGTGCCTGCGCGCGCCCACGTGCCCGCCTTCGCCCCCCCCCCCCCCTCCGATAAAGCGCGCTCCCACGCGCGCGCGGCTCTTAGCGCTATGGCGGTGGCCCTCGTGAGAGAGGACTCTCATCAGCCCCTGTTCCCACTTACTTGCACCTGCAGGTGTCTGTCGGCCACCGAAAGGAGGAGCGGGGTGCCCAAGCAAGCTCAGCAGCGGAGGTGACGAGCAGTGTACTTCGCCGAAGCCGACACTGAACAGAGTGAGGTAAGTATATTCAGCTCTTTACTCCCCCCAGTGGCGGAAAGAGAGAAGACATCCACTTCTTGAAAAAAGGTCCCAAAACTAGTTATGGACCTTCTAATCTTACCTTATCCACGCCGCAGGTTTTTTCTGCTGAAAATTTTCAGACAGATACCAAACTTCACCCTTCACGGTGGGCTATGTGTGCCAACCTTCAGGGATATGGGTTCCTATTTAAAGGATACCTCTCCCCTGGGCCTTGTACAAGACTCTTACCAGGACTTTTAGCGAAATAGCGAAAGTGCTGGATCTTAGAGCCCAGTCCTCCGAAGAGAGACATTACAGGCGCTGCCTCATGGATGAGGCTCAGATCCCATCCAGTTTTGGCTTAACTTGTAGGCGTCTTGGATGGATCCGAAAGCATAGCTCTTTTACCCCCAGAGGGTCTCTTTGGTAGAGCTTTCCTTTAGCACCTCCTAACGCGTCCAACACCTTTCGACACTGGCGAAAAAACTGAGGTACTTCCCTGATGGGAGGGGTTATATGGAGGGGAACTGTCTTCCATTGGTTGTGCCAGTGTCCAATCACCGCTGGTGACCCTTAACCCATTATGTAATGACTAGCTCTGTGTCCCGTGGTGTACGATAAAGAAAACACACCAAAAACGCTTTAAGGGCACCAATGTGAAAGGGACCTTACCTTGCTGTAAGATGCATGCTTACATGCCTGGGGTTGGCTACTGTGTTTCCATGAAGAAGACCTAAGCTAAGTGTCCAACTACTTGGAGACTTTCAGTAGTTATGGACTGCAGGAAACAGGGTGCCTTGGCAGGGCCTGCAGCTTACGCATGTATTTGCAAATAAACCCGTTCTTAACGCATATTGTTAGGTCAATTCGGTTGGTCGCTGGCTGGTTGGCAAGTTTGAGCTTGGAAATCTCTTTATCGTTTGACATACGTTGTCCTTCCAGTGCTCCTTGCTACAAAGACCAGGTGGCCACTTTTTTGTACACTAGTGAAGAGGCCTACAGGATACTGAGCATGACAGATGATAGCGATGGGGAATCCTCACTGTCAGAATCAGGCTCAGTATACGAATCTGTAGAAAGCAGCAGTACCCTGACAGATCGCTCTGAGGGAGTAGTGGGCCCCTGCTAAGTAAAGGAGTACCCGACCCCGTTCCCAGGTTGCTGATGTGCTACAAACGCATGATCCTCGTATGCAGCAGAGTGCCAATACTGGTGCTGCTCTACCTTCTGGTGAACTGGCGAGCACCAGTGGCCTAGTACATCCTGGTCCTAGACAAACCAACACTGCAGTAACACTTGACGTGGCGAGTCCCATAAGTGCAGTTTAAGCTGGTGCGGTGGCTAGCACAAGTAGTGTCCCGAAGCCATCAAGAATTTAAAGACAGGCCAGTAAAAGCCCACAGTACACTTCCTGATGCGCCTACAAATCAGGATTGGCAGCCCACAGATTCTGCAGCACCCGTACTTCCCCCATTCACTGGCCAACCCGGAATTCAGGTGGAAACAGATTTAATTCACCCTTTTTTTAGCGTTTTTTCACAAAAGATCTGTATGGATTAATTGTGGACCAAAGCAATTTCTAAGCCAATGAATTTAGCGCCGCAAAGCCAAATTTGACCCTTGTCAGATAATTTGCATGGAAACCAATCACGGTTTCCGAATTTAAGACTTTTCTGGGCCTATCCCTCAACATGGGTGTTACTAAAAAGAATGAGTTGGTCATATTGGTCCACGGACCCAATTCATCATATGCCCATGTTCTCTGCTGCCTTGGCCAGGACTAGATACGAGAAAATCTTGCGGTCAATGAACTGTCGTCTTCGGGGTGACCTTGATTATGATCAGCTCCACAAAATTCGGCCCCTCGTAAACCACTTGAACCAAAAATTTGCAGCCTTGTATATGCCCCAGCAAGCTGTCTGCATAGATGAGTCCCTGATTAGGTTTTGTGGCCGCCTTGTTATCAGTTTCTCCCGAGCAAGCGTGCCAGATATGGGGTCAAAATGTTTATACATTTTCATACATGCTCTGTGACAGGGCAACAGGCTATACTTGGAGTTTCCTGGTTTACGAGGGAAAAGATAACAGCGTGGAGCCCTATGACTGCTCAGACAACATAGGAAGCAGCGGCAAGATTGTTTGGGAATTGGTGTCACCCTTACTCAACCTGTGGTAAATTCAGTTGACTGGACATGATTTGGAAAGGCAGAAACCTGTCTATATAAAGTCCCACAGTTAACAGTGTATGTCAGAGCAAAAACCAAGCCATGAAGTCCAAGAGATTGTAGACCTCCGAGAAAAGATTGTATCCAGGCACAGATCTGGGGAAGTGTACAGAAAAATGTCTGCAGCATTGAAGGACCCAATGAGCACAGTGGCCTCCATCAGCTGTAAATGGAAGTTTGGAACCGCCAGGATTCTTCCTAGAGCGGGCCCTCCTGGCCAAACTGCGCGATCGGGGGGGGAAGGGCCTTAGTCAGGGAGGTGACCAAGAATCTGACAGTCACTCTGACAAAGCTCCAGCATTTTCGATGTGGAGAAGGGAGAACCTTCCAGGAGAAAAACCATCTCTGCAGCACTCCACCACTCAGGACTGTACAGTAGAGTGGCCAGACAGAAGCCACTCAGTGATCCTTGAAAAAGTCACGCGACTAGTGACTTAACACGTAGGAGGAGCCGGTGACTTCACTTTCGGTCACGGCCAAGACCGGAAGTTTTGAACTCATCGATACGGTTTGCTTTTAACCTAGATGTTAGGTATTACGTTTTTCTAAAACCATTTCTTTTGTGAAATCCATACACTATGGAGTTTTAGTTGGTCTTGCATGGCTTGTGAATGGAGGAGAGGAGGAGATCTAATCCAGCATAACGGATATTTATCCTCGATTACTGTGCCACATATAACATCCTTTGGTTTATGCTATACGGAGAGGAAAGTGGAATGTGATTTTCCATAAAAGGATTCATATATTAAAGTCTCGCCAAACCCGCTGTGGATTCTGATGCAGGAGTGTGGAACGTGAACTGCTGCTAAGGATCTGCATACCAAAGCGCTACTAGACTCGGTGTGGTCATTGCTTAAGGTGAGCTGCTAGGGAACACTCCTGGTGGATGCCTGGATGGTGGGAGCAATTGTGTTCAGCTTTCAAGAACAGTTTTTTTTTTTGAGCACTCAATCTTCACATCATCACTTTTTGATGCACATGCACTTTATTTTGGACTTTTTTTTTTAATGAAAAATCAGATGAATAGCTGCCTTTGATCAGAGCACTTTATCACAGTTTGATATACTATTGCATATTATTGCTTCAATAGGTTCATGAAATTTAGGATAGGTATTTATATATTTGTTTATTTTGCTACATAGCTTCTTGAATTAGTGCACCATTTTTTTTAAGTGGTTGTAAACCCCAAAAATTTATATATATTTTTCTATCAACCTGTAAGAGAAAGGCATAATGAGCCAATATGACTAGCATAATAGCTCATTATGCATCACTTACCTTAGATCGGGGCCCCCGAAGCCGTCCTCGTCTCCCTCTTCAGCCGCAGCAATCGCTGCAGCGATAGCCGGAAGATTACTTCCGGGTCTCGCCGCTCCAGCCGCTGTGATTGGCCGGAGCGGCGGAGACGTCACTCTGCGCATGCGTGCGGGAGCCGTCAAATTCGGCTAGGCCCAGCGATTGCTGGGAACTAGCCGAATTTGTGAATGGGATTAAACCCATGAATGCGCCGTTGTCTACGGCGTGCATGCGCCGTAGACAGCGACGCCTGTCATTTTGCTAAATATCTCCTAAACCGTGTAGGTTTAGGAGATATTTGTTGCACCTACAGGTAAGCCTTAATCTAGGCTTACCTGTAGGTGCAAGTTGAAAAAGTGGGTTAACAAACACTTTAAGCATCATTATTAGTGTTAGGCCCCTTTCACACGGAGGCGTTTTAGCGCTAAAAATAGCTCTGTAAAAACGCCTGAAATAATCCTGCCCCAGTATTCTCAATGTAAAAGCCCTGAGGGCTTTCACACTGAGGCGTGCTGGCTGTGCATTGGAAAAAATCCTGCAAACAGCTTTTTTGGAGCATCTTTGGGGCGCATAAAATAGCACTGTAAAAAACGCCTATCCCCATTGAAATGAATGAGTACCGCGGTAAAAACGCCCAGAAGCTGTGGGAAGGTCACACGACCGCAGTAGAGTGGAGGATTGTGGGATACCAAATAATCATTTTTACCGCAAAAACTGGTAACGCTAATCATTTTTAGCGCGTCATTGCAACGCCTCAGTGTGAAAGGGGCCTTAGAGTGGTGAGGTCACTAGCTAATGGTTTCAGCTTTTTCATGTGTAGCCTTAGTAATATCACCCTATTTTACATTTTTTGGGGGGGATTTTGTATATTAGTTTTTTGTGCGGTCCATAGCAGCACACAAATACTCTATATTCACACCTCAGTAAAGGGCATATGACAGACCACCTGCAGTTTGCCAAATGGCCCCTGAAGGACTCGGACCACGAGAAACAAAATTCTCTAGTCTGATGAAACAAAGATTGAACTATTTGGCCTGAATGGCAAGCATGTCTGGAGGAACCCAGGCACAGCTCATTACCTGGCTAATACCATGCCTACAGTGACGCATAAATGGTGGCAGCATCATGCTGTGGGAATGTTTTTCAGCGGCAGGAACTGGGAGACTAGTCAGACTTGAGGGAAAGATGAATGCAGCAAGGTTGTATCCCTGATGAAAACCTGCTCCAGAGTGCTCTGGACCTCCAACTGGGGGGAAGGTTCATCTTCTAACAAGACAACGACCCTAAGCACGCAGCCAAGATAACAAAGGCGTGGCTACGGGACAACTCAATGCTGAGTGGCCCAGCCAGAACCTAGACTTGAACCCGATTGAACATCTCTGGAGAGATCTGAAAATGGCTGTGCACCAATGCTTCCCATCCAACCTGATGGAGCTTGAGAGGTCATGCAAAGAATGGGAGAAACTGCTCAAGATTGTAACATCATACTCAAAAATACTTGAGGCTGTAATTGGTGCCAAAAGGTGCTTCAACTAAGCATTGAGCAAAGGCTGTGAATACTTCATGTAGATGTTTTTTTGATCAACAGTTCAAGAGTTCATTTATTCAAATTTATGACACAAAAGTACTAAAAGTTGTATTGTGTCATAAATTTTAATAAATTGTTGATCAAAAGCGCTTGCCAGCGATGATGTTCCTATGATCCCTCTTGTCACTATGACAATGAGTACGTGGCTTTCAGCATAAATACAGTCTTTCCCGTCACATGGCTACCCATGATTAAGTCACGTGGCGCGAGGTAACGCGTAGGGGGAGGAGCCGAGTAATGCTACCAGCGGTATTCTGAGTGTATCAGAAGCCGAGTGAGGAAGATCGCTTCACTGAGCTGAGTTTATGCGCCGCGGTTCCTATGGTCATGTGAGTGCACCACCTAGCTTGATCTATCGCATACTGTTTACAATACTGCGCAATGATCATATCCTTGTTTGTTTCCTTATATGAGCACACCATCAAGGCATATACCTAGAGTGGTACCTCTGTGTTTGAGGGACAGAATCTTTATCAATATTATCTGCTGGATGAATTGAATGGGACTGTGCTGATTAATTGGCAACACGGATTCTATACTTCTCTTCTTAGGATTAAGGTCCTTGCACATATTGATTAATTTATAGGCGGCTTACCATATATTGGAATGCTATTGCTGCATAGAGTCTTAATTGATTGTTCAAGTATTATATATTTATTGCAGGATTTTGCACATTGATGTCACGGAACATCTTACATTATTTTCAATACTGTACTATTCACAGAGGGTTGGTTTTAGCGCATCATTATATATTGATCAATTAAAACCAAAACTGCTCGTCTCCCTGCAGTTTTAGCTATAACGTACTAGTATGCACCGCATACTAGCACATTATGACAGACTCCTGTGCATGCGAGTCACATTGCAGCGGCACACAGAGCGAGCCGTAAATGTGATCTGAGCTGCGCTTGTGCGGCTCAGATCACATTACTCACAGGCAGGGGGCATTATTGACAGAAGGGACCACTAGGATCTTTTCAGTTTTTAAAAAAAAACCCTGCCTGTCAGCGGATTTTAAATATAAAGACTTAATTTCAACTTTAATCTGGACACTTTGGATTGTCCAAAGCATGGATTATACAGGGGTGGGAAACAGCAAAAAGCTAGAACTGAAGAAAGAAATCCTTCTCCATAGCAAAGACATTCATGCTGCCATCTGCAAATTCAGAAACCAAAAAGATGCAAAGTCATCAACTCAAACTTTATAAAATGTGCAAGAAGATGACCTGTGAAATTGCTGACTAATTGGAGAAAGCCCATGTGGCCCAACAACCTTGTGGAATGAGCTATAAACTTGTCTTTTAGGATTGGCCTTAAAGCGGATCTATGGTCAAAATATAAAATAGTTTACCCATGGTATTTTCTGGCCTACGCCTATTATTCTTGATCAAAAATAGGATTTTTATAACAGCTTACCTGTAAAATCCTTTTCTTGGAGTACACCACGGGACACAGAGCTAGTCATTACATAATGGGTTAAGGGTCACCAGCGGTGATTGGACACTGGCACAACCAATGGAAGACAGTTCCCCTCCATATAACCCCTCCCATCAGGGAAGTACCTCAGTTTTGTAGCAAAGCAGTAAGGTTCCCATAAGAAGGGGGGGACCTCTGTGTCCCGTGGTGTACTCCAAGAAAAGGATTTTACAGGTAAGCTGTTATAAAAATCCTATTTTCTTTATCGTACACCACGGGACACAGAGCTAGTCATTACATAATGGGACGTCCCAGAGCAATGCTCATATGAAGGGGGGGAGACACAGATCAAAACAGGCCGCTTGCGGACCAGAAGCCCTATACTGCTGCCTGCAGCACACTTCGCCCAAAGGCGGAATCCTCATGTCCTTTCACATCTATTTGATAGAATTTGGAAAATGTATGGACTGAAGACCAAGTTGCAGCTTTACAGATCTGAGCCATCGAAGCCTGGTGGTGCACTGCCCATGAAGCACCTATCGCCCTGGTAGAGTGCGCCTTAACAGGAAAAGGAGGAGTCCTGTTCTTTAAACCATAAGCTTGAATAATTACTTGTCTAATCCACCTGGAAATGGTGGATCTTGATACCGCTTGGCCCTTCTTGGGCCCATCTGGTAAAATAAACAAAACATCTGTTTTACGTATCTGAGCGGTTGCTTGCAGATACACCTTTACCGCTCTCCCTAGATCTAGAGAGTGTAATAATTTTTCCCCCGCCGTCCGCGGGTTTGGAAAAAAGGAAGGCAGAACAATGTCTTGATTCAAGTGAAAAGCCGACACCACCTTAGGTAGAAAAGCCGGATGGGGTCGTAGTACGATTTTGTCCTTGTGACAAATTAGACAAGGCTCTTTACAAGAAAGAGCTGCTAGCTCTGATACTCTCCTAGCCGAAGCTATAGCAATCAGAAAAACCAACTTCCTACTTAATATAATTAAAGGAATATGGCGAATAGGTTCAAAAGGTTGCTTTTGCAACACTGACAATACCAAATTCAAATCCCATGGACACAAGGGAGTCCTAACTGGAGGATTTATCCTCAGTACCCCCTTAATGAATGTCCGAACTAGGGAGTGAGATGCCAATGGTCTCTGAAAGAAGACTGATAGAGCCGATATTTGCCCTTTGATGGTGCTAAGGGCTAAATTCATATCCACTCCTAACTGGCAAAAAGCAAGAATCCTGCTTATTTCATATTTCTGAGGATTCCAACTTCTGGATTCACACCAGGAAACGTATGCTCTCCAGACTCTCTGATAGATGAGTCTGGAGGCTGGCTTTCTAGCATTAATGAGCGTAGAAAGAGCCGGACCAGAGACCCCTCTCTTTTTAAAAATGTGGGTCTCAGCAGCCAGGCCGTCAACTTTAGCCTTTGTAAGGAAGGGTGGAATACTGGACCCTGTGACAGCAGGTCGTGTCGGAGTGGAAACTTCCAGGGCCTTCCTATCGCCGTTTTTACAATCTCGGCATACCAAGGCCTCCTGGGCCAGTTTGGGGCCACTAGGATTACTGGTATTCCCTCCTCCTTGATCCTGCGAAGCAGTCTTTGTAGAAGAGGGATCGGAGGGAATGCCTAGATCAGTGAGAACTGATTCCATGGAGTTATTAGAGCGTCTGTATTATTAGAGCGTCTGTCCCGTAGGCTAGAGGATCCCTCGTTCTGGACACAAAGTTGTCCAATTTCTTGTTGAACCTGGCAGCTAGCAGGTCTACATCTGGGTTTCCCCATCTCAGACATATGGCCTGAAAGATCTCGGGGTGAAAAGACCACTCCCTGGTAGCAGCTGCTGACGACTCAGGTAGTCTGCTTGCCAATTTTCCCTCCCTGGAATGAAGATTGCAGAAAGGCAAGGTACATGCTCTTCTGCCCATGCCAGGATCCGGTTCACCTCTCTTTGGGCTGCCCGACTGCGGGTGCCTCCTTGGTGATTGATGTAAGCTACTGCAGTAGCATTGTCGGATTGAACCCGAACTGGGTAGCCCTGTAACCTGTATGTCCAGGTTTTGAGGGCTAGATATACCGCCCGGATCTCTAGCACATTGATGGGCAGGATCCCCTGAGTCTTGGCCCAGGTTCCCTGGGTAGAAGCCTCCTCGAATACTGCACCCCAGTCCGATAGGCTGGTATTCCTAGATACCACCTTCCAGGCCACTGGGAGGAAGGACTTTCCCTTCCGTAAATTCCTGGCTTCTAGCCACCAATCGAAGTTGTGGCGTACTTGTGAGGACAGGCGCATGGGTATATCCAGAGCTTGGCTCTTCCTGTTCCAGGAAGCTAAAATATTGCCTTGAAGTAGTCTCGAATGAAACTGGGCGTAAGGGACCGCCTCGAAGGAGGCTACCATCTTTCCCAATAGTCTCATGCAAAGGCGAATAGACGGCCTCTTGTTTGCTTTGACCTTGTGGATCAGGTCTTTCAGAGACTGTATCTTCGGTTCTGGCAGGTATACCTCATTTTGGGCTGTATCTATGATCATGCCCAGGTACCTTATCCTTCTTTGGGCCTGGAGAGAGGATTTTTGTAAATTTATAATCCATCCTAAATGCTCCAGGTATCCTACTGTAGTGTGTACAGCGTGACCCAATCCGTCCTTTGACTGATCTATTACTAGTAGATCGTCCAGATAGGCTGTTACCGCAATGCCCCGTGTTCTTAGGTTACTAACAGAGGAGCTAGCACCTTTGTGAACACTATGGGCGCGGTGGCTACACCAAACGGCAGAGCCACAAATTGAAAGTGGCGATCTTCTACCGCAAACCTTAGGAATCTTTGGTGAGCGGGGAGGATGGGTATGTGTAAATGTGCGTCCTTGATATCTATGGACGCCATGAATTTTCCGCCCTTTAAAGTGGCGGCCACGGATCGGATCGTTTCCATTCGAAAATGGCGATCGTTCAGGAACCGATTTAGGGATTTTAGATCCAGGATGGGTCTGACATCTCCATTTGGCTTTGGAATCACAAAGAGGTTTGAGTAAAAACCTGAACCTCGCTCTTTTTGGGGTACGTCTGTAACTACCCCTTGAGCCATTAAGTGATTCAAACCTTTGAAGAAGGATTCTCTTTTTTGTGGATCCTTGGAGAGTCTTGAACCTCGGAATTGAGAAGATGGGATCTCTCGAAATTCCAGTTTGTACCCTGAGGATATTGTGGATACTACCCAATTGTCCTGGATTTCTGACCACCAAGTTGCTCAGAACTGACAAAGCCTTCCTCCCACTCGGCCGAGCGGGGGCGCCCCTTCACTGAGAGGCTTTGGGGGCTTGCTTATTAGCTCTTGCACCTCACGGCTTCTTGTTCTTCTGAGCTTGCCCCTTGATTTTGTGGGCGGCTAAAACAGGCCGCCGCCACTGGTTGGAGTCAGATTTCCCGGGAGCTGGGGAGAGAGAGCGTTTAAAACAAGATCTCTTGTTTTTCTTTCTCTCAGGTAAAAGTCATTTTACCACTTGATCTTCTGTATATATTTTTCTAAATCTTCCCCAAATAGGCGTTCGCCATGGAACGGGAACTTGCCAACAGCTTTTTGCATGGGGTCTCCGCTGACCAATGCTCAAGCCAAAGTACTCTGCGCATCTGTACCAGCTGGAGTGTAAGGCGTGATGCCTGTATGATAGAATCTCTCATGGCATCCACTGTGAAGCATAAGGCTTTTAGGCAAATTTTTCCCAATTTCTAGCCTGCTCTGAAGGCAGTTCCTTCAGCCCCTGCTTTACCTGTTGGCTGATGACCTGACCCATACCGACTGCTGCTACTGCAGGTTGGGTAATTGAGCCGGCCAAAAGGAAGGAGGATTTCAACTTCCTCTCAGAAGGATCTTTTTAAACCCTTGTACATTATCCACCGGACATGTCAGGTTTTTATTTACACAAGAAATAGCCGCAACTACCGCAGGCAGGCTCCATTTCTTAAAAAAATTTTTGGAGGTGAGAAACGCTTATCTGGATGTTGCCAGTTTGCGTATATTAGATCCTCTAGTAACGGATGAACCGGGAAGGAGCATGCACCTTGCAGGGATCTTAATGACCCTAGGGAGGAGACAGGTAATTCCGTTACCTCCGCAGAGGTTAACTTAAATGCACTGCTATAGCATTGTACCTGTGACCTTAAAATCTGGCTCCTCATCCTCTGCTGATGTAGCCTCCTCCTCCTCATCCTCCTCCCTCAGGTACTTCTGAAGGGAGGTCCCATACTGGAAGAGACCTGCTTCGCTTATTGTTCCTTTTTAGAGGACTTAGCGATTAAGGTAGCAATTTTTTCCTCCAGATTATTTAGGGCAGCTGATAAAGTGTCCTCAGTGACATATACAGGCCCAGGCTTCACTGAGGAAGCCGCCATACCTGACAGAGGTAATGGCTCATCCTGAACAGGTGCATTTAGCAACCCAGGAGAGAAAGGTACCGAGTCAGCACAGTTAGAGCCTCCTCTCAGGCGGTGGTGCTTTCTTATCTCTTTTTGTCCGTATTACTTCCCCTGGAAGGCTTACCGTTTAGACAAAATACAAGGTACCTAAATGCATATACTACCGTGTTCAGTTTAGCAAATACATTAAGTATGCAACTTTTAACACATAACTATGCATAACATGGATGTCTTCTAGGAAGTACCCAATCCAACCACATGGAGTCTTACGTCCCTGTATAGCTGCTGTGTTTCTCTGCCAAGAATAAGAGAACTAACGAGCTTGCTTGCTGCTGCAGTGCTTCTCACACTGACAGTCTTTTAAAATTGGCGCCGTTTCTGTGCCTGCGCGCGCCACGTGCCCGCGCACGCCTTCGCCCCCCCCCCCCTCCGATAAAGCGCGCTCCCGCGCGCGCGCGCGGCCCTTAGCGCTATGGCGGTGGCCATAGTGAGAGAGGACTCTCATCAGCCCTTGTTCCCACTTACCTGCATCTGCAGGTGTCTGGTCGGCCACCGAAAGGAGGATCGGGGTGCCCCAGCAAGCTCAGCAGCGGAGGTGACGAGCAGTGTACTTCGCCGAAGCCGACACTGAACAGAGTGAGGTGAGTATATTCAGCTCTTTACTCCCCCCAGTGGTGGAAAAAAAGAAGACATCCACTTTTTGAAAAAGGTCCCAACCTAGTTATGGACCTTCTAATCTCACCTTATCCACGCCGCAGGTTTTTCTGCTGAAAGATTTCAGACAGATACCAAACTTCACCCTTCACGGTGGGCTATGTGTGCCAACCTTCAGGGATATGGGTTCCTATTTAAAGGATACCTCTCCCCTGGGCCTTGTACAAGACTCTTACCAGGACTTTATAGCGAAATAGCGAAAGTGCTGGATCTTAGAGCCCAGTCCTCCGAAGAGAGACATTACAGGCGACGCCTCATGGATGAGGCCAGGATCCCATCCAGATTCAGCTCATTTGTAGGCGTCTTGGATGGATCCGAAAGCATAGCTCTTTTACCCCCAGAGGGTCTCTTTGGTAGAGCTTTCCTTTAGCACCTCCTAACGCGTCCAACACCTTTCGACACTGGCGAAAAAACTGAGGTACTTCCCTGATGGGAGGGGTTATATGGAGGGGAACTGTCTTCCATTGGTTGTGCCAGTGTCCAATCACCGCTGGTGACCCTTAACCCATTATGTAATGACTAGCTCTGTGTCCCGTGGTGTACGATAAAGAAATAACGTTTATTGAACATGAAAAAGTACATAGATACTAGGGTTTTCCCGATACCGATACTAGTATCGGTATCGATACCGAGCATTTGCCCGAGTACTTGTACTCGGGCAAATGCTCCAGATGCTTCACCCGATACCTGGACAGTCAGCGGTGATCAGTGCGGTGGGAGAGTTACAAGCACCGATCACCGCTGTATAGATTTAAAGGTCTGACAGCCGTTTCTCCGCCTCTCTCCCCCCCCGCGGCTTTCAGCTGCTTTAGTGAAATCAGCGGTGGTCGGTGCTTGTAACTCTCCCACACACGATCACCGCTGACTGTCCCCGCATCCTCCTCCGTGACCCCCTCCATGCTGATGTCTCCCTCCGTGACCCCCTCCATGCTGATGTCTCCCTCCGTGACCCCCTCCATGCTGATGTCTCCCTCCGTGACCCCCTCCATGCTGATGTCTCCCTCCGTGACCCCCTCCATGCTGCTGCTCTCTCCCTCTGTGCTGCCATCCCCCTCCGTTCTCCTCCTCCACCCCCTCGATCTGTCAGGATGGAGAGCGGAGGTAGGAGCCGGTAAACCCGGGTCCTTACTGTTCGGAATGTACAGTCAGTGATCACTGACTCTGTCCATTCACATAACTGAAACATGGTAAACTATGTTTACCATGTTTCAGTTTATGAATGAAGAGAAGCCGCTGTCTTCTCTCCATTCATTTTCAGCGCAGCGGAGGCTGCTGAGAAAGGGACTGGGGAATCTGTGTCCTTAGTCCCTTTCTCTGTCTCAAAGGGGAGATGTCAGAGGTCTGTTAAGACCCCTGATCTCACCAAAGCCCCCCAAGCAGGGCTGATAAAAAATGAATTGTAAAAAAAATAAAAAATAAAATAGAAGAAAAAAAAACACTGACACTGTCCCTCCCCCTTAAAAAAAGAAAGCATTGTGAATAGATACACTGGTAAGTGCAACAGGCACTATACTTGCGAATCAATCCAATCGACATACATAGCGGCATAGTACACATCTGGAGAGAAAATATTTGTATATAAAAAAAAGAAACCAACAAGATAGCAAAGCAAAAATGGGGTTAGAGGGGGGGCACAAAAGGGAGACCTGGGGTTATCCGAGAGAACTACACCTCCACGTGCGATGCAGAGGCCTGGATGTCCTCCAACCATCTATCCCAGATTTTATGGTATTTCTTTGGGCAACCCCTGTGGATATAGAATACTTTTTTGTAGGGAAGGGTGGTGTTGACACCTCTAAAGCCATTGCTTTCAGTGTGGGGGGGGGGGGGGAGGGGGCTAGTCGCTCTCAACCACATCCTGGCAATCTGAAGTCTGGCAAGGAATAGTGTTTCTTGCAGAAATGTGTTTAAGTACTTTTCATCTTCAGAGAGCGAGAGGAGCCCCAACACACACTGACGGGGTCAGGGGGGAGCCCATGCGAACGTGGAGGAATCGGACCACCTGGGTCCAGAACCCTTGTATGGACGGACAGGTCCACATAAATTGTAGGAGGCGGCGTTAGGGTGGCTGCAGCTGGGGTCGTGACCTCATCTGTATTTAGAGATACGGTAGGGTGGCAGGTATGATTTATGGAGGATATAGAGGTGGGTAGAGGCGGTCGGATATTTTTAGGAGAGACAGTTTTGCAGTGAGGGCCTCTGCCCAGTCTTCGTCTGTCACAGCGCTCAGGTCGGGTTCCCATTGCGTCTTCTGTTGGTAAGCGGTGGTGGTTGCTGTGGGCTGCAGGAGACATGTATAGATTTGGGAGATAAGCTTCTTGTGGTCCGTACCCGAGACTGTCTACCAACAATGGGATCTTGTGGGCTGGGATGGAGTCAAACTGCATTAAGTGCGTGCATGGCATACTAGCTCATTATGAAATGCTCAAAGCCCCTGCATCGGTCCCCGTACACTCCTCCAGCTGGCGACATCGCTCCCGGAGTTGCTTCCGGGTATCGCTGGAGTCCGGCCCGTGATTGGCCGGTGCCGCAATGATGTCACTCCCGCGCGAGTGCCGCCGGCAACGGCACACTAGCTGAAGCAACGGCACGAACAAGCCAATGCTTCAGTGCGCATGTGCTGATGACGTCGTCACATGCTGATACAGGGGATATCTCCTAAACAGGTTTTGGGGAATATCCGGGGTAGCTACAGGTAAGCCTTATTTTATAGGCTTACCTGTAGTAAAAAAAGTGAATTGTAAGGGTGTCATTTCTCTTTTGGGGGCCCCCAGGCGGGTTATACCATGATGTGCAGTGGTATATTAAGCAGCAAGTAAACATGTCCCCAAAGTTGATGTGTTGAAAGTAGAAAAAAATAAATTGGCATCAAAGTTTGTTGTATATGGAGCTGCAAAACCGCAGACTGATCAGGGTACCCATGCTGAGAATCAGAATTGAACGGCGGAGCAATGGAAGAAGGTGGCCTCGTCCGATGAATCACATTTTCTATTACTACATGGCCGGGTGCAAATGCATCGCTTACCAGGTTAAAAGATGGCACCAGGATGCAGAATGGGAAGAAGGCAAGCCATTCATGTGGATGATACTTGACACATACCAACAACCTAAAACATTGTTGCTGACCAAGTATATCCAATCGTGGAAGTCGTGTTTGCATTCTGTGATGGCAGTGCCCCCATTAGCAGGAAAATGTATGACACTGTAAAAATGGTATGAGGAACACAAGCTTGAAGAATTGACTTGACCTCCAACTTCTTCAGATCTTAATCTAATTGAGTATTTGTGGGATGTGCTGAAAAAACAAGTCAGATCCATGTCAGCCCCACTCACAACCCACGGGACTTAAAAATGATCTACTAATGACAGTGTGTAACCATATACAACAGCATACCTTCAGAGGTCTAGTGGTGTCTATGCCTCAACAGGTCAGGGCTGTTTTGGCAGCAAAAGAGGGACCAACTAAATAAAAGGTGGGTGGTCATAAAGTTATGGTTGATTGAGGGGGATTGCATAGAGAGATCCGTTTGCACTGTTAGAGGGTCAGAAGGTCTTGAATAAATCCCACAGGAAAGTAGCGGTATGTCCATGGCTGCCAAACGGTCTGGAACTTCTCAAACGTTATCTGTGAGTTTTGCTTGCATTTTCGCATGCAAGAGGACAGTGTTAATCCTAGATTTAGTTTGGCGTAGGGATAGGCGTTTTCCATGCTTTTGCATTCGTTGTTTTGCTGCTGTGAAAAAACATGCCTCTAGAGGTTTGAGGTTCAAAAGGGGCGTATTGAGCAGTGAAGGCGATTGACGCATCAGAAAGATCAAAAATCATCCGATATAAAAAATGGTGCACTTACAGGCTAAGTCCACCAAACGTAGATAAAAGTACTGACGTGTCCACAACCGTGTTAATTTCATCGACTAAAACATTGTCTACTAAATACTATTTTAGTCTACTAAAATGCAACAAACAATTGAGATGACGAAAACTAAAATGTCATTTTAGTCAAAAGTGCATGCCTAAAACTAAATTAAAATTGGACATCAAAATTAACACTGGTCTGTAGTGCATGTTCAAACCTTAATACCATAAAATATTTGATTTTTCACTCCGGCAGTATATAATGAGCTTGGAAATTGTAGACAAATGCTTAAATGCATTACAACCATACTACATCCATTCGATTTTAGTCGACTTAAAAATGTACTGGAGATTTAGTCGACTAAATACAATTGCAGAAGGCTAAAATGGGACCAATTCTAAAATGACGTTTTACTCAAAAGACCAAGGCTACTTTCACACTGTAGCTGTGCCTGCGCTAAAGCGCAGCTCGTTTTAGCAGCGCTTTAAATCCCCGCTAGCGGCCGAAGGGGTTAAAACCACCTGTGTTGCCAAAATGCTGCCAAAGGTCCTCCAAAAAGGACTAGAATAGAAAAAAGCATGCCCTCCTTGGCCAGTGTGGGGTATTAGAATTAATTAGGTGTTTAGATTTCCAGTTCTCCCAAGCAGAAAACTTTCTGCTTACAGTTCCGGCTGCAGGGACCAATCCTCCTGAGAGAGAAAAAAAAAAAGTTCTGCTACCCCTTGAGGTGGACAGCCGAGAGCCAACAAAGGTTCTTTTATTCATAGAAGGGGGGGGGGGGGATTCCGGCGCTCCTAGCGATGTGATGTTTTTAAAATGCATGCAATAGTGGCTCTAATGGTGCTTCTAAGTCAATCTGTATATTAAAAAACAAGGCGTCTTTACCGCTCAGCCAGACAGGGAGGTCTCGGGGTCCCGCAAGTCTGGCTCTACTACTTATCCAGCAGGTTTTCACAAATAGCTCAGTGGAACATCCCCTACTCTAAGGTCCCTTGGGTGAAGTTTGAACAGGACTCGATTTCCCCTGCTTATCTACCAGGTATTATGTGGTCCTCTAATTCCTCACATTCCTTGGGTCCCTTCAATAATAGTATAGTGACAGCGAGCTTGAAACTTTGGGATAGATATAAACTAAAATGCAATCTTGTTTCGAGGGTCCCCCTGGGCGCTTCATATCTAGGGGACTCGAGGTTTCCCCCAGCCCTCGCTCGCCCAGAGGAATTTCGACTCTGGACGGACTTAGGGCCGATTAGGCTGGGTGACTTTCTACAGCAGACACGATTTGAATCTTTCCCTGATATACTGACTAAACATCTGACCCTTGCTGGCGAATTCTATCACTATCTCCAAATTCGGCATTTCTTGAGTCACTATGCGGGCCCCCTTTCAGACTCTAGAACATTCTATGAGAAGATGTGTTTTACAGCACCTAGACAAAAAGGTCTTATTTCAATTTTGTATAGGGCTCTGGAGTGCCCGGTGCTCAAATACAGGACCCAATGGGAGAGGGAGCTTGCTCTTAACACAGAGGACTTCGATTGGAATGCTGGCTGGACCAATATGAGAAAATGCACGCTCTCTCTCACGATTAGAGAGACAGCGGTTAAGCTGTTGACCCGCTGGTATTACACTCCTCTGCGCCTCAGCAGGATATACCCTCAGGTGTCGCCCTCTTGTTTTCGAGGATGCGATCTCCCGGGCTCCCTCTCCCATTTGTTTTGGGAGTGTGACAGGCTGCGTCCCACATGGACTGCTGTTCTGGACCTAATTGATAACCTTGCAGGTGAGCAGATGCATCTGACGCGCACTCAGTGCCTCCTTTTCCAAAAAATGCCGGGCACTCCTAGGCCCCTTTTGAGTTTGATTCATTCAATCTGTTTGGCTGTACAATGGGCTATAGCTTTCTCTTGGAAATCGCACTCGGCCCCCATTTCATTAGTTACCTCCAGAATAGATCAAATGATGCCAGCCGAAAAAATACACCACACGCTGCGCGATCCCATGCCTCTGTTTGACGTTAAGTGGAACCCCTGGGTCATCTTTAGACTTTAGCACTGACCTCTTATTTGTTTTTTGTTTTTTTTGTTTTTGTTTTTTCTTCTCTTTTCTCTCTTATACTCTCTATCTTGTTGTTCTCTGAATTATTACTCCTATTCCTCAATTGTGTACTACTACTGTTGCCTCATTGCAATGTTAGACGTAGCGGGGTCCTTAATGTATCATTTAGATTAACCACGTTATACTGGTCTAGTACCCTAGGACATAAGTTTTTTGTTTCTCTGCAAGAAATGTGATCTAGCTATGTCAATCTGCAGTTTTCTTTATTTTACTGTATATGTACACTATATATTTATGCATTCTCTCCAATAAACTTTTTTGAAAACAAAAAAACAAGGAGGCGGCAGCCATCCTCAGAGGGTGTCCATGTCCTCTGTCAGCAAGACGTGTAAAAAAGAAGGGGGTGGAGGCGCCAACTAAATTAATCCTACTGTAATCTTTAATGTAAGTATAGTATATATACTTACAGGTTCACTTGAAAATGATGTCCATCGAGGATGGGGGTGTTCTGAGGTCTGTTGGTGCCGCTCTGCTGGATCTGGCAAAGTTCCCCTCGGCCGAGGGGAACTTTGCCAGAGCCAGCAGAGCAAGGTTTATCATTTTTTGAGACGTATAAAAGGTTTCTTTTAGGGATATTTAAATCACCACTGGGCTTTTTATTTCTTGCTAAAGTAAAAAGAGCAAATTTTTAGAAGAAAAACAAAAAAATTTAAGTTTTGGTTGGTTATAAAATTTTAACCACTCACGGGACCCGCCGCAGTTGTACGTCAGCTCTTTGAAGTAGAATATCGTTATGGCAGCAGCTAGCTGCCATAACCACAGTATCCACTTCTTCAGCGGGCGGTCCGCTTTAAGATAAAAGTGGTCTCAGTGGCAGATTCGCAGCAAGATCACTTTTAATCAGTGGCAGGAGAGGCCACCCCCTCCCTACGGTGCTCTTCTCCTCTTACCGGAGCCGATAGGATCCTGTCCCCTGCTTGGCATGGAGCCGAGTGAGGGGGAAGAGGACCCCCACCCGACTCCATACCATTGCATTGTGTCAAAACGTCACTTCGGTCTATAGCTCTCAAAAGGGACTTTTTAACATTTTTTATTGCATTTCAGTGTAAATGAGATCCGAGGTCCTTTTGACCCCAGATCTCATGCAAGAGGTCCTGTCATGCCTTTTTTTTCTATTACAAGGGATGTTTACATTTCTTGTAACAGGAATAAGCGACAATTTATATATATTTTTTAAAGCGTTTAAAAACAGTGTAAAAAAAAATAAAAAATTGGATTTTTTTGTACTCACCGTAAAATCCTTCTGTCGTCCATGGACGGACACAGCCTTCCTAAGTCTCGACAGTTGGGTTATGTTCCTGTTCATAGGAGAGGACTAGGCAGACATGTTAAATATTTCAATACATGTTACTGTTCAACAGCCCCGCCCAGTGGGCGGTCCCTCCCGACATAACCCTCCGCCCTGCAGCATGCAGCCTCAGTTTGTAACAAGCCGTACAAACCTAAAAAAGGAGGGGTGGGTGCTGTGTCCGTCCATGGAATACAAAGAAAAGGTTTTTACGGTGAGTACAAAAAATCCTATTTTCTCTTTTCGTCCTAGGACGGACAGAGCTTTAAGTCTTGACAGTTGGGACGTCCCAAAGCAGTGTAAAAACAAGGGGTGGGAACAGTAATCAAAAAAAAAAAAAAAAAAAAAAAAAAAAAAAACAATTTCACCCCAAGCAAGCAGAGCTCAACAGAGGAGTTGCAACCTTAAACAGTCGCCTGCAAAACCTTGCGGCCAAAGGAAGCATATGAAGATGCACTCACATCATCCTCAAAATTTTTTGAAGAAAGTGTGCACAGACGACCAACTCGCCGCCCTGCACACCTGTTAGAGACGCTTGATGTCGGAAAGCCCAGGAAGCACCAATTGACCTGGTTGGGAGCGCCGTGACCGGAAAGGAGGGCGTGCGCCTCTTAAGGGCATAGGCCCGCACAACGGTCCACCTGATCCACCTAGAAAGTGGTGGCCAACGAGACTGCCAGACCTTTTTGTGGACCAGACACAGACACAAACAGCGAGCCAGACTTCCGAAACGAAGCCGTAGCAGACAGGTACACCCGCAAGGCACGTACCACATCTAAAGTGTGAAGCGCAGACTCTCTGGGATGCGATGACTGAGAACACAAGGATGGAAGTACAATGTCCTCATTCAGGTGGAAAGCCAAAACAACCTTTGGAGGGGCGTGTCCGGATGTTAGAGGCGGCAGACGTGTTAGAGAGGAGCTCCGGGTATCCTTATCACAATCCTTTGCCATCCATGCATCTACTGGCCTGTACAGCTCAAGCCGCCTTGCCTACCTGTTCCTCTCTGTCCCTTGCTGGGCCCTGACCAAGTATTGAGTGGGGATTCGGTCATGGACGCCCGGGAAGTCATCCGGGACTCTGCCTGCAGCCGCCGCCATCTTGCTGGCCTGTGCCCGATCTGAGAGAGCTGATTTTTGCCAAATAGTGGGGTAAGGGGCCATCCTACATCCCCTGGACTGTTCAACTTCCTCCTGCCTACCCCCTCCACTGCCTGGCATGTTTTGATGACCTGCTGAGCCGCGGGGAGCGCTCGCGGCGGCCTGGTGGAGCCTGCCGGACACCGCCGTTTCCTGAGCGGCTACCCCGCGGTAGTGCGCCGTCCGAACCGCGAATCGCGGGTACGGATCCCGCAGCTCCGCCACTCATCCTCCTCCCTGTAGAGACCTGGTGTACTGATCTGTGGGGACTAATCTGTGTGGGCCGTCGGAGGTGCCCAGGGGCCTAGTGACTGCCATTCTCTGCCTGTATCCCCCTGTACTGGACATGTCCTGAGTGCACTCTCTGCCGGCCACCCTTCCTGAACTGACTCTGCATTGCTGTTTACTGTGTGCTGGGGGGCTGTTTGTACCTGCTGACTATCTGCCTGGACTGTGCTCTCCCGGGATTATTTCCCACTACCCATCTGAGCCACCCTCTGCTGCCTACGGGACATTGATCTTGGAGTGTGCTGCTCCTCGGTTGGGGCCCCCCTTTTAGCGACCCACCAGATGTCCCCCTCTTCCAAAAGGGGGAAAAAATCCTCCGGGGTAGCTGGGATCGGCACATCCCCACGGCAACCGCATCCCCCTCCACTGCAGCCAGACCCAATACTGCTCGGACAACTCCGAGCCCTGTTGGCAGACTTGGAGATGGGTCCTGGCGAGGTTCCGGCGGCGGAGCTGGTCCCGCCATCGCAGGACAGTACGGCCACAATCCTTGCCGCGATCGAGCAGAGCAAGACCTCACTGCTTGTGCGCATCGATCACCTTGCTGAGGAGTGCAATCTTTTCAGAAATTACCTCGACAAAATTAGGGGGAGGATGACTGAAACTGAGACCAGGATATCCGCTACCGAAGATCTTACTGCCACCCATGCCTCTTCCATTGCTGAGCTTCAGCGCACGGTACAGTCCCTTGTCGCAAAATCTGACGCTGAGAACAGACTCAGACGCAACAATGTCCGAGTACTGGGGCTGCCTGAGAAGGAGGAGGGGGACTGCCCGGCTAAATTTGCGGAAGAGTTCTTTAAAAACCTCCTGGGCCTCACTGATGTTTCTCCTACCTATGTGGTTGAAAGGGCTCATCTAGTGCCCACCGGCCGCGCCATCCCAGGAAACCTCCCCAGGCCCTTCTTGGTACGCTTCCTTAATTACCGAGACAGAATTCTCTGAGGCCCGCAAACATCCCTCCCTCAAATACGGCAACGCCTCCGTTTTTCTTTTCCCCGACTTTTCGGCTGATCTGCAGCGGAAAAGGAAGACCTTCAACGATGTCCGTAGACGGCTCAGGATTAGAACATAAAATATAGCATGCTTTACCCCAGCCGCCTGCGAGTCCAACATGATGGAACAATCCGATTCTTTGACTACCCAGCGGATGCTGATGACTGGCTGACCACCCTACGTTGAAGACCCATTCCCAGATCTACTGGCACAGATTACCTGCGCCCTCGCCTGGTGTATCCTACTAAACTGTCCTGTGAATACAGAACACCTGATGCACGGATCTTCCATATCCTTGTTTGATTCATCCTACAAACATTCGGCTATTACCGGAGCCAACACGAATACACATTTACACGTGACTTGCACCTGACCCTCACGGTTTGGTGTTTTGTGAGTTGAGATAGGCCTGGTACTCTCCATTCTCATTCACGTCCCCCCACCCTTGCCCACTGTTATATCAAGTCGCTGACTTTAGTGCCACTGGTTTTTGGGATCAATATCCCCTGTCCCTCTGCTCCCTGTTTCTACAAGACGGAAGAGACAATACCCGTCGGCAGAGTGGGTGGACTGGCACCAGTAGATTAGTGCCCCCAGTTGAGGGGTTCACTAGCACCCTTAGTTAAAGTTATTTTCTGGGTACAAACTATTCCCAGACCTTCCCCCCTGTTGGAGGAAGGCTGGGATATAGTAAGATAGGCACCCGTGCCTGGGAAGTTTGCTTAAGGATTTAGTTATTCCTTGCTCTCATGTTTTTTTTTTTGTTTATGTTTTTTTTATGTTCCGTTTTGTGTTCTGCTTAGGTACTGTCAGTATTTCTTGCACTGTGACCAAGATCTTGCTGCTCATGGGGTGCATTGGTACATGCCCTTTAGCGTATCTCTTCAATTATTTCTCCCCATCATCCGATGGCTAATCAACTAGCTGACTCCTTCACCATCCTTTCCTGGAATGTCAGAGGTCTTAATTAAAAATTCAAGCGAGCCCTTTTATTCCGATACTTAAAATCTCACTCCCCCCAGCTTATTCTCCTCCAGGAGACTCACCTCATGGGCAGTAAGATTCTGACTCTTAAAAAGCCGTAGATACAGCGAGCGATACATGCCACGTATTCCACATACGCCAGGGGTGTGTCGGTCCTTGTCCACAAGAGTTTCCCCTGTGTTATTGAGGAGATCCGTACGGATCCCCAGGGGAAATTTGTGATAGTGGTGTTCACGCTATGGTCTGTAAGATACATTATTATAAATCTGTACATCCCTCCCCCGTTTTCATCCGCAATACTGTATGAGGTTCTAGAAAAGATTTCGCCTTTTTGCCCAGGGAAGGTTCTGGTTATGGGAGACTTCAATGCCATTTTGTCGCCTAACTTAGATAGACCTAGCCCACCTAAGAAACAGTGTATGGACCTCTCTGCCTGGGCTCAGGCGGCAGGGCTGGTAGAGGTCTGGAGGTGGAAGCACCCTACCACAAGGACTTATTCATGTTTTTCGGCATCCTATAAGACTGCTTCGCGGATAGATCTGGCCTTCTCCAACCCCGGACTGTTAGCGGACGTGTTGGAGACGTCCTATCTGCCTAGCGGGCTGTCTGGTCATAGTCCTCTGGTGGTGGTGCTTCGCTCTCCGGCTTCCCGGAGCGCTGTGCTCTGGAGGTTGGGCACGCAATGGGTCTCATCCTGACCTTGCTGACAAACTGCCGCCCCTGCTGTCTGAGTTCTGGGAAATTAATAAGGAATCCTCTTCTCCCGACATTGTCTGGGATGCCTTCAAAGCTTTCACGAGAAGACAGTATATCTCTATTGCCAGCATTAAAAAACAGCAGTTGGCTGCAAGTCTGGCGCTGCAGAAGACTGTTGATGACCACGCTACTACGTATGGTAATGACCCCACCCCTGTTCACTTTGATCTGCTGATGGCGGCTCGGAGGGAGCTGCAGTTACACCTAGCTGAGGTCACGCGACTCGACTCCTATAGGGGTAAACAGAGGGCCTTTGAACAAGGTGATCGGAATGGCCGCCTGCTTGCCATGTCACAAAATGACCAACCCCTTACCCTTGTGTTTACCTTGCGGACCCCGGGGGGTGGGGCGGTGTCCTCCCCTTCCGACATGCTACAGACGTTTAACTCCTTTTATGGCACTCTGTATTCGTCCGGTCTGTCCTCAGATTTTCAGCCGGAGTCGCTGAACGGCCTGTTGGATCCGTTGGCGCTTGGCTGACTCTGACCACGACAGAGAGTCTTTGGTCCAACCATTTACGGCCTTGGAGGTCACAAAGGCTATCTGGCAAAGCACCGGGGCCGGATGGGCTCCCGATAGACTTTTATAAGGCTCATGTGGAACTTCTAGCACACCTGCTGGCACAGTTGTATACCATATGTCTGGTGGACGGTCGTCTGCCTGGTTCTATGTACCACGCCTAATTGACACTGATATATAAGGCCCCCAAGGACCCCACATCCTGTGCTTCCTATCGACCTATTGCATTACTTAATTCTGACTTTAAAATTCTGACCAAGCTTCTGGCCCTTCGGTTATATCCCATGCTACCCTCAGTGATAGACCCAGACCAGACGGGTTTCATGCCCCATAGGTCCACAGATGTTAATCCCAGAAGGCTGTTCACTAACATACATGCTCACCACCTCAATATGGGATCCCGGGCAGTGGCCTCTTTGGACGTAGAAAAGGCCTTTGAAACGGTCGAATGGCCCTTTTTGTGGGAAACATTACGTAGCATGGGGTTTCCTCTGATATTTATCAAGTGGCTCCAGGTGATTTACAAATGCCCCACTTCCTCGGTGCACTTGGGGGGTGGACTGTCTGTCCCCTTCGGGCTTGCCAGGGGAACAAGGTAGGGCTGCCCTCTCTCTCCAGCTTTGTTTGCACTCGCTATTGAACCGGTGGCGGAGGCACTTCGCACCGCACATCAAGGGTCTCCGACTCGGGTTGCTGGAGGAGAGGGTAGCCCTGTACGCAGATGACATGTTGCTCTTCCTGAATGATGCTGGCCTGTCCTTGCAGGGAGCGCTCAGTATTCTGGACGCCTTTGCTGTGGTCACCGGTCTTAGGGTAAATTGGTCTAAGGCCCTCCTATTCCCGATTGATCCGGCGGCCAGGTCCACTTCCCCTCCTGAAAGCCCCCTCCTGTGGGTGGACTCCTTTAAATACTTTGGGGTGCATGTTTCCGGTTCAGCTTCGGACTTTATATCTTTAAACCTCGCCCCAGTGCTTTTAGAGTCCCAGACGAAGCTTAAATCATGGAGTAACCTGCCCCTGTCATTATGGGGGCGAGTTAACCTAATAAAAATGAAGATTATTCCAAAACTAATATCTTTTCCGCCACTCCCGGCAATGGGTGCCCAAGTCCTTTTTTAAGAAGCTGAACCGCATTTTTCCTTCCTATGGGGCCCCTCTCCTCCCAGATATCGACTGACGACTTTAATGAGGCCGCGAACGCAGGGTGGCATGGCATTCCCGGACTGTTATAGGTATTATCTCTCCGCGCAGTTGGTGACAGCGGTGTGGTGGTTACAGCCGGACAGAACGAACTCGTCGACTGTACTGGAAGCGACAGTGGTCGGTTCGCTGGAAGCTCTTCAATGGTTACTTTTTAGAGGCCCTCGTGCCCCTTATCCTCTGACCCCCTCTATGCTTACCACCCTGCAGGCATGGCAAACAGGATTAGCCATTGAGAAGTGCAAACAGTCTGAAATCTCCCCCAATGCCCCTATCTGGCTGAACCCCAACTTATCTCACATATACAAAATCCCTGACCCCTACGCGTGGACAAAATACGGTATCAAATTAGTGTCACATATAGTGTCTCAAAACTCCTTACTCCCTTTCTCACACCTTTCCTCCCAGTACAACCTACCTAACCATTTCCTATTCAGATATCTTCAACTGTCGCATGCATTTGCGGCGCAATTTCCACAATCATGTATTGTGGCGCAGTCGGAACTGGAGAGGACGCTTAGATTTAGCTGTGAAGAAAAGCCCACCTCTCATCTCTATTCGTATTTGGTCTTTGTGTCTCTTTCACCTCTTGACAAACTCTGGACTAAATGGCAGACTGATATACCCACGTTAGACAATGATGACTGGGATGATGTGTGGGACCTCCCCTTCAGCGCCCTAGTCTCCATGCGTGACAGATTAGTGCAATACAAGATTGTTCATAGGGCTTTTTTCACCCCACACCGACTCCACAAGATGGATCCTGCTCATTCCTCAGAGTGTTGGAGATGCAGCGCCTCACCGGGCGACTTCTCCCATATATTCTGGCGATGTCCAGGGGTCCAGCAATATTGGGAGACGGTGCTTGATTTGGTTACCAGAGTTGCTTTAGTCGCTGTGCATCTGACAATGGAGGTGTGCCTTTTGGGGCTAATTGAGACCATTGTACCATCCTCTGCCAAGCGCACGCTAATTACCTTGCTGCTCTTTTTTTTTTTATACTTTATTTTTTTGTTTTGATTGTTTTATTGTTTTGTTTTTATTGTCTACTGGATTTATCATACTGTATGCCCTCCTAGATTTTACTTGGGCGGTATTGTTGTACCCTTCCATTGCTATGCATTCTATTGCTGGGTTCACATTGCAAATTGTTTTGATTTTCTGTACATGCTCTTGTTCTGTACTGTAGGTTGCCTAAGCTGTGTGTTGTATATGTTGGAAAACCTAAATAAAAAAAATTAAAAAAAAACACCTTTGGAAGAAACGAAGGTCGCGGGCGTAGTATCACTTTATCCTTATGGAGGATCAAATATGGGGACTATCAAGGCAAGGCCGCCAATTCAGAAACCCTTCTGACAGAAGTAATGGCCTCTGGTTCTCAAAAGGAGGTTCCCGAAGAACCGAGAGCACCAGGTTCAAATCCCAAGGAGGGAGAGGTGGTCTAATTGGAGAAAGCCCCAGTCGAACCTCCTGTACAAAAAAGGTACCCACCAGGGAATGGGGCGCCAAAGGCCATTGAAAGAAAACGGCCAAGGCTGAATCTGACCCTTAGTGGTGCTTAAAACAAGCTTTTGATCCACTCCATGCTGCAAAAACCAGAAGGACCCCAGGACCGAAAACTTCAGTGGAAGGCACTCCATCTCTGCGCACAAGGAAATGTAGGCCTTCCAAGTGCAATGGTAGATCTTCCAGGAGGAAGATTTTTGTGCCCTCAGCCTGGTCGAAATGACCGATTTCGAAAGACCTCGGTCCCTCAGTACCTGGCTGTCAATAGCCATGCCATAAGGCCAGCGGCTGTAAGGCAAGATGAAGTATGGGACCTTGAGACAGAAGGTCCTCCCACATTGGCAGCCGACAGTGTGTTCGCCACCAGGCATACGAAGTCGGCGTACCAAGGACGCCGGGGACCAATCTAGAACGATTAGGATCACCGGGATCCCCTCGATCTGCACATTGAGGAGCAGACGAGGAAGCAACATCAGTGGGGGGTAGGATAAATTAGCCGATACTGACCCCACAGGGCCACCAACGCGTCTGACGCATCTGCCCAGGGATCTCGACCTGGCCACGAATCTCGACATCACGCGATTGAGTCGAGAAGCCAGGAGGTCCACGACCGACGTCCACCTCCGGCAAAAGGAGCAGACACCCCTCCAGATGGAATGAGCATTCCCCTTGGTTCAGCAGCTGGCGACTCAAATAGTCCGCCAGTTAGAGTTCTACACCCTGAATGTAGACGGCCGGCACGCTTCTTCCCGTCTACCCCAGGATGTCCAGCTGGTTGACATAAGCCACAGCCGTGGTATTGTCTGACTGAATCCTGATCAGGCGCCCTTGTAGTCTCCACGACTACGAAGGGATACATATCCTAATCGCTCGAAGTTCCAGAACATCAATCGGTAGATGGGATTCGTCCAGAGTCCAGCAACCTTGGACCGACTGGACCCCCCAGCCTGTGAGGCTGGATCGTAATCACAGTTCAATAGAAAAGAAGGAAAAAAACTTCCCGGACAGAAATGCCGGGAATGTCAGCCACCAAGTCAGAGGCCCCGACTAGGCGATTCACCTGAATCTGATGATCCAGAGACAATGGGGATGTGTTCCAAAAGGACAGAATCTCCCCTCCAAATGTGGACCTGGGCAAACGGTACTGCCTCGAAGGAGGCCATCATGAGATCCAACTCACTGCAGCCTTCCACAACCTCTCTGAAGGGAGAAAAAAACTCTTGCCTCAGATGAGCCCGGGCAGCACAGTGGTGTAGTGGCTAGCACTTGCACCTAGCTGCAAAAGGGTCGCTGGTTCGAATCCCGACCACGACACCATCTGCCTGGAGTTTCCATGTTCTCCCTGTGTCTGCGTGGGTTTCCTCCGGGTACTCAGTTTTCCTCCCACACTCCAAAGACATGCTGGCAGGTTAATTGGATCTTGTCCAAATTGGCCCAGTATATATGTATATGTGTGTACGACTGTCCCAAGCGTGTCGAGATCCTACAGGGCAAAATGACTGCACCAGCCAAGTAGACACTGGCTGCAAAAAGAGCCTAGAGGTGATTCAGTTTGCATGTGTAGCACTATATAAGTCACTCATTCAGCACAGAGCCAGCCCCAGGTATTCTAGGTGCAGAGTCTGAACTAGTACCGACAACTGGAGGCACAGCATTCACCCAAAGTCTTGGAGAGTGACTATAGACACGTCTTCCTCTAATTCTAACCTGGAAACTCTTGGTGCTACCACTAGGTCAAAAGGGAGAGTCATAAATTAATAGTGGTTCCCCTTGACCGTTAAATGCAGGAATCTCTGGTGCCTGTCGCATATGGGGGACTCAGCACGCGTCCCTGAAGTCCAGGGATGTCAGAAGGTCCCCTGGATGGAGCGAACCGACTCCATCCTGAATTTCCGAATCCCCAACAAGTCTTGAACTTCCCCATCAGGACAAGCCGACGAGACGGTAGGGCAAAGAAACCAGTGAACAAGAAAGGAAACATCGATCTTGTATGAAGAGACCACTTCGCAAACTCCATGGCCGGAAAAAACGGAAGGCTACACAAAGGCATTAAGGGCCTTGACGACTCCGTCCTCTTCTGGGACCATGAATAGATTCGAGTAGAATCCCTGAAACCTGTCCTGCGGTGGTATGGGTATGACAACTCTCAAAAACACCGCAATATATTGGGGAAGGGTAGGGGCGCCCCTACTCTTAGACTTTGAAAGGCAAATCTGTCAGAGCTTCCATAGAAACGCTGTCAGCGGACCAGTATATCAGCCCCCTCAGGTGGCGCACCTGCTGGTCGGCCAGTGGCACAACTTTTAGAGGAATCAGAAGCTCCTCCACTGTCTGGTACAAAAGTTATGCCCATTCAGTGAGTGTCAGAGACACCAGACACGCAGCCACGAACGGCTGCAGCGCTGACCTCAGTGTGGCGAACACGGTCCGAGCCCCTGCTCCTGATCACCTCCTAAAGGCATGTGTTCCCCTATCGGGATAGTGGTTCCCCTGATACCAGTGGGTCAAATTCATGGGGAAAAACCCCATATCTTTTTTAAAAAATGCTCTACAAAAGGAAGAACGGACCGCTGTGCGCTGAGGGACCAAAAAAAAAACCTCTGCGGCAATCCCTAGTCCTTAAAAACGTATATAGAGCGGGTCGGTCAACGCCACACCAAAAAAATGAAACAAACTGACACCTGATCCAGCAGCTACTACATTGATAAGGGCTGATTGTACAAAACACAGTTTATATTGTGTATTGCACCAAAACGCGCAATTGGAGTGTGGGAGGAAACCGGAGTACCCAAAGGAAACCCACGCAGGCAGAGCATAGTACATACACATACCGTGTATGTATTTTAGTATGTGTGAACAGATTGAACATGTTTATGCTGTGCAAAGCACCGAAGGCACGCGCACACCATTGGGGGCGTGGGAGGAAACCGGAGAACCCGGAGGAAAAACCCATGCAGACTGCATACACATACCGTGTAGGTATTTTAGTATGTGTGAATAAACATATTGAACATGTTTATGCTGTGCATAGCGCCGAAAGCACGCATGCCATTGGATCATGGGAGGAAACCGGAGTACCCGGAGGAAACCCACGCAGACAGAGTAATAATACATACATATACTGTGAATGTATTTAGTGTCGTGTATAACCATACTATGAATGGCGCCGAAGGCGCACACGTCATTGGAGCGGGGGAGGAAACCCACGCAGACACAGAGAGCAATAAAAACATACATACACTGTGAATGTATCCAGTGTTGTGTATAAACACATCATGTATGTTTAAACTATTGCGCCGAGGGTGCTTAATCTTCTCTATCGTTCCAATCTGAGTATATGTGCTACCGAAGCAAGCACCAAACTGCAGGTAAAAGGCAACCTCTGACACCTCAGACCGGTGGTCCTGTCAGAGTCAGAGTATTCCCCAGGATATGGCAGGAAACCACAGGTGCGGGGGCTCTGCTGTTGCCTCTCAGATACTGACTCCATGTTACACAGAAAGTGCTCAGGGACTAGACAAATAAATGAATAAAGTCCCCCCACCATGCAATCACACATGTGAGGTATCACCACGATCGTTAGAGCGATAATTCTAGCCATAGACCACCTCTAACTCAAAACATGCAACCTGTAGAATTTTTTAAACATCGCCTACGGAGATTAAGGGTAAAAGTTTGTCGCCATTCCACAAGCAGGCGCAATTTATCAATTCACGCGGCGTAACATCTTTCGCAATATAAAAAAAATTGGGCTAACTTTACTGTTGTCTTATTTTTTTAATTCAAAAGTGCATTTACTCACAAAAAAGTGTGCTTGTAAGACTGCTGCGCAAATACGGTGTCACGGAAAGTATTGCAACGACCGCCATTTTATTCTCTAGGGTGTTAGAGATATTTCTATATCTAATTATTTTTCTATCTATCTTGTTTGTGGGGTCTAAGTAATTTTCTAGCAAAATAATAAAAAAATAAAAAAAATAGGATTTTTTTGTACTCACCGTAAAATCCCTTTCTCTGTCGTCCATGGACGACACAGCTCCTTAATTCTTGACAGTTGGGTTATGTTCCTCTTCTATAGGAGAGGACTAGGCAGAACATGTTAGATATTTAAATACATGTTACTTTAACAGAGTTGAACAGCCCCGCTCAGGGGGCAGTGCCTCCGGACATAACCCTTCGCCCTGCAGTCAGCAGCTCAGTTCGTAAACAGCAGTACAAACCAAAAAAGAAGGGGTGGATGCTGTGGCCGTCCATGGACGACAGAGAAAAGGATTTTACGGAGAGTACAAAAAAAATCCTATTTTCTCGTTTCGTCCATGGACGGACACAGCTCCTTAATTCTTGACAGTTGGGACTTCCCAAAGCAGTGTAAAAAAAAAAAAAAAAACAAGGGGTGGGAACAGCAATCAAAAAAAAAAAAATTCACCCCAAACAAGCAGAGCTCCTCAACGGAGGAGTTGCAACCTCAAAACAGCCGCCTGCAAAACTTTGCGGCCGAAGCTAGCATCCGAAGATGCACTCGCAACAACTTTGTAAAATTTGAGAAAGTGTTAACGGACGACCAGGTCGCCGCCTTACACACTTGTGATACAGACGCTTGATGTCGGAAAACCCAAGAGGCCCCTATAGCCCTGGTCGAATGCGCAGTGACAGGAAAGGGAGGCGCCCGCCCCTGAAGGGCATAGGCCTGAATGACGGCCTGCCTGATCCACCGAGAAATGGTGGCCGACGAGCCGCCAGGCCCTTCTGCGGATCAGACACAGACACAAACAGCGAGTCATAACTCCGGAAAGGAGCCGTAGCAGACAGGTACCCCCGCAAAGCATGTACCATGTCTAAAGAATGTAGCGCAACCTCTTTGGAATGCGATGGCCGAGGACACAAGGATGGAAGTACCATGTCCTCATTCAGGTGAAAGGCTGAAACCACCTACGGAAGGAAGGCTGCGGGAGAAGCACTGCTTTACCCTTATGGAGGACCAAATATGGGGACTTGCAAGACAAGGCCGCCAATTCATAAACCCTCCTGACGGATGTGATAGCAACCAGGAAGGGCACCTTCTGAGAGAGTGTCAAAAGAGGAATTTCCCTTATCTCAAAAGGTTTCTGAAGCGCCGAGAGCACCAGAGTCAAATCCCATGGAGGTGGTGGTCGCACCGGAGGAGCCACGTCGGACCCCTTGCACAAACGTACTCACCAGTGAATGAGCCCCCAGAGGTCGCTTTAAAGAAAACAGCCAAGGTTGAAATCTGCCCCATAATGGTGCTTAAAGCAAGTTTCTGATCTACTCCGCGCTGTAAAAACAGCAGGATCCTGGAAACCGATAAGCCAATGGACGTCACTACATCGCCTCACACAGAAATGTAGGCTCTCTACATGCGATGGTAGATCTTCCTAAAAGACTTCTGTGCCCTCAACATGGTTGAAATGATTGAATCCAACAGGTTTAGGTCCCTTAGTACCTGGCTTTCAATAGCCATGCCGTTAAGGCTAGCGACTAAAGCAGGACGACAAATAGGACCTTGCGAGAGAAGGTCCTCCCGCATTGGCAGTCGCCAGGGTACATCCGTCCCCAGGTGCAGGAGGTCGGCGTACCAGGGACGCCTGGGCCAATCTGGGCTGATTAGAAACACCGGAATTTCCTCAGACTCTACTCTGCGGAGTAGACGAGGAAGCAACTTCAGTGGGGGAAAGGCATAAATTAGCCGATACTGACCCCACGGGGCCACCAACGCGTCTGCCCAGGGATCTCTGGACCTGGCCACGAAAAGCCAGGAGATCCACGTCTGGTGTGCCCCATCTCCGGCAAAGTAGTTGAAAAACCTCCGGACGTAACCACCATTCCCTTTGTTGGTCCAGCATCTGGCGACTCCCATAGTCCGCCTGCCAGTTTTTCACGCCCGGAATGTAAACTGCCGATAGGGCCGACACGCTCCTTACCGCCCACCGCAAGATGTGAGCGACCTCCGACGCGGCAGCTAAGCTTCTTATTCCTCCTTGATGGTTGACGTATGCCACTGCTGTGGCGTTGTCTGACTGAATCCTGACTGGACGCCCTCTTAGCCTCTGTGACCACTGGGAGAGGCACAGCTTGATCGCCCGGAGTTCCAGGGCATTGATCGGCAGTTGGGATTCATTCGGAGTCCAGCGGCCCTGGGCAGTCTGAAACCCCATACTCCTTCCCAAACGGTCAGGCTGGCGTTCGTCGTGATCACAGTCCATGAAAGGGGAGGAACGACTTCCAGGACCGAAGAGTCGGGGATTCTCAGCCACCAACCCAGCGAGGTCCTGACAAGACGACTTATCTGAATCTGACGATCCAGAGACAACGGAGATGTTTCATTTGGGAAGAATCTCCTTCAAGACCCGAGTGTGGAATTGGGCATATGGTACTACTTCGAAAGAGGCTACCATGAAGCCCAGAACTTGCATGCAAAAAACGGAGAGACGACCATTTGCGGGATGTCACAACTTCACCGCAGTCTGGAGTGTCTGCAACTTTTCCAAAAGAAGAAAGACTCTGGCCCCCGAGGAGTCCAGAAAAAACCCCAGGTACTCTAGGCGCTGGGTCGGTACCAACACCGACTTCTGGAGGTTCAGTATCCAACCAAACTCCGAGGGTCCGACTGGCTATTGTCACGCGCTCCTCCAATTCCGAGCTTGAAGCAGCTCTCAGAAGAAGGTCGTCCAAGTGGCCCACAATAGCAATGCCGCGCTCTCTCAGCAAAGCTAGATCGGGGCGAGCACCTTGGTGAAAACTCTTGGTGCCGATGCTAGGCCAAAGGAAAGGGCCACAAATTGATTGCGTTCGGCGAAGACCGCTAAGCGCAGGAACCTTTGATGCCTGACGCAGATGGGAACATGCAAGTATGCATTCCTGATATCCAAGGACGCCAGGAAGTCCCCCGGATGAAAAGCAGCAACCACCGAACGAATCGATTCCATCCGGAACTTATGAATCTTTATAAAGGCATTGAGGGCCTTGAGGTCCAAGATTGGACGGACTCCGTCCTCCTTTGGGACCACAAACAGATTCGAGTAGAATCCCTGAAACCAGTCCTGCGGTGGTACAGGTATGATCACCCTGCACCTTAAGTCCTGCACTGCCCCCTGAGGGCAATCCGACGGGCCAGAAGGAGAGGCAGATTTGAGGGAAAGAACCTGTTTGGTGGACAAGAAAGAAACTCGATCTTGTATCCCAAGGTCACCAACTCGCAGACCCACTGGTCGGAGAGCAGGGAGGTCCACCGAGCTGCAAACCCGCAAAGTCGTCCCCCACCCAGGAGTCAGGCGAGGACAAAACTTCATGCGGTAGCAGGCTTGTTTCCTGGCTTTGTGGACTAGTGCACCCAGGGACGCTTCCGTCCCCCCAGCTGGACCTTTGTCCGCTTGGGAGGGTCTGTCAGCAGGTCCTGACTGACAAAAATACCGCTTCCGTGTGGGAAAGGAGGGCCCCAGCTTACAGCACGGCTCCTTCCCTTTAGTGGACTGAGGGAGAAGTGTGCTCTTACCCCCAGTGACATCCTTAATGCCGTCTAGTGAGGCACCAAAAAGCCACCACCTTAGAAAGGCAAATCTGCCAGAGTTTTCTTGGAAGCTAAATCAGCGGACCAGCATTTCAGCCATATCAGGCGGCGCAATACCACCGCAGATGCAGAGGCCCTGGAGATTAAGGAGGCCGCATCCAGGGTTGCATCACAGACGACACAAGTCCCTGTACCAACTGTACGGCCAGTGACACGCATTCTGGAGGGAGCTGATGCTCCTCCAGGCTGGTGCAATACTTTAGCTCACTCATTGAGTGTCTGGGACACCAAGGTAGCAGCCAATACAGGCCACTATGCTGACCCAAGCATGGTGAACTCGGAGCGGCTCACCGCTTCGGACCTCCTATCAGTAGTGTCCGTAAAGGTAGGGGTCCCCTCCACCAGGATAGTGGTTACTTTATTTAACCGAGAGACCAGGGGATCAACGACCGGAGAAGCCCATTTTTTCAAAAGGCTCTCTTCAAATGGGTAACGGACCGCCCTGCGCTGAGGGACCGCAAAGGACCTCTGCGGCCGTCCCATTCCTTACCTATGAACTTGTCAAAGTGAGACACAAGGAAAAACCTTGATAGCGGGTTGGTTTGCGAGACCCAAAAAGGGACTGACACCTCAGCAGATGTCCCAGCTGTATCCTCCAGCTTAAGAGTGACCCTCACTGCTGTGATAAGTGCTACCACAAGTGCTCTATCCTGCGCTGACCCGGACAAGGAGTCTTCCTCACTGCCCGGACAGTATTCACATCCACTGACACTTCAGAACAGGGGTCCTGTGCCACAGCCAGGCCCGAGTATGAGGCAGAGCATTCCCCAGGAGATGGCGGGGGAGGGGGCGCTTCTTTACCCCCCTTACGCCCACCCTTGGCAACAAATGACTCCAGGACTGTCCATAGGCACCGCAGGTATAGGGACACTGGTTGCTGCCCTGGAATGTCTGGGGAAGAAGCATCCAGTTTCTGACTCCATGCCCACCCACTGACAGCCTATAAGGACTTAGGTCAAGGTAATGGCACCGAAAAATATCCACCCTCCTTGCTGCTCTGACCGGTGTTTTACCCAGGGAACTCACCACCCAAGTAAGAGGCTGCCCAGCGTCGCTGTCTGCTCTCCCTCCGCACAAAGCGTGTGTCTGAGGTGTTCTGTGATGTGAACGGCGCTATTTGCGCCGTTCAGGAAGCCTTCCCAGCACTAGAGGCCACTTCAATAAGCAAAAAACACCCTCAAAATAGCTGAACGCCTCAGAGAAATAGGGTGTGGACTACAAGAAAATGGCCGCCCGCAATGAAGACCTGCGTCATAGCGCGGCCACGACAAAATGGCCGCCAATGGAGATTTCAATGCAAACTACAGGCTCCAAGAAAATGGCGTCGGCGCTTCAAAAAATGGTGCTTAAGCTCCTGAGGTGGACGAGAAGGCCGTAGAGATGCTGAATGGAGTCTTCCCAGAGGCAGCCCACCCCCCACATTGAGCGGACCCGGACGCTCCCACAGCCCGAAACCGGGATACGGAATCCCCCACAGGTATACCCCGGCCGACGTAGCAGGCCTCGCAAGGCGAGGAGGGAAAAAAGGGGGGGACAGAGGAAGGGAGGACAGGATCCTCTATCCGACCCCCCTGGGAATGCCCAGCTGTTCCATCCTGTCGAAACAGGAGGAACAAAACATACCCGTCCATGCGAGGACTTGCTGGTGCGTTCCAGACAGACCCACAGCCGAGCAGTATGGAGTGGCTTTCGGCCACGGTCCACTGTGACTGAGACAGCAAGCAGCCCGGACAAATGTGGACCCCAGAGCAATAGCTCACCAGCCACCCCTGGAGCCATGGGGTATGTCGTGGCCGACCCAGCGAGTAGCTAAGGCCTGCTCACGCTGGATGGCCGGACCTGGGCAGACTACAAGGATCTATATTATCCAGCCTGTCGCCCAGCCAGCAGTTGATAGTTGATCTCAGGATCAAAAAATAAAATAAATAAAAAGTAAAAACTTCTTCCGAACCCAGGGCAGAGGGTTATGTCTGGAGGAACCGCCCCCTGGGCGAGGCTGTTCAACTCTGTTAAAGTAACATGTATTTAAATATCTAACCTGTTCTGCCTAGTCCTCTATAGAGAAGGAACATAACCCAACTGTCAAGAATTAAGGAGCTGTGTCCGAAACTGATTTTAACTTTTAAAACTAATCTGAAAAATAGGCCCGGTCCTTAAGTAGTATTGTAATTTTTCTTCTTCACTGATGGTACACAGCACTGATCTGGCTCTCCTTCCCTCAAATGCGGTCATTGTGCGAGAAAAGGGGCTGTCAACAGGTAAAGAACTGTTGTGTTTTCATCTGTGATCGCTTGTGATTGGACACAGCGATTATATGGTAAAGGGCTGCTGTGATTGGCCCGTTACCCAGATCGGTGATGTGCGGTGTCCAAAAGGCAACGGTCACAGAGTTCACAATGTGTCAAGGGACACTCTCCCAGAAATAGAACACGACCATGAGGCCGTATATTCAGTGTAGTGCGAGCAGGAAGTGTCGCTTTGGTGGCCTCCACCTGATCCTTCTCTTGCTCTGAATCTGAGGAATCAGGGGTCATCTATCTTTGAGCTGAACTCCTTACTCCCCGCAGTCTCGGCCAAACCTGAAGCCGCTAGAACCGGGGAGGATGGCACATGATCAGGCTCACTGGAAGCGGAAGGCAACTTAACATCTGAGATGAGTATACGGAGTGCCCGAAATGTGGACTGCACATCATCTTTAAAAGAACTATGAAATTTTGCATAAGGAGTTTCTGCTTCTATTTTTAATAAATTGTAATTACACAGATGGCAAAGAGCCTTGGTGTAGTTAGAAGGTGACAGTGCTGCAATTGGTGCATTTCATTTTGGTGGCAGGCTTGTCCTCCTTAGCAACAGCCTTAGCCCAAAGATACAAAAACACAGAGGAGGAAGGGCCCCCAAGTTAAAACCCAGACCCCTATAGATCAGCAGCACCATCCCCTCACCCAGTACAGCCAGTGCAAAACGCAATTGCCTAGAAAGACTGCTAGAAACTCTCACCAAGGAGTTTCAGGAGTCCCAGCCTCAACACTGACCATCGCCACCAAAAATAAACATCACACAGATAGCCCCCTGCTTTTCTGCCAGGCACAGGAAACAGGAGGGAGAAGATCTACTACAACACTGCTGTGGAGTGAACCCGAGACCATGTAGAAAAAAATTGCAGGTGAGGGTACATCCACACAAATCTCTCCTGCTGTTTAAAATACAATTCTTTTCAGGCAACATGCCTCCTCTGGATGAAGGAAACACAAATAGACTGGGCCATGTTTCTGTGGGACCATCTTTCAAACAGCTTGAGGTGTTTAAATGTGTTTCCTGTTCCAGTGGGTGGAGCACTATCTCTCAAGGGCTATCCTGGAACACGACTGAGGGAAATTGGGCATTTATCCCATTCCAGCAGCAAAGATATCAGTTTCCTTAGGAGAGAAATTGTAGTCACATAAGTTGGATGTAAAAATCATTTTCGTTAGAAAATTACTCAGAACCTCCAAAAATATATATATTTAAGCAGAGGTCCTAGAGACTAAAATGGTGGGTGTTGCAATTTTTTATGTTGCACGGTATTTGTGCAGCGGTTTTTTTGGCATTTTTTGGGGAAAAAAGACACTAATGAATTTTTTCAACACAAACACAATACTAAACTAAGATGTTACACTGAGTAAAATAGATACCTAACCTGTCGCACTTTAAAAATTGTGTCCGCCCATGGAATGGTGGCAAACTACAGCACTCAAAATTCTCCATAGGAGACGATTTAAACCAATTTACAGGTTAACAGTTTAGAGATAATTCAGTGAATGCCGCCTTTCAGGTTTCCATTTCCCTGGATCCCAAACACTGCATTCCCGGTATAATAGATGTTCTAATCTCTGACAAATATGCTAAAGCAGCAGCTTCTAGAGCCCTATTTCAGGCCCGCAGGCTGATTTTATTACACTGGGTTTCTCAGAGTCCCCCTACTTCACAGATATGGCTCAAACAGATGGGCTTGATGCTGCAGCTAGAAAAGCGAATATACCAACACAGCGGTAGCTCTTCCAAATTTTAAAAAGCAGAGTGGCTGGCTGTTCCTGGTTTGGCCCCAGCAGATTTAATCATGGACAGGCAAATGCTGTGAACTATATTATAGTGCACATTGGTATGTGGATCTTGAAAGTTAGTGTACTCGTGCTCTTATTCTACCAAGCTTCTGTAATGGTCTTGTTTTGGTGGGCCACGACAGATCCTCTTTATGGAGAGATCTATTTGCGAGAGGTCTATTAGACCACAAATGTCTCCTCTGGAATCCAATGCAGGCGGCGATTCTGTGCAGCCATTGCCGCATCGCTCCCAGCCGCCACTGCAAACTGAGGACATCCAACGGGCGGTAAGTGGTTTAATAAAGGGTGATCCAGGTATACTATGATGGGAGAAAGACTGTTACTGGTCTATTAAAGCGCATGTAATTATATTTTTTTATGGGGGGGGGGGGGGGTCTTTTTAGTGGGACTTTGTCCCACTTCCTCTTCACAGCTGCCTAGGTGGCGGCGAATCTCGCCCTAGGCGGCCCCTCCCTGACAGCAATCTTCTGGGACAAGTGACAATAACCTGGTGCCCACAGTTTCTATGACGGCGCCGCGGAAGAGGAGGGGGAGAGGAGCGAGGCTCCGGGCGTCCACATCACTGAACCATGGGACAGGTGTCTGTTTATTAAAAGTCAGAAGCTACACTTTTTGTAGCTGCTGACTTGTAACCACTTTAGCCCCGAACCATTTGTCAGCCTAAAGACCAGAGGAGGTCTTTTTACAATTTCGCACTGCGTTGCTTTAACTGGCAATTGCGCGGTCATGCAATGTTGTACCAAACAAAATTTGCGTCCTTTTTTCCCCCACAAATAAAGCTTTCTTTTGGTGGTATTTGATCACCTCTGCGGTTTTTATTTTTTGCGCTATAAAAACAAAAATAGAGCAACAATTTTGAAAAATGCAATATTTTTTACTTTTTGCTATAATAAATATCCCCAAAAAATATATAAAAAAAAATTGATTTTTTGTACTCACCGTAAAATCCTTTTCTCTGATGTCCATGGACTGACACAGCATCTTCAATCTTGACAAAGTGGGTTATGTTCCTGCTCATAGGAGAAGACTAGGCAGCGTGTTGAATGTAAGTTAAAACATCTCATTACCAGAGACTAACAGCCCCGCCCAGGGGGCGGTCCCTCCGGACAGAACCCTCCTACCTGCAGCCAGCAGCCTCAGTTCACATTAAAGCAGTACAAACTCAACAAAGGAGGGATGCGTGCTGTGTCAGTCCATGGACGTCAGAGAAAAGGACGAAAAAAAACCTATTTTCTCTTACCGTCCATGGACTGACACAGCATCTTCAATCTTGACAAAGTGGGATGTCCCAAAGCAGTGTCAAAGAACGAGGGGTGGGAACAGTATCAAGGAAAAAAACCAAAAACTTCACCCCAAACAAGCAGAGCTCCTCAATGGATGAGGTGCAACATTAAACAGCCGCCTGCAAAACCTTGCGGCCGAAGGAAGCATCAGAAGATGCAGCCACATCAACCTTATAGAACTTTGAAAAGGTATGTGCGGACGACCAGGTTGCCGCCTTGCACACTTGTGCAACAGACGCTTGATGCCAGAAAGCACCAATTGCCCTGGTAGAATGCGCCATAACCGGAAAGGGAGGCGCCCGCCCCTTAAGGGCATAGGCCTGTAAGACGGTCTGCCTGATCCACCGAGAAATGGTGGCAGACGAAACCGCTTGGCCCTGTTTTGGACCAGACACAGACACAAACAGCGAGTCAAACTTCTGAAAACAAAGCCGTAGCAGACAGGTACACCTGTAAAGCACGTACCACGTCTAACGTGTGAAGCGCAAACTCTCTGGGATGCGACGGACGAGGACAAAGACGGAAGTACAATGTCCTCATTAAAGGTGGAAGGCAGAGACCACCTTCGGGAGAAAAGAAGGCTGCGGGCGTAGCACCGCCTTATCCTTATGGAGGACAAAGTATGGCGGTTTGCAAGACAAGGCCGCCAATTCAGAAACCCTTCTGACAGAAGTAATGGCTACTAGAAAAGCCACCTTCTGAGATAAAGTTGAGAGGAATCTCTTTGATGTTTCCAAATGGAGGTTCATGAAGAACCGAGAGCAGCAAATTCAAATCCCAAGGAGGAAGAGGTGGTTTAATAGGGGGGAGCACATGTCGGACCCCTGTACGAAGGTACTAATCAAAGAATGGCCCGCTAGCGGCCGCTGAAAGAAAATAGCCAAAGCCGAAAACTGACCCTTAATGGTGCTTAAGGCAAGCTTTTGGGTCACAGCACGCTGTAAAAACAGCAAGATCCTTTGGAACGGAATACGTCCGTGCACGCCAATCCAGCTCCTCGCACATAGCGATGTAGGCCCTCCAGGTACGGTGGTATATCTTCCTGGAAGAAAATTTCCGTGCCCTCAGGATGGTCGAGATGACCGAATCCAAGAGACCCGGTCCCTCAGCACCTGGCTTTCAATAACCATACCGTTAAAGCCAGCGACTGTAAAAGCAGGATGAAGTATGGGACCTTGGAGACAGAAGGTCCTCCCGCAAAGGTAGTCGCCATGGAACGTCCGCCACTAGGCGCACAAGATCAGCGTACCAAGGACGCAGAGGCCAATCTGGAGCGATGAGGATTACCGGAATCCCCTCGGCCTCCACCCTGCGAAGTAGTCGAGGAAGCAACTTCAGCGGAGGATAGGCATAAAACAGCCGATACCGACCCCACGGGGCAACCAACGTGTCTGAGGCGTCTGCCCAGGGGTCCCTGGACCTGGCCACGAATCTCGACACCTTGTGATTGAGTCGAGAGGCCAATAGGTCCACATCCGGCGTGCCCCACCTCCGGCAAAGGAGATGAAACACCTCCGGATGCAAGGACCATTCCCCCAGGTCCAACATCTGGCGGCTCAGATAGTCCGCCCGCCAGTAGTCTACTCCTGGAATGTAAACGGCCAACAGAGCCGGCACGCTTTTTTCCACCTAGCTTAGGATGTGAGCAACCCCAGACGCCGCAGCTGAGCTCTAAGTTCCCCCCTGATGGTTGACATAAGCCACCGCCGTGGCGTTGTCCGATTGGATCCCGACTGAGCGTCCCTGCAGTCTCCTCGACCACGAGGAGAGGCACAGACTGATTGCACGGAGTTCCAGGACATTGATCGGCAGACAGGACTCGTCCGGAGACCAGAGCCCTTGAGCTGACAGAACTCCCGACTCCGCCCCAGCCCGAAAGACTGGCGTCCATTGTGATCACAGTCCAGTTGACAGGAAGGAACGACTTCACCGGCCGAAGGGGAATTCAGCCACGTCAGGGATGCCCTGACCAGGTGACTCACCTGGATCTGACGATCCAGTGATAATGGAGACTTGATCCAGCAAGATAGGATCTCCTTTTTAAGATTTGAGTGTGGAAATGGGCATACGGCACTGTCTCGAAGGAAGCCACCATGAGTCCCAGGACCCTCATGCAAAAAACGGAGTGACGACCATTTGCGGGACGTCAGCACCCGTACCGCAGATTGAAGAGTCTAACTTGTCCAAGGGTAGAAATACCCTCGCCTCCAAGGAGTCCTGGAACAATCCTAGGTACTCCAGACGCCGAGTCGGAACCAGGACCGACTGCTGAATATCGACACCTTTTCCTCTAATTCTGAGCCAGAGTCTGCTCTCAGAAGAAGATCATCCAGATAGCCCACGATAGCAATGCCTCGCTGTCTCAGCAAAGCTGGAATCGGGGCAAGCACCTTGGTGAAAACCAGCGGTGCTGACACCAAACCGAAGGGAAGAGACAAAAACTGATAGTGGTCTACGCCTATCGCGAAGCGCAGAAACTTCTGGTGACCCGCGCAGATTTGCCTCTGATGTCCAAGAACGCCAGAAAATCCCCCGGGTGGAGCGCAGCAATCACAGAGCGAATGGATTCCATGCGGAATTTCCAAACCTTCAAAGGCATTTAGGGCCTTGAGGTCCAGAATTGGACGGACTCCGTCCTTCTTTGGGACCACAAACAGATTCGAATAAAATCCCTGAAACCTCTCCTTTTACGGTACCGGCACAATCACTCCACACCTCAGCAAGTCCTGCACTGCAATTATGGGGGGCAACGTCCATAGTGGCATCGCACACATACACCAGGCCCTGTACCATTTGGTCTGCCAGTGTAATGCATTTCGGAGGAAGATTATGCTCCTGCACAGTCTGGTGCATAATCTTCGCCCATTCTGCGAGTGTCTGAGACACCAGGGTCGCTGCTACAAGGCTCTGCACACCACTTCCGATTTATCAGTAGGGTCCTTAAAAGCGGGGGTCCCTTCAACCGGGAGAGTTGTGGCTGTATTCAACCGGTCGACCGAAAGGGGGGGGGGGTATCGACCACCGGAGGAGATGCCCATTTTTAAATCAGGCTGTCCTCAAAGGGGTACCTAACTGCCAGACGCTGCGAGACCGCAAAGGTCTTCTGCGGTTTGTCCCAAACCTGGTCTATGAATCGGTCAAAAAAAGGTGTATAGGGAAAAACCTTTTTTGAAGGATTAGCTTGAAAAGAACCAAAAAAAGAAGACCGACTCCACCACGGGCTCCTCAGCTGCAGAATCCAGCTTGAGAGAGTGTCCCTCACAGCATTAATGAGTTCACTAACAAGTGTCCTGTCATCTACTGACCCAGATAAGTCTTCCTCACAAAGGAATGTCCTGGTCAAAAATACCCAAAAATTCAGAGCTAGGGTCCTGTGCCACAGCAATGCCCATATCTGAATCAGAGCACTCCCCTGGAGATGGTGGGGTGAGGGCGCTTTATAGCCCCCTTGCGCTCGCACGCCGCTTCCATCCTGGCAACAAATGATTCCAGGACTGCCAACAACTGGTCCATAGGGACCGCAGGTGCAGTAGCACTGCCAGTTGCTTCTGACATGAATGGGGAAGCAGGTGACACTGACTCCATGATACCACCACCCTCTGAGACTTTGTCAATAAATGAGAGAAAAGGTCCACCCTCCGGCTGCACTGACTGCGAGGGGGTTACCCAGGGGACTCACCAACCCAGCTAGGACCGCTCGGTTCCGCTGCCTGTGTCCTGCTCAGCTTGAGTGAACAGTGAAGAGAATGAGGAGAATCGCGCCGTTCCAGTCAGCGATAGAGGCCAAACCAGCACAAAAGAGCGCAGGGCTTCAAGAAAATGGCCGTCGCAATTACAAGTGCGCCACAGCGCGGCCACGACAAGATAGCCACCAATGCGTTTTACAATGCAAATTGAAGCATAGTAAAAACATGGCGCCGACAGGCGCGCAAGGCCCGGGCTGACAGAAAGCACCCCACAGCTTAATGCAGACCCCCAGTCAGTGCATCGCCAGTAGGTGACAGAGTAGCAAAAAACAAGGTGGAGACAGGGAAAACCCCTCCTACCATAGGAACACACAGCATGTACTCACCTGCTGAGGCAGGGGAACAGTACTTACCCGTCCAGCTAGGACCCACTGGTGTGTTCCTGACAGGTCCATCACAGTGCAGTACTGAGTAGCTGTCTGCCCGGTCCACGGTGAAAGATACAGCAAAACTGTTCAGTCGTATGTGGACCCTGGAGCAAAAAGCTCACCAGCCACCCCTGGAGCCATGGGGTATGTCGTGGACTGATCTCACGGAGAGCGAGGATTAGCACGCTCAATGGTCGGACTGGGAAGACTGAGGATAGCAACTACCCAACCTGTTGCCCAGCCGACAGTTGATAGAAGAATCACAAAAATAAAAAGTTCAAAAAATAATAAAATATTTATTCGAGACTGGCTCCGAAGAGAGCCACGTCATCTCCTCTGCAAGGCAGAAAAAAAAAAACTGAGGCTACTGGCTGCAGGTAGGAGGGTTATGTCTGGAGGGACCGCCCCCTGTGTGGGGCTGTTCAGCTCTGGCAATGGAATGTATATTAAAACATCGAACATTCTGCCTAGTCTTCTCCTATGAGCAGGAACATAACCCACTTTGTCAAGATTGAAGATGCAGTGTCAGTCCATGGACGGTAAGAAAAAAAAAAAAAAAAAAATTTTTTTGCCCACAGTTTAGGCTGATAAGTATTCTACATATTTTTGGTAATTAAAAAAAAACCGCAATAAGCGTTTGATTGGTTTGCGCAAAAGTTGTAGCTTCTACAAAATAGGGGACCTTTTTATGGCATTTTTAGTAATAATTTTTTATTTTACTAATTATGGCGGCGATAAGTGATTTTTATCATGACTGACATTATGGTGGACACATCGAACACTTGACACATTTTTGGTACCATTGTCACTTTTACAGCGATCAGTGCTATAAAAATGCACTGATTACTGTGAAAAGGACACTGGCAGTGAAGGGGTTAACCAGTAGGTGGCGCTGTAGGGGTTAAGTGTGCCCTGATGAGTGTTTCTAACTTTAGGGGGGATGGGCTGTGTGACTTGACACTGATCTCCGCTCCAACTATACGGAGCGGAGATCAGTGTCATTGTCACTAGGCAGAGCGGGGAGATGCTTGTTTACACAAGCATCTCCCCGCGAGACTATCGCGGGTGTCCCAGCGGCGATAGAGTCCGCGGGACCCACGGTCAGGCTCACGGAGAAGGCGGCAGAGTCGTGAGCACGTCGGCGCGCGACCACACGGCGACATCTTAAAGGGGCCGTACAGGTATGTGGTTATGCCTGTCCGTGACGCTCTGCCGACGTATATGTACAGGCGGCGGTCCTTAAGCGGTTAATAAATGAAAAAACATCTGGAACTTCGCTTTAAGAAGCCGATGCTTGAACCCAGGACCCTCCCGACGTTGCTGGTTAGCACACGCACAGAACAGGAACGCGTTTCAAAGCCAACTAGCTTCTTCCACAGCTTCCGCTCTGGGCTTAAGCATTCACTTCTCTATAGCCATGATAATAATTTTCGAAATGCAATTTCATCATTTAACCCCTTCCCGGCCCTTTACAAACTTTAAGATGCCAGGAGGCGGGCATTCGGGTTATGTGACCACGGTGATCGGCTGTCAAATGATCAGAAAGCTCTCGATAGCGAGTATGCAACGGGAGCGTTCCGGTCTTCAACAGGGACATGCTGGGACATGCTGGGAGTGCGCAGGGTGGGTATTCTCAGTACAGTTTGTTTACATAGGTCCACATGCCACTGCTGGACATCTTCAGATGTCAAAAGGGAAGTAAACATGCGTCTTTCATCTGCTGCATTAAGTTTCCTTGGATGATCACTGCATCTACGGTCCTCAACACTGCTTGATCAATGGTGTCCTCAATGCTGAGCAATACAGGCAGATACTTATCCATCGTGCCATACTATGGTATTGAGGACACCATTGATCAATGCGGATGTGACTGGCCATCAATTTATTCTGCAGGACAATGACCTCAACCATACAGCCATTATCATTAAGAACTATCTTCAACATAAAGAACAAGGAGTTCTGGAAATGATTGTTTGGCCCTCGCAGAGCTCTGATCTCAACAAAGTATGTCTGGGATTACATGGTGACAGAAGGATTTGACGCAGCCTATATTTACATATCTTTGGTTAGTTCCCCAAGTTGTTTGGAACAACCTACCTGCAGAGTGCCTTCAAAAACTGTGTTAAAGTGTACATAGAATTGATGCTGGCCTTAAATCAAGGGGTATTCACATCAAATATTGATAAGATTTTGATTTTTCTTCTGTTAACTTTGCATTTTGTTCATTTGAATAAAAAATTTATATAAATTTCTGGAATCTCTTACTTTACAGCATTTCTTCACACCTGCCTAAAACTTTTGCACCGTACTGTATTATAGCAAATTTTTATTTATTTTTTTAAACACATTTTGATCTGGTTAACAGTGCATCAGCAGATGGATTCGAATAGTGATCAGTTGCTGGCTGCAATCAGTCTACAATGCATAACTATAGCAACAATCTACTGCTGTGAGGAGAGGAGGGACAGAGCCAAGTCTAAGCTGTTTCAGGCTCTGCACTGAATAGGTGTGGCCCGAATTCACATGTGACATCAGTTAACTCCCGATGCAAACAGAATATGAAAGCATTTTGTTTAATTTTTCTTCTACAGGCACTGTGTGGAAGCATCAAATGCTGGATGTTGTTGGTCAAAGACAGCCGGCAGTTGCACTGTGTACCTCCTCAGGACCTGCAAGAACTGCTGAAACTGACTGCCATTTTAAAACCGCACTAGGACAAATGGCTCTCTCATTGTCGTTTCCAAACACTGCCATGCCGAGGGCACCTTTCAGAAGCGTGGTCTCTAAACTTAGCAGGGGTGTCTTGATGCAACAGTGTGGGCTTCAAAACATTTCTGCAATTGTATACAATCTATTCTAATAACCTGAGTAGTCAACAGTTTGTGTGTGCTGGGGACCCCTTCAGTGCTGCTTTGAATATTACCCAGCCTATGTGCACCTTTCCCTTTTTCTTAGATCAGAGCCGCTGCCGCCATTTGCTTTTCTTGAGAAAGGAGGAACACCTTGATCAAACATGTATCTATGGTCAAACCAAGATCTTCATGGCAAAGAGACGAAGTCAAGGAAGGAAGACTTTTTGAAGATGGGGGTTCCGATTCTAATGGAAAGCCTGGATTCCAAGTTGGAACAAAGTGCACATGTAGAAGTAGGCCCTCCAAGTAACCCACTTCGAGACTCCCAGGAGTCGAAATAAGGAAACAACCTGAGCTAGTACCTTAGTAAAAATCAGATTTTTGTACTCACCGTAAAATCCTTTTCTCTGAAGTCCATTGACAGACACAGCTCCTTTATTCTTGACAGTAGGGTTTATATGCCGTCTATCAGGAGAGGACTAGGCAGACATGTTAACAGTTAAAAACCTGCAACAGCAAAGCTGAACAGTAACGCCCAGGGGGCGGTTCTTCTGGTCATAACCCCCTCACCCTGCATCTAGCAGCTCACTTCGTCAAAAAGCAGTACAAAGATAAAAAGGAGGGGTGGGTGCTGTGTCCGTCCATGGACTTCAGAGAAGGATTTTACGGTGGGTACAAAAATCCTATTTTCTCTTTCGTCCATGGACGGACACAGCTCCTTTATTCTTGACAGTAGGGACGTCCCCAAGCAGTGTCAAAAAACGAGGGGTGGGAACAGCAATCAAAACAACTTCACCCCAAAACAACCAAAGCTCCTAAACGGAGGAGTTGCAACCTTAAAAACAGCCGCCTGCAAAACTTTGCGGCCGAAGCAAGCATCCGCAGTTGCATGCACGTCAACCTTGTAAAACTTAGTGAAAGTGTGAACGGACGACCAGGTCGACGCCTTACACACCTGGGAGACAGACGCTTGATGCCGGAAGGCCGAGGAGGCACCTATTACCCTGGTCGAATGCGCTGTGACAGGAAAGGGGGGCGCCCACCCGTTTGGGGCATAAGCCTGAATCACGATCTGTCTGATCCACCAAGAAATGGTGGCCGACGAGACCGCCAGGCCTTTCTTTGGACCAGTCACCAACACAGTGAGTCTGACCTTCGAAACGGAGCCGTAGCAGACAGATACACCCGCAGAGCTCGGACCAAGTCCAAGGAATGCAAAGCAACCTCTTTGGGATGCGACGGCTGAGGACACAAGGATGGAAGCACAATAACCTAATTTAGATGAAAAGCCCAAACAACCTTCAGAAGAAACGAAGGCTGCGGGCGTAGCAATGCTTTATCCTTGTGGAGGATCAAGTAGGGAGACTTGCTGACAAGGCCGCCAACTCAGAAACCCTCCTGACTGATGTAATAGCCACCAGAAAGGCAACTTTCTGAGAGAGTGTCAAAAGGGGAATCTCTGATGTTCTCAAACGGAGGTTTCTGAAGTACCGAGAGCACCAGATTCAAATCCCATGGAGGCAGTGGTGGTCGAACCGGAGGGGCCACATGTCGAACCCCTTGCACAAACGTACTCACCGGTGAATGCGCCGCCAAATGTCGTTGAAAGAAGACAGCCAAGGCCGATATCTGCCCCTTAATGGTGCTTAAAGCAAGTTTTTGATCCACTCCACGCTGTAAAAACAGCAGGATCCTGGAAACTGAATAAGTCCGTGGACGCCACTCCATCTACTCACACAGAGATGTAGGCCTTCCACGTGCGATGAGAGATCTTCCAAGAAGATGACTTCTGTGCAAGGTGGAAATTACTGAAGCCGACAGGCCTCGGTCCCTTAGTACCTGACTTTCAACAGCCATGCCGTTAAAGCCAGCAACTGTAAAGCAGAATGAAGTATAGGACCTTGCGACAGAAGGTCCTCTCACATCGGCAATCGCCAAGGAACATCCGCCACCAGGTTTACTAGGTTTGTGTACCAAGGACGCCGAGGCCAATCTGGGGAAATTAGAATCACTGGAATCCCCTCGGTCTCCACTCTACGAAGCAGACGAGGAAGAAGTTTTAGCGGGGGAAAGGCATAAATTAGCCGATACTGTCCCCACGGAGCCACTAACGTGTCTGTCGCGTCCGCCCAGGGATCATTGGACCTGGCCACAAACCTCAAAACCTTCCGATTGAGTCGAGAAGCCAGGAGGTCCACGTCTGGCGTGCCCCATCTCAGGCAAAGGAGACGAAACGCATCAGAGTGTAGCGACCATTCTCCTTGGTCCAGCATCTGACGACTTGGGTAGTCCGCTTGCCAGTTTTCTACACCTGGAATGTATACTGCCGATAGAGCCGGCATGCTCTGCTCTGTCCACCTCAGGATGTGAGCGACCTCCAATGCTTCAGCCGAGCTTCTTGTTCCTCCTTGATGGTTGACATACGCCACCTTCATGGCCTTGTCCGACTAGATCCTGACTGGACGTCCCTGTAGCCTCTGTGACCATGTGGAGAGGCACTGCCTGATCGCCCAGCGACCGTGTCGGCTGTACGCCCCAAACTCCCCCCCCCCAACCGGTCAGGCTGGCGTCCGTCGTGATCACCATCGATTCAAAGGGAAGGAACGACTTCCCGGACTTAAGGGCTGGAGATCTCAGCCACCATACCAGAGAAGCCCTGACTAGCTAGTTCACCCAGATTTGACAATCCAGGCACAACGGAGATTTGTCCCATTTGGACAGGATCTCCTTTTGCAAGACTCGAGTGTGGAATTAAGCATACGGTACCGCCTAGAAAGGTGGCTACCATGAGACCCAGGACTCGCATGCAAAAGCGCAGCGACGACCACATGCAGGATGCCAATAGCTTCACCGCAGTCGGAAGACTGCAACTTTTCCAAAGGGAGAAAAACCCTCGCCTCTGAGGAGTGCAGAATCAAGCCCAGGTATTCCAGGTGCCGAGTCGGCACCAACACCGACTTCTGGATGTTCAGTACCCAACCAAATTCTTGAAGGGTCTGACTGGCAATCGCCACATCCTCTAATTCTGAGTCTGAAGCTGTTCTCAGAAGGGAGGTCGTCCAGGTAGCCCACGATAGTGATTCCTCACTGTCTCAGTAGAGCCAGAATCGGGGCGAGCACCTTGGGGAAAACCCTTAGTGCCGACACCAGGCCAAAAATGGAGAGCTACAAATTGGTAGTGATCATCCCTGACTGCAAAGCGCAGAAATTTCTGATGCCTAACATATATGGGGACACGTAAGTATGTGTCCTTGATGTCCAAGGACGCCAGAAAATCCCCCGGATGGAGTGCAGCGACCACAGAGCGAACCGATTCCATCCTGAACCTTTGTACTTTTACAAAGCAGATGAAGGCCATGAGGTCCAGGATTGGACGGACCCTGTCCTTTTTTGGGACTAACGATTGGAGTAGAATCCCTGAAACCTTTCCGGCACAGGTACTATCACCCCGCACATCAGCAGGTCCTGCACTGCCCCAAACAGGGCGTTCCGACGAGCCGGAAGATGATGGTTTGAGGGAAAAAATCTGTTTGGTGGACAAGAAATTCTATCTTGTACCCTGATAAAACCACTTCGCAGACCCACGGTCGGAAAGCAGGGAGACCCACCGAGCTGCAAACTCACGAAGGAGACCCCCCACCCGAGAGTCGGGCGGGGGCAAACCTTCATGCTGTCGCAGATTTGTTCGCAGACTTGTTTGGCTTGCGAAACCAGGGACGCTTTTGTCCCTCAGCTGGCCCCTTGTCGGTCTGGGAACGCTTACCTGCGGGCCCGGACTGGCGAAAAAAAAACCTGCTTCTGAGCGGAAAAATAGGATTTCTGTACTCACCGTAAAATCAATTTCTCCGACGTCCATGGACTGACACAGCTGGATACTGTAAACGTGTGAGCAGGGACATATACCCACACGTTTACAGTATCCAGCTGTGTCAGTCCATGGATGGTAAGAGAAAATGCAAGTTAGACTTACCGGTAACTTGTTTTCCAAGAGTCTTTCAGGACAGCACATGAGAGAGTGGCTCCACCCACTAGGAAACAGGAAACACAATCTCCACCATAATTTAAAAGGAGGCGACTCCCCACATCTCGTCAGTTGTAGTAGAGTACCTCCAGCCCAAGCTGGAACACATAATCAGAATATGGTTAATCACAGCATGTATGTACATTTATATATATATATCATCAATATATACAAACCAAGAAGGGCGGGTAGCTTGCTGTCCTGAAAGACGCTTGGAAAACAAGTTACCGGTAAGTCTAACTTGCATTTTCCCTTATCGTCTTTCAGGACAGCACATGAGAGGATAATCGAGACTTACCAACTAGGGAGGGACAACAGCCTGCAGGACCTTTCTGCCAAATGCCTGATCATCGGCTGACAGCAGGTCCAGTCTGTAATGGACAAATGTCAAATAGCTTGACCACGTAGCCACCTTACAGATCTGATGTGGGGTGGCACCAGCTTTTTCTGCCCATGTAGTGGCTAGAGCTCGAGTAGAGTGTGCACGTATTCCCTGTGGAGGAGACAAACCCGTCTGGGAATAAGCTTCAGAAATAGCCAGTTTTAGCCATCTAGCAATTGACCCCTTCGATGCTTGGCGTCCCTTTCTGTTACCAGAAAAAAGAACAAATAAAGAGTCCGAAGACCTAAAGTCTTTTGTTATTTTCAAGTAGTGTAATAAAATTCTTCTTACATCTAAGTTATGGAATAAAGTCTCCCTTCTTCCTGAAGGATTTGAACAAAAAGTCGGCAGCATAATTTCCTGCGATCTGTTATGAACTGATGCCACCTTTGGCAAAAACCCTGGATCTGTTTTAAGCACAATCCTGTCTGGGTAAATTAACATAAAAGGTTCTTTTATTGAAAGAGCGTGTAGTTCACTGATTCGTCTCGCAGTCGTAACTGCAACTAAGAATACCGTTTTAAGAGCCAAATCTTTCAACGAGATTGTCTGTAACGGTTCGAAAGGTTCTTTCGTGAAGGCTTGCAAAACTACTGACAGGTCCCATTTAGGAAAATGTTTAGTAGGCACTGGCCTGGCTCTAGTAAGTGACCTAAAGAATCTTGTGATCAAAAGGAACTGAGGAAATTGGTTTTTCCAGGTATACTCCCAGGGCAGCCACTTGCACTTTGAGAGTGCTAATTGCAAGACCTTTGTCCACACCATTTTGTAGAAACTCCAGAATCGACACAATGTCTTCTAGGGTTCGGTTTGATGAATGACACCAACTGTTGTAGACTTTCCAAACCTTTGCGTAGATATCTCTAGTTACTCTCTTTCTACTGGCGAGTAGATACTAGAGGCTCTGACAGTCCTTTGTTCCTTAATAACTGCTCCTCAAATACCAAGCCGTAAGGCTTAGTCTGGCTACGTCCGGGTGGTACACTGGGCCCTGAAGTAGCAAGTCCTGCCTGAGAGGAAGCTGCCAGAAAGGTTTGATCATCATTTGTAGGATGGAGGAAAACCAGGCTCTTTTCGGCCAGAACGGAGTGATCAGGATTACTGATCCCTTTTCCTTCTTTATTTTTCTCAATACCAGAGGGATTAGCTGAAAAGGAGGGAAGGCATAACCCAGATGGAAGCTCCAGGGATGTGCCAAGGCATCTATCCCTATTGATCCGCTGTCTCGGTGCAGAGAGAAGAATTGAGGGAGCTGGGTGTTTTTTTTTTATGCAAACAGATCCACCTGAGGACATCCCCACTTCTTGGTGATCAGTGAGAATATCTCCGGATTCAGGCTCCACTCTGCCTCTTGAATTCTCTGTCTGCTCAAGAAGTCTTCTACTTCGTTTAGCGTGCATTTGAGATGCACTGCTGACAGGGAGAGTAAATGCTTCTCCGCCCACTCTAGGATTTCTGATGACAGCAACAGTAGAGCTTTGCTCCTTTGTGCCCCCTTGTTTGTTCAGGTATGCCACTGTGGTGACATTGTCTGAAAGAATCTGCACATGGGACCCTTGGAGGTTTGTAGAGAAGGCAGCTAAGGCTAGAGCAACTGCTTTTAACTCCCTCCAGTTTGAGGACCTTCCTGTTTCAGATTGGGACCAAACTCCCTGTGCTATGTTTTGATCCCAGTGGGCTCCCCATCCCCAACTGCTGGTGTCTGTCGTGACCCTTACTTCTGTCGGAAAGGACCAAAGCAGGCCCCTTGACAGAACTGCCTGATTCCTCCGCCACCAGAGAGTCCTCTTGACCCTGGTGGGAAGTTTTACTTTTGTGTCTAAGGTTTCTGGGCTGTGATCCCATACCTGAAGAAGAAAACTCTGGAGGGGCCTGAAATGGAGCCTCGCCCATTGAATGGCCGGCATTGTTAAGGTACCCAGGACTGACATAATCCTCCTGATTGACACCTCCTGGTTTGCCTGAAGACTGGCTACTACACTCAAGACCTGGTCTTTTTCTTCTGGGAGAAAAATCCTTTGCTCTACAGAATCTATCAGATAACCTAGAAACTGAACTCTTTGATCAGGATTGAAATTAGATTTTTGAGTGTTTACAATCCAGCTCAAAAGCTTCCAGATGACTGCGGGCCTTGGTTAGATCTGCCTGCAACCTCTCTCTGGAAGGGGCAAAAATTAGGAGGTCGTCCAGATAAGGGATGACCGAGATTACCTGTAAACAGAGAGGGGCTAGAGCTTCCGCCATTACTTTGGTGAATATCCGCAGAGCGGATGATAGACCAAACGGGAGGGCCTTGAATTGTAAATGAAGCACCTCCTTCACCATATTTATTGCCAACCTTAGGTATTTTTGAGACTGAGGGGCTATGGGCACATGCAGGTATGCGTCTCTTAAGTCGATTGACGCCATGAAGCATCCCCTAAGAGATTTCTCAGCGAAAAAATGGAGTCCATGCGGAACCGCCTGTATTGGACTGACTTGTTTAACAGTTTTAAATTGAGAATGAGACGGCAGCTTCCTGATGGTTTCCTTATCAGGAAGATTTGGGAATAGAAACCCCGGTAACGTTCCTCTGGAGATACCTGAACCACAACACCCTGTCTCATCAGATCCTCCAAGAGGTTTTTCATGGCTAGGGCCTTTGTTGTGTCCCTTAGCAGGTTTGTTAAACAGTATCTTTCTGGAGGAAGATCCGAAAGTTCTATTTTGTATCCCTGGGCCAGCGTGTCCAAAATAAATGTGTTTTCCGTCACGCTTGCCCAAAGACGAAGGAATTTTTGAAGCCTTCCCCCCACAGGCAATGACAAGTCATTGCGTTTTATTGGTTGGCGCAGGAGGATTGAAGAGGACATTCCCTCTGCCGTTACCTTTTTGCGCCGACCAATTCATTCTTTTTTCTTGGGGCCTGCTTCCCTGATCCTGATTATTTTGAGGTCGAAAAAACAGCTTAACTGGTTGTTTTTTCTTTTTAACAGGAAAGGACTTCTTTTTGTCCGCTGTCCTATCTAAAATAGAATCCAGATCAGGACCGAACAAAAGATCTCCAAAAAAAGGAATTCCACATAACCTACTTTTGGAAGCTGCGTCCCCTGGCCATGTCTTAAGCCATAGAGCTCTCCTGGCCGAGTTGGTTAAGGCCCCAGATCTGGCTGACATCCTAATTGATTCTGCAGAAGCGTCAGAAATATAAGCCACAGCTGCTGCTAGGGTAGAAAAAGAATCAAGGATCTCCTGCTTAGGTGAGTCTGCTATAATATGAGCTTTAAGCTGATTCAGCCAGAACTCCATGTTTCTGGAGACACAGGTAGTAGCCATAGCTGGTTTAAGGTTACCCATAATGGATTGCCAAGCTTTTTTAAGCTGCTGATCCATCCTTTTGTCCATGGGATCTTTGAGTACACCCATGTCTTCAAATGCCAAGTCGGTTGACCTGGAAACTTGCGAAAACGCTACGTCTAATTTTGGAATTTTATTCCAAAGCGCATCTGGGTCTTCATTGAACGGAAAGCATCTTCTATGCGATCTTGGGAAAAATGTTTTTTTTTCTCTGGATCAGCCCATTCCTTTTTAATGGCTTCCGAGATTACTGAATGTACAAGGAAAGTGCGACTTTTTGTTTCACTAAGCCCTGCATACATTCGGTCATGCAGCGATAATTCTCTCTTTTCTTCATCTATTCCCAATGTTGCATATATTGCTTTCAACAGACGGTCTACTTGCTCTAAGGACAGTTTGTATTTTGAAGGTGCATCTTCTTCTTCCTCATCTTCTCTGGAGTGAGAGGGGGAATGTTCCCTTTGGGTAGGAGGGCCAGCTTCAGCCTCTAGCCCTGGGATTAATTGTGAGCCCTGAGAGGATCCTGAGGTAGTTGGCTGACTCAGGGATGGTGTTGCAAGAGAAGAGCGAAAAGATTGTATGGTAGCATCTAGCTCTTTGACTGATGCGATTAAATCGCTGCATGCAGAAGAATCTTCTTCCTTCACTAAGGAATCAACACAAATCTGGCATAAAGCTTTCTTCCAGCCCTCTGGTAATTTTGCTTTACATGAGGGACATCTCTTTTTGATAGGAGGGTCAGAGCTCTTAGCCTGCCACATAAAAAACACAAAAAGAGAAAAAAACACCAGCATCCCTTTTTAGTGAGTCAAACTTGCCTCCTAACGAGCTCACCCAGGTGGACAGTTAGTCTAACAGCCAACACCCTGTGCCCAGACAGGCCCCAGCCACCAAGGGGGAAAAATGCCTATAGAGAGAGACACCTACAGTAAACAGGGTAGATCCCACATACCCCCTTACCTGGGCCTTGCTGGTGCCTGTGCCTGTCCCACTCGCTGCTGTCATGTTCTCCATCGTGGATCAGCGCTTGTTTTGTGGCATCAAAAGCGGCGTTTCCGGAGTCCATAGACGCCGCTGCGTCGGACCGGAACCGCATTTATAGGCACCAGAACCTCTCCTCCCCCTTTTTCCCTGCGCGAGTTCCGCCGGAAATGACGTTTGCGCCTGATCCCACTGCCGCCCCTTGCAGGATACCTCACTTCCTGCTAGCTGAGTCACTACTCAGACTCCAAAAAGATGGCGGCGGCCTGTAACGCCGACATGCGGTTCAAAAGAAAACCCCGCGAACGGCTGCCGCCGCCTAAGGAGCGGCTCCAGGACCAGTCCTTGCTCCGCTGAGCTGAAAGGGGAGAAGGAGCCCACTTACCAACTGCCCACTGGCGTGGGAGGATCGGACTCTCTGGAGGACAAAAGGTATGGTGGGGTAGGCAGCCCTAGTCTCTCAGGACAGCACCTTAAGAGACCTGACTCCTACTAGGTGTTCCCTTGCTGGAGGAAACACAAAAACTGACGAGATGTGGGGAGTCGCCTCCTTTTAAATTATGGTGGAGATTGTGTTTCCTGTTTCCTAGTGGGTGGAGCCACTCTCTCATGTGCTGTCCTGAAAGAAGATAAGGGAAAATAGGATTTTTGTACTCACCGTAAAATCCTTTTCTCTGACATCCATGGACCGACACCGCGGCTCTAATTCACTGAACGTGTGGGTATATGTCCCTGCTTGCAGGAGAAGACCTAGGCAGAATGTTAAATGTTAAAACATTCTAGAACAAACCAGCGCTGAACAGCCCCGCCCAGGGGGCGGTCCCTCCGGACACTACCCTCACACCTGCAGCCAGCAGACCTCAGTTCGTAACAAAGCAGTACAAATTTAAAAAAGGGTGGGTGCCGTGTCGGTCCATGGATGTCAGAGAAAATAGGATTTTTTGTACTCACCTTAAAATCCTTTTCTCTGACATCCATGGACTGACACGGTGTCTCTTTACACTTTACACGTGGGTTATGTCCTTGCTTGCAGGAGAAGATCTAGGCAGAATGTGAAATGTTATACATACATTCCAAAGCCAGAGCTGAACAGCCCCACCCAGGGGGCGGTCCCTCCGTACATAACCCTCCCACTACAGTCAGCAGACTTCAGTTCGTAACAAAGCAGTACAAACTTAAAAAAGGAAGGGTGGGTGCCGTGTCAGTCCATGGATGTCAGAGAAAAGGATTTTACGGTGAGTACAAAAAATCCTATTTTCTCTTACCATCCATGGACTGACACGGTGTCTCTTTACACTTTACACGTGGGATGTCCCAAAGCAGTGTCAAGAGGGATGGGAGCAGTATAAATGGAAAACCCAAAACTTCACTCCAATAAGGCAGAGTTCCTCAACGGAGGAGTCGCAACTTTAAACAGCGGCCCGCAGCACCCTGCGGCCGAAGGAAGCATCCGAAGATGCAGCCACATTAACCTTATAAAACTTAAAAGGCATGAACAGACGACCAGGTCGCCGCCTTGCACACTTGTGCAACCGACGCTTGATGTCGGGAAACCCAGGAAGCACCAATTGTCCTGGTGGAATGCGCCGTAACCGGAAAGGGAGGCGCCCGCCCTTTGAGAGCATAGGCTTGAATGACGGTTTGTCTGATTCCCCTAAAAATGATGGCAGATGAAACTGCTTGGCCCTGTTATGGACCAGAGACAGTCACAAATAGTGAGTCGGACTTCCGAATAGAAGCAGTAGCAGACAGGTACACCCGTAAGGCTCGTACCACCTCCAATATGTGCAGCGCAAACTCTCTGGGATGCGATGGGTGAGGGCACAAGGACGGGAGGGTAATGTCCTCATGTAGGTGAAAGGTCGACACCACCTTTGGCAAAAAAGGAAGGTCGCGGATGCAACACCGCCTTATCCTTATGGATGAATAAACATGGCGACTTGCAGGACAAAGCCGCCAACTCAGACACTCGTCAAACAGAAGTGATTGCCACTAAAAAGGCCACCTTCTGAGTTAAGACAAGAAGGGAATATCCCGGATATTCCCAAAAGGAGGTTCCTGGAGGACCGAGAGCACCAAATTCAGATCCCACGGTGGGAGAGGAGGCATGACAGGAGGGAGCACATGGCAAACCCAACACAAGGTGCTAACCAAGAAAATGACCCGCTAGAGGTCGCTGAAAGAAGACGGCCAAGGCCGAAATCTGATCCTTGATGGTACTCAAAGCAAACTTTTGGGTCACTCCACACTGCAGAGGACGCAGGATTCTGGGGACAGAATACGTCCGAGGACGCCAGTCCAGCGCTTCGCACATGGCGATATAAGCTTTCCAGGTACGGTGATAGATCTGCCTGGAGGAAGACTTCCGTGTCCTTAACATGGTCAAAATGACCGAGTCCGAGAGACCTTGGTCCCTCAACACCCGGCTTTTAACAGCCCTGCCGTTAAAGCCAGAGACTGTAAGCCGGATGAAGCATAGGACCTTGAGACTGAAGGTCCTCCCCCATCGGCAACCGCCAGGTAACGTCCGCGACGAGACGTACCAGATCAGCGTACCAGTGATGCTGCGGCCAATCCGGAACAATTAGGATCGCCGGAGTTTATATCAGGCGATAAGGACCCTATGGGGCCACCAACGCATCCGAGGCATCGCCCAAGGATCCCTGGATCTGGCCACAACCTTGATCCTTGCGATTGAGTCGAAAGGCCATAAGGTCCACATCCGGCGTGCCCCACCGTCGGTAAAGGAGTTGAAATATGCAAGGACCACTCTTCTTGGTCCGGTGTCTGGCGATTGGCGACTCAGATAGTCCGCCTGCCCATTGTCTATGCCCAGAATATAAAACGGCCTACAGAGCCGGCACGTTTCTTCCGGCCCACTTCAGGATACGGACTACCTCGGAAGCCGCAGCTGAGCTCCGAGTTCCCCCTTGATGGTTTACATACGCCGCGGCGGTGTCCGACTGGCTCCTGATGGAGCGACCCCGTACTCTCTCCGACCTGAGGAGAGACACAGTCCGATGGCCCGTATTACCAGAACAGTGATTGGTAAACGGGCTCGTCCGGAGTCCAAGGAATGAGCCGACAGGACTCCCCAGACTTCACCCCAGCCCGTCAGGCTGGTGTCCGTCGTGAGTACCATCCAGTGGATGGGAGGGGAACGACTTCCCGGACCGAAGAGCCGAGGATCTCAACCACCATGTCAGGGGCGCCCTGACCAGGTGAATCACCTGGATCTGAAGATCCAAGGACAACGGGGATTTGTCCCAGGTGGGCAAGATCTCCTTCTGCAATGCCCTGGTGTGTGATTGGGCATACGGAACGGCCGCAAAGGAGGCCACCACGAGTCTCTGGACTCTCATGCAAAAAACGGATTGACAACCATTTTTGGTATGTCAGCACCCGCACCGCAGACTGAAGTGTCAGCAACTACTCCAGAGGTAGGATACCTTTGCCTCCAAGGAGTCCAGAATCAGAACTAGATACTCCAGACAATGAGTCGGGACCAGGACTGACTCCTGAATGTTCAGGAACCACCCGAGTCCCTGAGGGTCTATTTGATGATAGTCACCTTTCCTCTAAGTCTGATCCACTTTCTGCTCTTAGCAGAAGATCGTCCAGATAGCCCACGACAGCAATACCTCGCTGTAACAGAAGGCTAGAACTGGAGCAAGCACCTTGGTGAACACCCTTGGTGCCGAGGCTAGGCTGAAAGGAAGAGCCACAATCGATAGTGGACTTCGCTGATCGCAAAGCGCAGAAACTTCCGGTGACTTGCGCAGATTGGAACATGCAAGTAGGCGTCCTTGAAGTCCAAGGACGCCAGAAGAAAATCCCTTTGGTGGAGTGTAGCGATCACCGTGCGAATGGATTCCATGCGGAATTTCTGCAACTTCTCGAAGGCATTCAGGGCCTTGAGGTCCAGGATAGGTCGAACCACGTCCTACTTTTGGGACGACAAACAGATTCGAGTAGAATCCCTGAAAACTCTCCTGTGACGGAACCGGCACAATCACTCCGGACCTGATCAAATCCTGTACAGCCCCCAAAGGGGCTGCCCGACAGGTAGGAAGGAGAGGAAGATTTGAGGGAAAGAATCTGTCTGGGGGCCACGATCGGAATACTATCCTGTATCCTGAGGTGACCACCTCGCACACCCACCAGTCGGAGATTCGGGAGGACCACCGATTCGTGACCTGCGAAGTCGTCCCCCCACCCCAGAGTTGGGCGGAGGCAAGACTTCACGCGGAGGCGGGCTCGGGAGCCGCTTGTTTGGCTTGCGCACCCAGGGGCGCTTGTGCCCACCAGCCGCACTCCGTCAGTCTGGGAGGTCCTACCTGTGGACTCGACTGACGAAAAAACCCCTTGTTTGCTGAAAAGGAAAAGGCCCTGTTTGCGGCGGGCCTCCTTACCCTTGCCAGTCTAAGGAAGAAGAGTGCTTTTACCTCCCATGACATCCTTGACGATGACATCCAGAGCAGCACCGAAAAGTCTACCACCTGTAAAAAGGTAGATACGTCAGGAGCTTCTTAGAGGCTAGGTCAGCAGACCAGCATTTCAACCAGATAAGACGACGCCATACCACCGTCGGGACAGAGGCCCTGGATGTTAAAGGGCCCGCGTCCAACGTGGTGTCGCACACAAACCAGGCCCTGCCCAGTTGGTTGGCCAGGAGTAACTGTGTCTGGAGGAAGATTATGCTCCTGTACAGCTAGGTGCAACATTTTTGCCCAACCTGTAAGTGTTTTAAAACACAAGGGTCGCCGCTACCACAGGCCGTAGGGCGGATCCCAACAAGGCAAACATGGCTATGCGCACCACTTCTGACCTCCTGTCAGTGGGGTCCTTAATGCAGGAGTCCCCTCCATCGGGAGAGTGGTGGCCTTGTTCAACAGGGCGACTGGAGGGTCGACCACTGGGGGAGAAGCCCACTTTTTAAGTAGGGCATCTTCAAAAGGGGTATCTGATAGACAAACGCCGCGGAACCATAAAAAATTCTTCTGCGGCTTTTTCCAGACCTTATCAATGAGCTGGTCTAAGAAAGTACAATGGAAAAAACCCCTTTAGAAAGCCTGGCCTTAAAAGAACCAAAGGAGACAGTATCCGCCTGAGGTTCTGCATCCCCAGCATTTGAGCTTGAGAGTGTCCCTCACCGCAGTCATGAGCACACTAACAAGCACCCTGTCATTTACTGACTCAGAACTGGAGTTTCCCTCATAAGGAATGTCCTGTTCAAAACCATCCATACATTCAGAACTAGGGTCCTGAGCGATAGTGGCTAGGCCCATATCTGAATCAGCGCACTGCCCTCGAGTAGATAAAGTGGGGAGAGGGCGCCTTTTTTGTACCTTGCGCTTGCACACAGCTCCCATCCTGGTCAGAAATTGATTCCAGGGCTGCCCACAACAGGTCCATAGGGACCGCAGGTGCTGAAGCACTGCCTGTTGCCACTGACATTTTTAGGGGAAGCTGGTGACACAGACTCCATATTGTCCCCCTCTGAGACTCTCTCAGATAAAAAGTCCACCCACAGGCTGTGCTGACTGAGGAGGGGGCGCCCAGGGGACTCACCAAACCGGACCAGGGACCGCTTAGTCCCGCTGTCTGTACCGCGCTGTGTCAGCGCTGGTGAGCTGTGAGGAGACTGAGGAGATTCGCGCTGCTACAGCAGCGCTAGAGGCCAAACTAGTGCTGAAAAGCGTGCGGGCTACAAGAAAATGGCCGCCGCACTTCACTGAGGCGATCCGCGGCAAGATGGCCGCCATGACGCAGTGAAAATGAAACAGCACACACGCACAGCGCCACTCGGCGCTCAGGCCCCAAAAAAAAACACACAAAAAAGCCCCAAAGCATACATTGCAGACCAGCATGAGCCCCCCCAAGAACAGTGTGACCCCCAAGCACCCCACACAGCCAGCGCCAGTAATGGTGACAGAGAGCGACAATAAAATACAGGGGGAGACAGGGAAAATCCCCCACAGAGAAACACAGCCTTTTGTACTCACCTGCAGGCAGGAGAGACTACTTACCCATCCCCTGAGGGACACACTGGTGTTTCTGACAGGACTATCACAGTGCAGTACTGAGTAGCTGTCGGCCCGGTCCACCGCGAAAGATACAGTCAGTCAGGAGCTGTTCAGTCTTGAGAGGACCGTGGGAGCATGAAAGCAAACCCGGCCACCCCTGGAGTCATGGGGCCTGTCGTGAACTGAGTCTCACGCACACAAGGCGAGGATCAGCACGCTCGATGGTCTGACAGGGAAGACTACGAGGATATCTTGTACCCAACCTGTTGCCCAGCCGACAGTTGATAGAAGATTCTCAAAAATAAAATAAAAAAGAATTCCAAAAAGGAATAAAATAGGTCAGGAGACTGGCTCCTGAGGGAGCCACGTCTTCTCCTTCTGCTAGGCAGAAAAAAACTGAAGTCTGCTGACTGTAGTGGGAAGGTTATGTACGGAGGGACCGCCCCCTGGGTGGGGCTGTTCAGCTCTGGCTTTGGAATGTATGTATAACATTTCACATTCTGCCTAGGTCTTCTCCTGCAAGCAGGGACATAACCCACGTGTAAAGTGTAAAGAGACACCGTGTCAGTCCATGGATGGTAAGAGAAAAGGATTTTACGGCGAGTACAAAAATCCTATTTTCTCTTACCATCCATGGACCGACACGGCGGCTCTTATTCACTGAACGTGTGGGATGTCCCAAAGCAATGTCAAGAGGGATGGGAGCAGTATAAATTGAAAAACCAAAAAAACTTCACTCCAAACAAGGCAAAGCTCCTCAACGGAGGAGTTGCAACGTTAAACAGCGGCCTGCAACACCTTGCGGCCGAAGGAAGCATCCGGAGATGCAGCCACAGCAACCCTATAAAACTTAGAAAGGGTATGAACAGGCGACCAGGTCGCGGCCTTGCACTCTTGTGCAACCGACGCTTGATGTCGGAAAGCCCAGGAAGCCCCAATTGCCCTTGTGGAATGCGCCGTAACCGGAAGGGGAGGCGCCCGCCCCATGAGAGCATAGGCTTGAATGACGGTTTGTCCGATCCACCTAAAAAATGGTGGCAGACGAAGCCGCTTGGCCCTGTTTTTTGACCAGAGACAAACAGAGTCAGACTTCCGATGGAAGCAGTAGCAGACAGGTACACCCGCAAGGCTCGTACCACATCCAAAGTGTGCCGCGCAAACTCTCTGGGAGAGAGGACATGTCCTCGTTTAGGTGAAAGGTCGAGATCACCTTTGACAAAAGAGAAAGTCGCGGATGCAACCCCGCCTTATCTTTATGGATGACTAAATATGGCGACTTGCAGGACAAGGTATCCAACTCAGACACTCGTCTAACAGAAGTGATTGCCACTAAAAGGGCCACCTTCTGAGACAAAGTCAAGAGGGAAATAACCCTGAAATTCTCAAAAGGAGGATTACCAACTCCGATCCCACGGGGGGAGAGGAGACTTGACAGGAGGGAACACATAGCGAACCCACTGCACAAGGGTGCCAACCAAGGAATGACCCGCTAGTGGTCGCTGAAAGAAGACGGCCAAGGCCGAAATCTGACCCTTAATGATACTCAAAGCGAGCTTTTGGGTCACCCCATACTGTAGGAAACGCAGGATTCTAGGAACGGAAAACGTCCGAGGACATCAGTCCAGCTCTTCGCACATGGCGATGTAAGCTTTCCAGGTATGGTGACAGATCATCCTGGAGGAAGACTTCCGTGCCCTTAATATGGACAAAATGACCGAGACCTCGGTCTCTCAACACCTGGCTTTTAAGGCCAGAGACTGTAAAGCAGGATGAAATATAGGACTTTGAGACAGAAGTCCTCCCTTATTGGCAACCGCCAGGGAACGTCCACGACGAGACGTACCAGATTGGCGTACCAGTGAAGCCGAGGCCAATCCGGAGCAATGAGGATCACCGGAATTCCCCCGGTCGCCACCCTGCACAGCAGGCGAGGGGGCAACTGCAGCGGAGGATAAACGTATATCAGGTGATAATGACCCCATGGGCCACTAACGCCTCTGAGGCATCCGCCCAAGGGTCCCTGGATCTGGCCACAAACCTCGACACCTTGCGATTGAGTCGAGAGGCCATCGGGTCCACCTCCGGCGTGCCCCACCGTTTGTGTGGCAAAGGAGTTGAAATACCTCCGGGTGCAAGGACCACTCTCCCTGGTCCAGCGTCTGGCAACTCAAATAGTCCGCCAGTTCTATGCCCGGAATGTAAACGGCCGACAGCGGGCACGCTTCTTTAAACCCACGTCAGGGTACGCGGGACCTTGGAAGCCGCAGCTGAGCCCCGAGTCCCCCTCCGACTGGATCCTAATGGAGCGATCCTGCAATCTCTCAGACCACGAGGAGAGGCACAGTCTGATGGCCTGTATTTCCAGAACATTGATCGGTAAACGGGCTTCGTCTGGAGTCCAAGCCCTTTGGCCAACAGGACTACCCAGACTACACCTCAGCCCATCAGGCTGGCGTCCGTAGTGAACACCGTCCATTGGACGGGGAGGGGCGACTCCCCGGACCAAAGAGCCGGGGACCCCAACCACCATTTCAGGGACGCCCTGACCAGGTGACTCACCTGGATCGGAAGATCCAAAGACAACAGGGATTTGTCCCAAGTGGGCAAGATCTCCTTCCGCAATGCCCTGGTGTGTGATTGGGCATACGGAACGGCCTCGAAGGAGGCCACCATGAGTCCCAGGACTCTCATGCAAAACGGATTGACGACCATTTTCGGGATGTCAGCACCCGCACTGCAGACTGAAGTGTCAGTAACTTCCCCGGAGGTAGGATACCTTTGCCTCCAAGTAGTCTAGAAACAGACCTAGATACTCCAGACGTTGAGTCGAACCAGGACTGACTCCTGAATGTTCAGGAACCACCCGAAGTCTGAGGGTCTGACTGACGATAGTCACACTGTCTAATTCTGAGCCATTTTCTGCTCTGAGAAGATCGTCCAGATAGCCCACGACAGCGATGCCCCGCCATCTCAGCAAGGCTAGAACCGGCGCAAGCACCTAGGAGAACACCCTCGGTTCCAAGCTAGGCCGAAGGAAGAGCCACAATTTGATAGTGGACTTCACCGATCTCAAGCGTAGAAACTTCTGGTGACTTGCGCAGATCGGAATATGCAAGTAGGCGTCCTTGATATCCAAGGTTGCCAGGAAAACCCCCTTGACGGAGTGCATCGATCACCGTGCGAATGGATTCCATGCGGAACTTTTGCACCTTCCCGAAGGCATTCAGGACCTGAGGTCCAAGATAGGCCGAACCCTGTCCCTTTTTTGGGACGACAAACGAATTTGAGTAGAAATCCTGAAAACTCTCCTGTGACGGAACCAGCACAATCACTCCGGACCTGAGCAAACCTAAATAGGCCCCATAGGGCTGCCCGACGGGCAGGAAGATTTGAGGGAAGAATCTGTCTGGTATCAGGAACAGAACCTATCCTGTAACCTGAGGTAATCACCTCGCACACCCACCGGTAGGAGATCCGGGAGGTCCACCGATCCGTGGACCTGCAAAGTCATCCCCCCCCCTACCCCAGAGTCGGGTGGGGGCAAGACTTCACGCGGAGGCGGTTCTTGGGAGCCGGCTTGTTCGGCTTACGCACCCAGGGGCGCTTGTGTCCACCAGCCGCACCGCTGTCAGTCTGGGAGGGCCTCCCCGTTGACCGACGAAAAAACACCTTTTTGCTGGAAAGGAAGGACCCTCCTTACGGCGGTCTCCTTACCCTTGCTAGCCTGATGGAGAACAGTGTTTTTACCTCCTGTGACATCCTTGATGATGTCATCCAGCGCAGCACCGAAAAGCCTACCACCTTTAAATGGTAGATCAGTCAGAGGCTTTTTAGAAGCTAGGTCAGCAGACCAGCATTTCAACCAGATCAGACAGCGCAAAACCACCGCCAAGACAGAGGCCCTGAGATATAAGGGGTCGCGTCTAACGTGGCGTCACAACATAAACCCGGCCCTGCACCATTTGGTGGGCCAGAGCAATAAAGTCTGGAGAAAGATTATGCTCCTGTACAGTTTGGTGCAAAATTTTTTGCCCATCCCGTAAGTGTTGGAGACACAAGGGTCGCCGCTACCACAGGCCGTAGGGCGGACCCCAACAAGGCAAACATGGCTCTACTCACCACTTCTGACCTCCTGTGAGTGGGGTCCTTAAATGCAGGAGTCCCCTCCATCGGGAGAGTGGTGGCCTTGTTCAACCGGGCGACTGGAGGGTCGACCACAGGGGGAGAAGCCCACGTTTTAAGTAGGGCATCTTCAAGGGGTATCTATAGGCAAACGCCGCGGGACCATAAACATTTTCTGTGACTTTTTCCGCAGACCTTATCAATGAGCTGGTCAAAGAAAGGTACATATGGAAAAAACACTTTTTAGAAGGCCCGGCCCTAAGGAACCAGAGGAGACTGTCCGCCTGAGGTTCTACATCCGCAGCATTCAGCTTGCGAGTGTCCTTCACTGCAAGGATGAGTTTACTAACAAGCGCCCTGTCATTTACTGACACAGAACTGGAGTCTTCCTCGCAAGGAATGTCCTGTTCAAAACCATCAAATATATTCAGGGGTAGGATCCTGGAGCAGTAGTGGCTAGGCCCATATCTGAATCAGCGCACACCCCCCTTCTTTTTTTTGGGGGGGGGGGGAGTGGGGAAAGGGGCTATTTGGCTCCCTTGCGCTCACACACTGCTTCCTCCTGGTCAGATTAATGAATCCAGGACTGCCGACAACTGGTCCATAAGGACCGCAGGTGCAGGAGCACTGCTAGTTGTCTCTAACAATGTGAAGTAACAGGTGAACCAGACTCCAATATTGCCACCCTCTGAGACCTTATTCACCCATTACAGTGAATAATACAGCCCACCCACTGGCTATGCAGGGGCTGAGGAGGGGATACCCGGAGTACTCACCACCCTTAGGGACCGCTCGGTACCGCTGTATGAGCCGCGCTGTAGTGCGGGTGAAGCCTGAAGAAAGTGAAGAATCTGTGAGGAGATGCATTTCGCGCCGTTCAGCAGCGCCGCTAGAGGCCGAAAATTAAACCAAAAGCGCCACGGCTACAAGAAAATGGCCGCCGGGCGCCTGTATAACTGTGCTTTGCCCCGGCAAAATGGCCGCCGATGGCGCACTTTTTAAAATTAAAAAACACCGCGCCAATGGCGCACGCAAAAAACAGCCATTCCCCTAGAACACTTTTAAAAGCCACGGAGCGCCCCCCGCCAGCATCCCTACACAGCACAGCAGCATAACAGGGTGCCGAGAGCAGCATAACAGGGGGGAGACAGGGTTTGCAAGCAGGGACATAACCCACGTGTAAAGGTGTATAAGACACGCTGTGTCAGTCCATGGATGACAAGAGAAACCCGCCCACACACAGAAACACAGCCAGCATGCACTCACCTTGCAGCAGGAGAGACTACTTACCCGTCCCGCAAGCACCTTGGAGAACACCCTTGGTGCCATTAGAGGGACCCACTGGCTCGTTTCTGACAGACCTATCACAGAGTCGTACTGCGTAGCTGTCGGCCCGGTCCACCGCGAGAGAAACAGTCCGTCAGGTACTGTTCAATCTTGAGAGGACCGCGGGAGCATGAAAGCAACCCGGCCACCCCTGGAGCCACGGGGTATGTTGTGAACTGAGTCTTACGCACACAAGGCGAGGATCAGCACGCTCGATGGTCGGACAGGGAAGGCTACGAGGATACTAGCGTACCCAACCTGTTGCCCAGCCGACAGTTGATTGAAGGTCTCAAAAATAAAATAAAAATCCCAAAGGAATAAAATTTAAAAGTAAAATCTTCCAGGAGACTGGCTCCTGAGAGAGCCACGTCTTCTTCTGCTAGGCAGAAAAAAAACTGAGGTCTGCTGGCTGCAGGTGGGAGGGTAATGTCCGGAGGGACCGCCCCCCCCCCCCGGGTGGGGCTGTTCAGCTCCGCTTTGTTCTAGAATGTTTTAGCATTTAACATTCTGCCTAGGTCTTCTCCTGCAAGCTCACGTTCAGTAAATAAGAGCCGCCGTGTCGGTCCATGGATGATAAGAGAAATAGGATTTTTGTACTCACCGTAAAATCCATTTCTCTGACGTCCATGGACTGACACAGCTGGATACTGTAAACATGTGGGTATATGTCCCTGCTCACAGGTTTACAGTATCCAGCAGTGTCAGTCCATGGACGGTAAGAGAAAAGAGGGCCCTGGCCTACAGCGTGGCTCCTTACCTTTTCTGGATTGTGGGAGCAGCGTGCTCTTACCCCCAGTGACATTCTTAATATTGTCATCCAGCGAGGCTCCAAATAGCCTCTCCCTGGAAGGGCAAATTCGCAGGAGCTTTCTTGGAAGTCTGGTCCGCGGACCAGCATTTTAGCCAAATCAGGCGACGGAGCACCACAGCAGATACTAAGGCTCTGGAGCTGTATCGAAGGCCGCATCGCAGACATACTTAAGGCCTTGTACCAACTGGTCGGCCAGTTCTACGCAGATCGGGGAAGCCTGTTGCTCTACCAACTCGTGACGCAACAATTTTGCCCATTCGGTAAGTGTCGGACACCAGGGCCGTGGCCAATACAGGCCGTAATGCTGACCCCACTACCGTGAACATGGACCGGGCCACCGCCTCGTCCCTTCTGTCTGCAGGGTCCTTAAAGGCAGGGGTCCCCTCTACCGGAATCGTGGTTACCTTGTTTAACCTGGAGATACCGGGGGGGTCCACAATCGGGGGAGATGTTCAATTTTTCAGGAGACTCTCCTCAAAGGGGTAACGGACCGCTAAGCGTTTTGGGACCGAAAAAGGCCCTCTGCGGTCTTTCCCATTCTTTGTATATAAACTTATCAAAATAAGTTAGGTAGGGAAACACCTTAGCAGTGCGGGCCGGCTTGTGGCACCCAAAAGAGACCGACACCTCAGTAGATGCCCCCTGCCGTATCTTCCAATTTTAGGGTCTCGCGCACTGCAGTGATAAATGCTCCAACAAGCGCCTTTTCCTACGCTGACCCGGACACTGTCTTCTTCACTGTCTGAATGGTCCTGGTCTGCATCCTCTGATACGTCAGAACAGGGGCCGTGTGCCACAGCCAGGCTCAAATCTGAATCTGAGCTTTCCCCAGAAGATGGTGGGGGGAGGGGGCATTTTATACCCCTCTTGCGCCCGCACACCGCTTCCACCCTGGCAACAAATAATTCCAGGACCGCCGACAAAGCGTCCACAGGTACACCGGTTGCTACCACAGGGATGTCTTGGGAAGAAGCGCCAGCTGCTGACCCACACACTCGCCTGACAGCCACTTAGGGACTAAAGACAAGGTACACAAAAGGTCCACCCTCCTAGCTGCTACAGACCGAGGGGCCCCCCAAAGGACTCACCACCCTGACCCAGGTACTGCACAGCGCTGCGGTCCGCTTTCTCTCCTGCGTCTGAGGTGTTCAGTGCTGTTCGCGCCATTCAGAAAGACATTTCCAGCGCTAGAGGCCAAAACTAAGCTAGAACAAAAAAATTACCGCCTCAGGAAAAGACCGTGTGCTACAAGAAAATGGCCGCCAGCTGCATTAGAACAGCGCAGCTACAAGAAAATGGTGCCGGCTTACCCAAAATTTGCGGCCGGATCTTTCCTGAGGTAAAAGAAAAGGCCGCAAACACGCTGGGCCTCTGCGCGGAGGCCCCCCACCTGGCAGACAGACAACACCCCACCACAGAGAGCGGACCCAGGACACCCAGCGCAGCCCCCAGCCAAGGGCACAGCAGGCCCAGCCAGATGCATGAGGAGGGAAGGGAGAGAAGGGAGAGTGAGAGACCCCCTAGTCGACCTCCCCAGGAATGCCCAGCTGTTCCATCCTGCCGAAACAGGTGGAACCCTACTTACCCGTCCTGTGGGGACTCCTGGACGTATTCCGGACAGACCCATACCCTGAGCAGTACGGAGTGGCTGTCGGCCACAGCCCACTGTGACTCTGACAGCAGTAGCCCGGTCATATGTGTTTTCCCCCGGAGCATATAGCTCGCTGGCCACCCCTGGAGAAAACGGGGTATGTCGTGGCCGACCCAACACGTAGCTAAAGGTCTGCTCACGCTCGATGGCCGGACTGGAGAGACTACAAGGATCTATATTATCCAGCCTGTCACCCAGCCGGCAGTTGATAGTAGATCTCAGGATCAAAAAAGTAGAAAAAAAAATTCCAGGACCAATGGTCCCAACAGGGAGCAAAGTCCTTCTATGCTAGGGGGAAAAAAAAAAAAAAAAAACTGAGCTGCTGGATGCAGGGAGAGGGGTTATGACCAGAGGGACCGCCCCCTGAGCGGTACTGTTCAGCTTTGCGGTTACATGTTTAACTGTTAACATGTCTGCCTAGTCCTCTCTAGGGATGAGCTCCGGCGTGTTCGCACCCTCAACATGCAGAGCCTGCCAGGAAGTCGGCACAGCGCTGCGCTAATGACAGGCAGGGAGACATTGTCCCGATGCGCGGCTGCAGAGATCGGGAAAGGTCTCCCTGCCTGTGATTAGCGCAGCGCCGTGCAGACTTCCTGACGGGCTATGCACGTGGAGTGTGCAAACACGCCGGAGCTCATCCCTAGTCCTCTCCTGATATACGGCATATAAACTTTACTGTCAAGAATAAAAAGGAGCTGTGTCCATCCATGGACGAAAGAGAAAACCTGGTAATGCTCTTCCCATACTCCAGGACATAGAAATTCCAGATGTTTGTGGCAATTTAGAATACGTAGGTACGCATCTGACGTCTACAGAAGCTAGAAAATCCACCTGGTGGAGGGAACACTTGACAGTACAGATTAACTTAACTTGTATACTTTATCAAAGCCAATGAGAGCCTTGAGGTCTAAGATATGGTTACATAGCCTTCTTTGGAACCCTGAAGGAATTGGAATAAAACCCTCTGAACTGCTCTGATGGGGACTGGGGCAAATCACTCTGTGCTAAATATGCCCTTTAAGATGAGGGCCCTGCAGAGGTTGCTGAAAATGCAATGATTTGGGGAGGGGGAGAACAAAACAATTTTATAGCCAAAATTCATTTCGCAGACAAAGACAAGGAAAAAATGCATTGGAGGCAAAAAGGCAACAGACAAGAATGTTTACATGCTGCTGCCATGATGCTTTGCATCTGCAGCAAAGGTGACTGACACGTAGGATGACCTCTTATTCAGGGCCACCCTAGGAATTGGCAATGCCAGTAGGCCATTCTTGGCAGTTTGCACTATTTGCATTTCTAAGAAATCCACGTCAGCGCTCTAGTATTAGCTACATACAGTATACAGCACTTCCTGTCCTCTTCCCCGAACTAGATTAAGTCAGGCGGAGAGTTGCTCAGACATTCACAGGAAGCCTTGTATGAATGAATACAAGGGTTCCTTTGGCTAAGATGGAGATTGTGACATCAGTCAGCCTCTCCACTTCAGCCAGAGAAAATTGAGCTGCTTCTAATAGAAGGGATAAGAACTCCCACAAGGACTCACAGCCCCTAAAGAAAATTGGATTTTTGTACTCATCCCTTTCTCTGAGTTAATGGATGGACACAGCAGCTCTTCCTTTTGAAATCCATGAGATGGTAGGTGAAGCATTAAAACCCTAAGGAGGCAGAGAAAAACTGGGCAGTCCTCTCTCGCATAAAACTCCCACTCACTGCATAGGTCACCAGTTTGCAATAAACCAGTGTCAGAAGTCGAAACTCCAGAGGGTTGGGTGCTGTGTCCGTCAATTAATATAGAGAAAAACGATTTGTGTACAAAAATCCAGATTTTTTTTCATCGACAGACAAATCGACCATTTTCTCGATTTCCATAACGGATAGGAACGTACCAAAAAAAAGAGGGATGGGTAAACCAGCAAAAGAAGCACCCAGGATACACATCAACCCCAGAACCACCCCGAAAGGGCTCATGAAAACCTCAAGCAGCAGCCTGCAAATCTTTGCAGGCAAAAGATCAACTTTAAAAAAACTTTGTAAAAGCGCGCACAGATGACCTTGCAAACTGGAGGCACTAATCGCCCTGGGGAAAATGTCTATTACACGGAAGATGGGTGCCTGACCCTTAGTGACATAAGCCTGAACAGTCTGCATTAACCAAAAGGGAACAACAGTGGCAGATGAGGCCACCATGCCCTTCCTTGGACTGGCCGTGAGCACAAAGTGTCAGATCTCTGAAAGGAGACTATAGCAGGAAAATACACCCGAATCGCCTGGACTACAAATAAGGGGTGCAGTGCCACTTCCTTAGAATGGGAGGGCCAAGGGTAAAGAAATGAGAGGACAAGACAATGCTGCCAGATCCAACACCCGCCGAGCAGCCGTATAGGCCAGTTTGAGAAAGAAGGTTTAAAAAAAAAAAAAAAAAAAAGAAGGATCAAACTCAAGCCCAGAAAACAAAAAAAGAACGCGGGTGAACCCTCCGAGTCTCACACCAGGCGATATAAGCCTTGCAGGTGCGATGATACATTATCTCACAAACGAGTACACCCTCACATTAAGATATAATAAAATATTTACAAAAATGTTACACTGAAGAAATGACACTTTGCTACAATGTAATGAGTGTACAGCTTGTATAACGGTGTAAATTTGCTGTCCCCTCAAAATAAAGCCATGTATGTCTAAACCGCTGGCAACCAAAGAGTACACCCGTGAGCGAAAATGTTTAAATTGGGTCCAATTAGCCACTTTCCCTCCCTGGTGTCATGTGACTAACTAGTGTTACAAGGTCTCAGGTGTGAATGGGGAGCAGGTGTGTTAAATTTGGTGTCATCGCTCTCACTCTCTCATACTGGTCACTGGAAGTTCAACATGCCAACTCATGATGATCGAAAAAATAGGATTTTTGTACTCACCGTAAAATCCTTTTCTCTGACATCCATGGACTGACACGGCGTCTTATTCACTGTACACGTTGGTTATGTCCCTGCTTGCAGGAGAAGACCTAGGCAGAATGTGAGATGTTATACATACATTCTAAAAGCCATAATTGAACAGCCCCGCCCAGGGGGGCGGTCCCTCCGGACATAACCCACCCCCCTGCAGTCAGCAGACCTCAGTTCGTAATAAAGCAGTACAAACTTTTAATAAGGAAGGGTGGGTGCCGTGTCAGTCCATGGATGTCAGAGAAAAGGATTTTACGGTGAGTACAAAAATCCTATTTTCTCTCATCAGCCATGGACTGACACGGTGTCTTATTCACTGTACACGTGGGATGTCCCAAAGCAGTGTCAAGAGGGATGGGAGCAGTATAAAATGGAAAAACCAAAAAAAAACTTCAAACAAGGCAGAGCTCCTCAACGGAGGAGTTGCAACTCTAAACAGCGGCCTGCAACACCTTGCGGCCGAGGGAAGGATTCGAAGATGCAGCCACATTAACCTTATAAAAAAACTTAGAAAAGGTATGAACAGACGACCACGTCGCCGCCTTGCACACTTGTGCAACCGACGCTTGATGTCGGAAAGCCCAGGAAGCATCAATTGCCCTGGTGGAATGCGCCGTGCCCCGAAAAGGGAGGCGCCCGCCCCTTATGAGCATAGGCTTAAATTACAGTTTCTCTGATCCACATAGAAATGGTGGCAGACGAAGCCGCTTGGCCCTGTTTCGGACCAGAGGCAGTTACAAACAGTGAGTCAGACTTCCGAATAGAAGCCGTAGCAGACAGGTACACCCGCAAGGCCCGTACCACGTCCAATGTGTGAAGCACAAACTCTCTGGGATGCGATGGGTGAGGACACAAGGACGGGAGGACAATGTCCTCATTTAGGCGAAAGGCCGAGACCACCTTTGGCAAAAAAGAAGGTCGCGGACGCAACACCGCCTTATCCTTATGGATGACCCAATATGGCGACTTGCAGGACAAGGCCGCCAACTCAGACACTCGTTTAACAGAAGTAATTGCCACTAAAAGGGGCCACCTTCTGAAACAAAGTCAAGAGGGGAAAATCCCTGATATTCTCAAAGGGAGGTTCCTGGAGAACCGAGAGCACCAATTCAGATCCCACGGGGGGAGAGGAGGCTTGACAGGAGGGAGCACATGGCGAACCCCCTGCACAAAAGCTGCTAACCAAGGAATGACCCGCTAGTGGTCGTGGAAAGAAGACGGCCAAGGCCGAAATCTGACCCTTAAATGGTACTCAAAGCGAGCTTTTGAGCCACTCCACGCTGCAGAAAAACGCAGGATTCCCTTAACATGGTTGAAATGACCGAGTCCAAGAGACCTCGGTCTCTCAACAGCCATGCCGTTAAAGCCAGAGACTGTAAAAAGCAGGATAAAATATAGGACCTTGAGACAGAAGGTCCTCCCTTATTGGCAACTGCCAGGGAACGTCCGCGACGAGACGTACCAGATCGGCGTACCAGTGACGCCGGGGCCAATCCGGAGCAATGAGGATCACCGGAATTCCCTCGGTCACCACCCTGCGCAGCAGGCCGGGGATAAACGTATATCAGGAGATAATGACCCCATGGGGCCACTAACGCATCCAAGGCATCCGCCCAAGGATCCCTGGATCTGGCCACAAACCTTGAAACCTTGCGATTGTGTCAAGAGGCCATCAGGTCCACATCCGGCGTGCCCCACCGTCGACAAAGGAGTTGAAATACCTCCGGGTGCAAGGACCACTCTCCCTGGTCCAGCGTCTGGCGACTCAATAGTCCGCCTGCCAATTGTCTATGCCCGGAATGTAAACGGCCGACAGAGCCGACACGCTTTTAGCCCACTTCAGGGTACGGCGACCTCGGAAGCCGCAGCTGAGCTCCGAGTCCCCCCTTTGATGGTTGACATACGCCACCGCCGTGATGTTGTCCGACTGGATCCTAATGGAGCGATCCTGTAATCCCTCAGACCACGAGGAGAGGCACAGTCTGATGGCCCGTATTTCCAGAACATTGATCGGTAAACGGGCTTCGTCCGGAGTCCAAAGCCCTTGGGCCGACAGGACTCCCCAGACTTGACCCCAGCCCGTCAGTCTGGCGTCCGTCGTTAACACCGTCCATTGGATGGGGAGGAACGACTTCCCGGACCGAAGAGCCGGGGACCCCAACCACCATGTCAGGGACACCCTGACCAGGTGACTCACCTGGATCGGAAGATCCAAAGACAACGGGGATTTGTCCCAAGTGAGCAAGATCTCCTTCTGCAATGCCCTGGTGTGTGATTGGGCATACGGAACGGCCTCGAAGGAGGCCACCATGAGTTCCAGGACTCATGCAAAAACGGATTGACGACCATTTTCGGGATGTCAGCACCCGCACTGCAGACTGAAGTGTCAGTAACTTCCCCGGAGGTAGGAATACCTTTGCCTCCAAGGAGTCCAGAATCAGACCTAGATACCCCAGACACTGAGTCGGGACCAGGACTGACTCCTGAATGCTCAGGAGCCACCCGAAGTCCCTGGAGGGTCCGACCGACGATAGTCACACTGTCTAATTCTGAGCCACTTTCTGCTCTTAGAAGATCGTCCAGATTGCCCACGACAGCGATGCCTCTCCGTCTCAGCAAAGCTAGAACTGGCGCAAGCACCTTGGTGAACACCCTCGGTGCTGAGGCTATGCCGAGGGAAGAGCCACAAATTGATAGTGGACTTCGCCGATCGCAAGCGCGGAAACTTCTGGTGACTTGCGCAGATCGGAACATGCAAGTAGGCGTCCTTGATGTCCAAGGCCGCCAGAAAATCCCATTGACTGAGTATCGATCACCGTGCGAATGGATTCCATGCAGAATTTTTGCATCTTCACAAAGGCATTCAGGGCCTTGAGGTCCAGGATAGGCCGAACCCCATCCTTTTTTTTGGACGACAGATTCGAGTAGAATCCCTGAAACCTCTCCTGTGATGGAACCGGCACAATCACTCCGGACCTGATTAAATCCTGAACAGCCCCCATAGGGCTGCCCGACGGGCAGGAAGGAGAGGAAGATTCGAGGGAAGAATCTGTCTGGGGCCAGGAACCTGAGGTGACCACCTCGCACACCCACCGGTAGGAGATCCGGGAGGTCCACCGATCCGTGAACCTGCAAATTCGTCCCCCCGCCCCAGAGTCGGGTGGGGGCAAGACTTCACGCGTAGGCGGGCTTGGGAGCTGGCTTGTTTGGCTTACGCACCCAGGGGTGCATGTGTCCACCAGCCACACTGCTGTCAGTCTGGGAGGGCCTACTCGTGGACTGACTGATGGAAAAAAAATATATTTTTGCTGGAAAGGAAGGACCCTGCTTACGGCGGGCCTCCTTACCCTTGCTAGTCTGAGGAAGAAGAGTGCTTTTACCTCCTGTGACATCCTTGATGTCATCCAGCGCAGCACCGAAAAGCCTACCACCTTTACATGGTAGATCCGTCAGAAGCTTCTTAGAGGCTAGGTCAGCAGACCAGTATTTCAACCAGATAAGACGAGGCAATACCACCGCCGAGACAGAGGCCCTGGATATTAAGGGGCCGTGTCTAATGTGGCGTCGCACACATAAACCAGGCCCTGCACCATTTGGTGGGCCAGAGCAATAGTGTCGGGAGGAAAATTATGCTCCTGTACAGTTTGGTGCAAAATTTTTGCCCATCCCGTAGGTGTCTGAGACACAAGAGTCGCCGCTACCACAGGCCGTAGGGCGGACCCCAACAAGGCAAACATGGCTCTGCTCACCACTTCTGACCTCCTGTCAGTGGGGTCCTTAAAATGCAGGAGTCCCCTCCATCGGGAGAGTGGTGGCCTTGTTCAACCGGGCGACTGGAGGGTCGACCACTGGGGGAGAAGCCCATGTTTTAAGTAGGGCATCTTCAAAGGGGTCCTGAGCGGTAGTGGCTAGGCCCATATCTGAATCAGCGCACACCGCCCTTTTTTTTTATGGAAATAAAGTGGGGAGAGGGGCTTTTTGCTCCCTTGCGCTCGCACACCGCTTCCCTCCTGGTCAGAAATGATTCCAGGACTGCCGACAACTGGTCCATAGGGACCGCAGGTGCTGGAGCACTGCCTGTTGCCTCAACATGCAAGGGGAAGCTGTGACACTGACTCCATATTGCCCCTCTCAGACTCCTCAGATAAAAAAGTCCACCCACAGGCTGTGCTGACCGAGGAGGGGGCACCCAGGGGACTTACCAGACCGGACCAGGACCGCTCAGATACTCTATCTGTACCGCGCTGTCAGCGCCAGTGAGCTGTGAGGAGATTTGCGCTGTTACAGCTGCGATAGAGGCCAAACTAGTGCTGAAAAGCGCACGGGCTACAAGAAAATGGCCTCCGCACTTCACTGAGGCGATCCGCGGCAAAATGGCAGCCATGCGCAGTTAAAAAATAGAAAACATCAAACGGCGCCAAGGCCCCAAAATCACACAAAAGGCCCCCAGCGATATGCAGACCAGCATGAGCGCCCCCCCCCCCAGGACAGTATGACCCCCAGGTACCCCCCACAGCACCAGCAATGTTGACAATAAAACACAGGGGGAGACAGGGAAAATCCCCCACAGAGAAACACGCAGCATTTTGTACTCCCCTGCAGGCAGGAGAGACTACTTACCCATCCCCTGAGGGACCCACTGGCTCGTTTCTGACAGACCTATCACAGAGTAGTACTGCGTAGCTGTCGGCCCGGTCCACCGCGAGAGATACAGTCCGTCAGGTACTGTTCAATCTTGAGGACCGCGGGAGCATGAAAGCAACCCGGCCACCCCTGGAGTCATGGGGCATGTCGTGAACTGAGTCTCACGCACACAAGGCGAGGATCAGCACGCTCGATGGTCGGACAGGGAAGACGAGGATACTAGTGTACCCAACCTGTTGCCCAACCGACAGTTGATTGAAGGTCTCAAAAATAAAATAAAATTCCCAAAAGGAATAAAAATTTCAAGTAAAATCTTCCTGAGAGAGCCACGTCTTCTGCTAGGCAGAAAAAACTGAGGTCTGCTGACTGCAGGGGGTGGGTTATGTCCGGAGGGACCGCCCCCCTGGGCGGGGCTGTTCAACTCTGGCTTTTAGAATGTATGTATAACATCTCACATTCTGCCTAGGTCTTCTCCTGCAAGCAGGGACATAACCCACGTGTACAGTGAATAAGAGACGCTGTGTCATTCCATGGATGATGAGAAAAAAGAATTGTTGCCCTACATGAAGATGGCCTAGGATTTAAGAAGATTGCCAAGATCCTGAAACTGAGCTGCAGTACAGTGGCCAAGACCATACAGCGTTTTTTTAGGACTGGTTGCACTTAGAACAGACCTCACCATGGTCGAACAAAAGTTGAGTGCACATGCCTACAGTCAAGCATGGTGGTGGGAGTGTCAGTCTGGGGCCGCATGAGTGCTGCCGGCAATAGGGAGCTACAGTTCATTGAGGGAACCATGAATGCCAACATGTACTGTGAGATACTGAAGCAGCGCATGATCCCCCTTCCCATAGGAGACCAGGCCGCAGGGCAGTATTCCAACATAACGACCCCAAACACAACTCCATGATGAACACCCCTTGCTAAAGAAGCCGAGGGTAAAAGGTGATGGACTGGCCAAGCATGTCTCCAGACCCAAACCCTATTGAGCATCTGTGGGGCATCCTCAAAACGGAAGGTGGAGGAGCACAAGGTCTCCAACATCCACCAGCTCTGTGATGTCGTCATTGAGGAGTGGAAAAGGACTCCAGTGGCAACCTGTGAAGCTCTGGTGAACATGCCGAAGAGGGTCAAGGCAGTGCTGGAAAAATGATGGTGGCCACACAAAAAAGTGACACTTTAGGCCCAATTTGGACATTTTCACTAGTATTCACTTTTGTTGCCAGCGGTTTAAGACATTAATGGCTGGGTGTTGTGTTATTTTGAGGGGACAGCAAATTGACACTTATACAAGCTGTACACTCACTACTTTACATTGTAGAAAAGTGTAATTTTTACATGAAAAGATATAATCAAATATTTTCAAAAATGTGAGGGGTGTACTCACTATTGTGAGATGCTGTATATCTTCTGACTTAGACTTCTGAGCCTTCAGCATAGTGGAGAGCAAACCGTAAGGGGGGGGGGGGGGGGAGAATGGACCCCTGGGACAGAACATCCCCCCCAAAGGGGTAGCCGCCAGAGAGCATCTGCGACCAGCCAAACTACATCTGCAAACCAAGGATGCCAAAGCCAATCCGGGCACACCAGAATCTCTTTGGCTGCTAGCCAGCGGAGCAACAGTTTTAGGAGGGAAGGCGTCAATGAGACGAAACACATCCCATGGCACCACCGATGCATGCACTGTCTACCATGGGATCTCCTTGCCACAAAGCTTGGAACCTTCTTGTTGTGGCGAGACGCCAGTAGAGCCACGTCCTTAGTGCCAGGACTGCTGACAAGTTGTCAACCGAGACCGAGGGAGCCTTGGGAACCACCTCCTCTTAAAGGGGAAGCGGTGTTCCTCCCCTTACTGCTGTAGGCTTGTCCTAACTCCATGGGGCCACGCAGCCACCCAGCAAGGGGGAAACAGAGGAGCGCTAACCATCCCAAAACTAGCCTGCAGCAGTGAGGGGAGGAAGGAGGGGGACTCAACACTGGAAGCTGTGCCACCATGTGCACCTCTGTCTACCTGGACATTACAAAGTGCACCTCCACAAGAGTCCCAAGACCGCGCCAAGTCTCTGCCCTGGCTGACATGGCCAAATTAAAAAATATAATTTTTAAAACTCACCGTGAAATCCTTTTCTCGTTCGTCCATGGACGGACACAGCTCCTTAAATCTTGACAAAGTGGGTTATGCTCCTGTTCATAGGAGAGAACCAGGCAGAAAATGTTAGTTATCTTAAAACATGTAACTTTAACAGAGATGAACAGCCCCGCCCAGGGGGCGGTTCCTCTGTACATAACCCTCCTACCTGCAGCCAGCAGCCTCAGTTCGTAGAAAAGCAGTACAAACTATAAAAAAAAAAAAAAAAAAAAAAAAAAGGAGGGGTGGGTGCTGTGTCCGTCCATGGACGAACGAGAAAAGGAGTGCAATGGTAGATCATCCGAGAAGAAGGTTCCCGGGCCTCAACATTTAGGGGATCATTGAATCTGCCAGACCACGGACCCTTTCAGTCTCCCGAGGTCAGCGCACCAGAGGTGTCTGGACCAATCTGGGGCAATTAGAATCACCAGAATCCCCACGGCCTCCACTCTGCGGAGCAGTCGAGAAAGCAATTCTAGTAGGGGAAAGGCATAAATTCCCCATGGAGCTACCGACACGTCTGCCCAGGGAGCCCTGGACCTGGCCACAAACCTCGACACCTGCGATTGAGTCGAGAAAACCAGGAGAACCGGAATGCCCCAAATCCGACAACGTAATTGAAAAACACCTCTGGGCGAAAAGACCATACCCCTTGGTTCAGCATCTGGCGACTCAGACAGTTTGCCTGCCAGGTCTCTACGTCCAGATGTAAGCCGCCGATAGAGCCGGCGCGCTCCTTTCTGCCCAACTTAGGATGTGAGCGACTACCGACGGTGCGGACGTCCAACTATAAAAAAACCTGATCAGACGCCCCTGAAGTCTCTGCGACCACTTGGAGAAGCAGTCTGATCGCTCGAATTTCGAGGACATCGATCGGCGTACGAGATTCTTCCAGACCGTGAGGCTGGCGTCTGACATGAACACAGACCTATGGAAAGGAAGAGACGTCATCCCGGACTGAAGAGCCGGGAAATGCAGCCGCCAGCTCATGGAAGCCTTGACCAGGTGACTTGCCTGAATCTAGAGGCAATGGAGATCTGTTCATGGTGGACAGGATCTCTTCCTGCAATACTTGTGTGGAATAGGGTAGACGAAACTGTCTGAGGCCACCATGAGGCCCAGAACTCGTGCAGAAAAAAAAAAAAAAAAAAAAGGAGAGACGACCATATGCAAGATGCCAACAATTTCACCGCCGACTGGAGCGTCTGCAACTGCCCCAAAGGAGGGAAGACCGTCGCCTCCAAAGAATTCAGGATCAAGTCTAGGGACTCCAGACACTGAGTCGGTACCAACACCAACTTCTGAATGTTCAGTACCCAAACCAAAGACCCGGGGGGTCGGACTGGCTATAGACATGTCCTCCTTTAATTCTGAGCCAGAAGCAGCTCTCAGAAGAACAACGTCCAAGTAGCCCACGATATCAATGTCTCGCTGTCTCAGCAGAGCCCAGATCAGGGCGAGCACCTTGTGTACATCTCTTGGTGCCGACGCTAGGTCAAATTGCAAAGCGCAAAAAACTCAGATGGCTGTTGCAGATGGGGACAGGCAAGTATGCGACCCTGGTGTCCAGAGATGCCAGAATACCCCAAAAACAATACACACACTGTGTATGTGTTAATGCGTATGTTCATACTGTGGCACCAAAAGCGTGCATGTCTTTGGAGTGTGGGAGGAAGCCGGAGTACCCGGAAGAAACCCACGCAGCCACAGGGAGAACATGCAAATTCCAGGCAGACGTGTCGGGGTTTGAACCAGTGACCCTCTTGCTGCCAGGTGAGGGAGTTAATCACTACACCACTGCGCTGCCCTACAAGGTATTGAGAGCCCTGAAGTCCAAGAATGGACAGACACGATCCTTTTGTGGGACTACCAACAGATTCGAATAGAATCCCTGAAATCCTTCCACCAGGGGCACAAGTAAAATTATTCTGCACCAGAGCAAGTCTTGTACTGCTCCCATCAAGGCAGACCAACAAGCCGGAAGGAGAGGAAAAACTTGAGGGAAAGATCTGTTTGGTGGACAAGAAGAAACTGTCTTGTACCCCAAATTGACCACCTCGCAGTCCCACTGGTCAGAGAGCAGAGGTCCACCGAGCTGCAAACTCGCAAATTCACCCCCCCCCCCCTCTCGAGTCAGGCGGGGACAAAAAAAAACATGCGTAGCAGGCTATGTTAGCCGGCACATTCGTGCACACACCCAGGGACGCTTCTGTCCCCCAGCTAGAGCCTTGTCTGCCCGGGAGGATCTACTGATGAAAATACTGCTACTGCGCGGAACCGGAGGACCCCGGCCAGCGGCGCGGCTCCTTCCCCTCAGAGGACAGAGTAGAGTGCGCATACCTCCAGTGACATCTTAACAATGTCGTCCAGCGAGGAACCAAAAAACCTCAGAAAGGCAATCTGCCTGAGCTCACTTGGGAGCTTAGCCAGCGGACCAGCCAATCAGGCGGTGCAGCACCACCGCAGATACAGAGGTTCTGGAACTCATTTACATACACACACTGAGTATGTATCAGTGTAAACGGTTTTACTGTGGCGCCGAAGGCACGCGCGTCTGGAGTGTGGAAGGAAACCCATGCAGACACAGGGAAAACATGCAAACCCCAAGCAAACTGCGACGGGGCCATTGTAAATGTACACACTGTGCAAATGTTTTCACTGTGGCGCCGAAAGCACGCATGTCTTTGGGGTGTGGGAGGAAACCGGAGTACCCGGAGGAAACCCACACAGACACAGGGCGAGAACATGCAAACTCCAGGCAGATGTCGGGGTCTGGGTTCGAACCAGTGACCCTCTTGCTGCCAGGTGAGAGAGTTAACCACTACACCACACTACGCTGCCCTACATAAAAAGTCACAGCCATATAATAGGTAGCAACACTGACCCCAGCATTCAGAAGGGTCCCGTATAATAACGGACCGCCATGCGCCGGGGGACCACAAGGACCTCTGCGGCTGTTCCCATTCCTTGCGTATGTACCATCAAAGAAAGTAACATAAGGAAAAAACGTCACAAAGCGGGCAGATTTGTGTGACTTAAGTGAGACAGACTCCTCTGCGGAAGTCCCAGCTGGAGAGTGTCCCTGACAGCATCAGAAGTGCCTTGACAAACATTTCCCAGAAGATGGCAGGGGGAGGGGGTGCTTTCTTACCCCTCCTTACGCCCGCAATCCGTTTCTACCTTGGCAACAAAAGATTCCAGGACTATCTATAACGTATCCATGGAAACCGCAGGGGCACCATTTGCTGCCTCTGGCAATGGATGGGGAAGAAAGGTCATATACTGACTCCATAAACGCCCACTCACAGCCCTCAGGGACCACAAAAGTCCACCCTCCATGCTGCACTGACCGGGGGTGTAACCCAGGGGACTCACCACCCAGAAGGAGACCGTTCAGCACCGCTGCCCGCCTTGTATACACAGCGTGTGTGTGATGAAAAAGTTGTGAGAAGAAACTGGTGCTGTTCAGAAGCCAGTGCTAGAGGCCAAACCCATTTCAAAATGGCCACCAGACGCCTCAGATATAAAAGGGCGCGGACCACAAGAAAATGGCCGCCCGCAATACCGACCTGCGCCAAAGCGCAGCTACAAGAAAATAGCCACCAATGGAAGCTTAAATACAGAAAAAAACCCACTAAAAATGGCGTCAGCGCTGCAAAAAATGGCGCCCGAGGCCAGGGATGTGGACGAGAAGGCCTGCAGAGACTTTCCAGGAGACAGACCCCCCCTCACAGAAAACGGACCCTGGCGCTCCACAGGGACTCATAGCCGCCCCACAGGTACACCCCGGTAGCAGCGGGCCCTAAGGCAGGAGTGAAAAGGCGACAGAGCAGGGAAAGGGAGGACAGTAGAACCCCTAAATCCCGGGAATGCCCAGCTGTTCCAGCCTGCCGAGACAGGAGGAACCGTACTTGCGAGGACAAGCTGGCACGTCCCTGACAGACCCACAACCGATGGAACGGAGTAGCCGTCGGCCCGGTCCACTGTGAGTAAGGCAACAAGTAGCCCAGTCATATGTGGACCCTGGAGCATGTGCTCACCGGCCACCCCTGGAGCCATGGGGTATGTCGTGGTCAGAACCAAGCGCGAAGCAAGGGACTGGCACGCTCGATGGCCGGAACTGGGAAGACTACAAGGATCTATAATATCCAGCCTGTCGCCCAGCCGGCAGTTGACTGAAGATATCACAAAAAAAAATAAAAAATTTCTTCAGGACTCTGGGCCCAAAGGGAGCCACGTCCTTCTCTGCTAGGCAGAAAAAAACTGAGGCTGCAGGTAGGAGGGTTATGTACGGAGGGACCACCCGATGGGCGGGGCTGTTCAACTCTGTTAAAGTTACATGTTTTAAGATAACCAATATGTTCTGCCTAGTCCTCTTTTATGAACAGGAACATAACCCACTTTGTCAAGATTTAAGGAGCTGTGTCCGTCCATGGACGATAAGAGAAATGGCCAACGGCTCCACAGAAGCAGACCAGCCTCAGCAAAATAAAACAGCGCCCCAAGCCACGAGTATCCCCCAGTGTGCCGAATGAGCCACACTGAAACCAGGCACCCCCCCGCATCCTCCCAGATGACTGGGACAACCAGGGAGCCCAGCAATCAGACAGGAGAATAGCTCAGCCATCCACACTCTGGGAAACAATGCCAGGTGGGAAGAGAGGTTTAGCAATTTAGCCAGGAGGTAAAACCAGAGGCCAGGGAGGGAAGTCTTGTTGGAAAGGGGGCATCTACTTACCAAACCAGCGGAGAGTGCGGGTAAAGCTCCAGAGACAGATCCACCTGTCCACAGCAGTGGGGTGCCGTTAGCCAGAATATATATATAAAAATAGCATTAAAAGCCATTGTAAAGCTTAATTTTTTTTTAACAAACATGTCATACGTGCCTCCACTGTGCAGTTTGTTTTGCACAGAGTGGCCCCCGAACACCGACTTCTGGGGTCCCCTCGGCGGCTCTCGCGGCTCCTCCCCGCATCAGATAACCCCCTAAGAGAAGTGCTTTTCCAGGTTTACCTACTCTCGAGTCCAGCATTCGGCATCAATAGCTGCCGAATGTATGACTCGGCCCCGCCCCCCACGTTATTGGATTTGATTAACAGCGGGAGCCAATGGCTGCACTATCACTCTATCCAATCAAGAGCCAGGACCCCGTAGAGAGAGGGACAGCGTCCTCGGAGCGAAATTTGGGGCTCAGGTAATTAAAACGGGGGGGCGGTGACTGCCAGGTGTTTCTTCACCTTAATGCATACGATGCACCAAGGTGAAAACACGAGGGTTTACAACCCCTTTAAAAGGATAAGATCACTTAAAAAAAAAATATGCACCTTTTTTTGGAGCCTGAAAAGCATGCAGGCCTCCTACAGACTTGTCAGTGTGAGCTATCTGGCTGTACATCGCACGGCTAAGCATTTTCACGCTGACAGGAAGACTCGTGAACTACCACAGCGCTCGAATGCACCATAGTAGTTCATTGAAAACTATAAGCAGACAGCCGCAAAGGATGTCGGGATTTGTAGTTCATTCATACACAGAGCTCTGTGTATGAATGATGTGACCGTGTAGGTGGAACCCCGAACGCCCACACTACTTTCAAAAAGAGCTTGTACGTGGAACTTCTCCCCATTCTGCTGTCACAGGGAGAGAAAGCAGCGGGGAGTGGCTGTTGCAGTGTAAACATGTTAAAGTGGTGTTCTGCCCAAAACAAAAAAAAAAAAAGAACAGCAGCTAAACATACTGGAGCTGCTGGCTTTAAATTAATGGACACTTACCTGTCCTGGAGTCCAGCGATGTCGGCAGCTGCAGTTTCCATGCAACACGTTTCTTGGCAAAAATGGGGTTAAAATAGGCAATGCGGCATCGCATCTTTTCCTCAATGCCATAGCCTCGGGCTTAAGGCTGGGGGTCACACTGGTGCAATGCGGGAAACCCTGTGAATTATTTGCGGGTTCCCGCATCGCAGACAGTTCACACTGCCCTCTGCAAACCGCTGCAGGTGTCACTATAAAGTTAATGACGCCCCAAGATCGGGACACAGATCGCAGTGAATACTTTCAAATGGTGCAAGAATTGGATTGCATGGGTGTGAACACAAATGTGAAGACCAGTAGGGACCAAAAAAAAAAAAAAAAAAAAAGGGTCCTGCACCATTTTGGTGCAAATGCAATGCGATTTCAGCCTAAACAGTTTGTATGGCAAAATTTGCATCGCGCACACATTGCATGCAATGTGCACAGCAATGCAGTGCGAATCACATGCAAGGTCTCGTATCGCACAAGTGTGAACCCAGCCTCAGAGGCAAGGGAGATTTAGGCTCGGTTCACATTGGTGCGATATAGGAACCCTGCAAATCCACTGTGGGTTCCCGCATCGCACCTGCACTGCCTTATGCGGACTGCTGGGAGTGTCAATACAAAGCTAATGAAACCCCCAGAGCAGTTTGCATATCGCCGTGCGAACTGTCAATTCGGACAGGAATCGGATAACATGGGTGTGAACATCTATGCGATCCGATATTGGTGCAGCCCAAAAAGCAGTGCGAATCACATGCGAGGTTGCACAGCGCACCAATGTGAGCCGAGCCTAAGACACGTCTAAATCTACCCTTAATGAAACAGGAAGATCTGTACACCTGTATGAACATGGCGCTAATAAGATGTTTACAAAAACATAGAAAGAATTTTCAAGCAAGTCATATTACCTTTCTTTTTAATTTTTGTTGGTTTCGGCGGTTTCATGTTGCCAACAACTTTTTCAGCATTAACATCTGAGAGCAATCCCTCCTGTTGTTCTTCTTCAAAATCATAAACAGACACATCAACGTCCTTTCCTTCTTCTGTATATCGAAGTTTACTTTTCTTTGTTTTCTTGATCTTTTTGACAGGTGGTGCATAATCTGGATCCTTCTGCCAGGTAGATTCTTGTGGCTGAAGCTCAGCCTGTTCAAGAGTTTCCACTTCACCATTTGCCCCAACTTTAACAACTTGGAAACCCTCTGGAAGAGGCAACGTGTGACAGATCATAGGTTCTCCTTCTGGAAGGCCTTCTTTAGCCATCTCATTTTCATAAGCTGCATGAAGTTCCCCAACAGATGTGGCAGCAACGGGAACAGCTACAGGTACCTGCACAAGCTGAAGTTCTCCTAGATTTATTGGTTGTTCCTCCATATTTACAACTTGCAAAGTTATAATTTGTGTATCATCTACAGTAGCTTCCCCTTCCTGAGACACTACACCTTCCATTACTTCTGTTTTCATTTGAAGAATTGCAGGATCCAGATGCTCCATCATAACCATTTGAACATTTCTATTATCATGGGGTACTTCACTTCCATCTGCCTGGCTATGCACTATAACACACCCATCATCATCAGCAACACCATCTCGCCGCCTCTGATAAGTCTTTGTTTCCTTTCTTTTCATGAATGTCTCAGAGTCTTCAACAATGGCTTCTGCCATATCGCCTTCCATTTTCACCAACTGTAAGACAAAAATTACACTTATTCAAAAGAAAGGCTATTAAAAATGCAGTTTTCATCATCAATTTACCAGCTGCTAGTGGGAATTTTCTTTTTTTTAACTATTACTACAACTTTGCATTTTGAAAGAGTAAATCTTCCCAGTCCTGTTTTAGCAGTTTGTTTGCATAGGAACATGGGGAATTGTGCATGGCACTGCACATCCTCTGTCTGTAGCGTAAGATCTATAATTTCCTGTAAAAAAAAAAAAAGAAGAAACTACATCTCACATTTCCTGGACCTCAGACTTGTGCTGGTGCAGGTGGGAGCCACACAGATCATATTTAGAGACACATAATTAGATTAACACACAAGCAGAACATACACAAACAGTCAGGAAGCTCACTGTGCAGCTGGAAACGGTTTTTAATACATTAGCACTCCATTTGGGTTGCAGAGTGGAGTGGATAACAAGGCATGCACTGGACACTGTATAACCCAAAACAGACAGCTGTCTTGTCCCTTTGATGCATAGGGAACTAGCTAGCCAAAGCAATACATGAACATTAGGGTAATCAATCAGCCATGACACTACAGACTGCAGCCACAAAACGCAAGTCCATCATTACAAGGCAAGTAAACAGCACAGGGAATATAAAAACAACAACAAAACCACCTGAAAGTGTACAATGTCTGTAACTACCAGATGGCATCCTTGCAAATCTGAGACACCAATACCTGATGCTGAAAATCCTATATATAAAGCACTAACTGATCTAGGGAAGAACACCTTGACCAGGAAAAAGCAAAATGGCAACAAGAAAGGCAACTTTGTAACAAGCAGGACAGAAACCAGAATATACCTTATGGCCCGTACACGATCCGAAAGCCGGACGAAAAAAAATAGGATTTTTGTACTCACCGTTAGGGCTGGGAAAAAAATCGATTTTAATCTTGAATCGAGTTTTGAGCTCAAATCGATTCAGTTTTGAAGAAAATCGATTTTTTTTTTTGAAAAAAAAAAAATTTTAATTTTTTTTTCCCTTCAAAGTTTCCATAGCAGGACTGCAGGGGGCGTATCCGGAATGGCACTGGGCAGCGTTACCCCAATTACATCTACTCGCTGCAGCCGCCGTTTGCCTACCTGATCAGCGTGTCATGCAGACAGACGGCGGCCATTGCAGTGTTCAGAGTCCTCGTCGTCTGTGATAGGCGGAACACTCAATTTCACAGCAGGCAGTGTTCAGCCTATCACGGACATCCTCTCATCCTCGTCTGTTATGAGGATGACCATGATAGGCAGAACACTGAATGCTGGGAAATTGAGTGTTCCGCCTATCACAGACGAGGAGGAGGCGCGGCTTTTGAATACTGGAATGGCCACCGGTGTAGCAGTAAAACCCGTATACCATGAAAATCTGCATCAGGTACGGGCACAGTGATTGAAGCATGGGCACAGTGAGACACGGACACAGTGAGACAAGGGTACAGTGAGGCATGGACACAGTTCAATTCAACTAAGAGTAACCTCAGGATTTTTTGTTGTTTTATTAGCTAAATCCAAATACAGTATTAATAATTTGGATGTTTAACAATCTTTGTTGCACACTGCAAAAAACAACAAAAGGTCACAAGCGCTAAAGTGGTGGATAAAGAAAAAAATATAATGGATGATAATAATAATAATAAGAAGAAGAAAAAAAATCCCAAATATTTTGGGAAGTACAAAGTATCCAAAAAGGGGGAAAAAACAGGATCCAGCGCAGCAAGAAAAAATCCGTACCCAGAAGTACAAAATACACAACATGCACACAATATAATCCAGCGCTCATGGAACATACATTATTAACTATTGAAAACTCTTGAAGAATTGATAAAAAAGCTTAGTCCATTTATCACAATAAAGAGAGGGATCCAATCCCAAATGTGCAGAGGGCAAATGAATCTTAACTCTCCAGTTGCCAGTGGTGACAAACTTGTTAAACTTGCAGTGACACCCGTGGAGCAAGGAGGGGTTAAAAAAGTCAAAACAAAGCCTGTGGCATGATCTCCGTGTGAGCACAGTACCTTGAATGATGGACAACAGGCAGACCAGCGTGTGGAGGGCCCTCCAACCCAAAAGGATGCAGAGCCAGGATCGCAGCAAGGCTGGGACAGAAGGAATCACACACAGAGTTTCAAGAGTTTTCAATAGTTAATAATGTATGTTCCATGAGCGCTGGAATATATTGTGTGTTTGTTGCACACTTACTCTGCAGTTAGAGAAAGGGTTTGCCTTTGCAATTTTGTTTGTTTGATGCACTTTAATATAATAAAAAAAAAATCGAATCGTAAATCGAGTTAAAAAAAAAAAAAAAAAAAAAAAAAAAAAAAAAAATCGCAGATTTTTTGGGGGGGGAAAATCGCCCAGCCCTACTCACCGTAAAATCCGTTTCTCTGACGTCCATGGACCGACGCAGCTCTCATACTGATTACATGTGGGACGTCCCAAAGCAGTATAAGAAAAGGGTGGGAGAAAAAAAAGTAAGGAACAACCAAAACTTCACTCCAAACCAGCAGAGCCCCTCAACGGAGGAGTTGCAACATTAGACAGCAGCCTGCAACACTTAGCGGCCAAAGGAAGCATCCGAAGATGCAGCCACATCAACCTTGTAGAACTTTGAAAAGGTATGAACGGACGACCAGGTCGTCGCCTTGCAAACTTGTGCAACCGACGCTTGATGTCGGAAGGCCCGGGAAGCACCAATTGCCTTGGTGGAATGCGCCGCAACCAGAAAGGGAGGCGCCCGCCCCTTAAGGGCATAGGCCTGTATGACGGTCTGCCTGATCCACCTAAAGACGGTGGCAGACGTCACCGCTCGGCCCTGTTTTGGACCAGACACAGATTTCCGAATGGAAACAGTAGCAGACAGGTACACTCGTAAGGCTTGTACCCATCTTAATGTATAAAGCGCAAACTCAGGGATGCGATGGGTGAGGACACAAGGAAGGAAGAACAATGTCCTTCTTAAGGTGAAAGGCCAAGACCATCCTTAGAAAAGAAGGATGGTCGTGGGCGCAACACCAACATATCCTTATGGAGGACCAAGTAAGGCGACTTGCCGGACAAGGCCGCCAACTCAGACACCCGTCTAACCGAAGCAATGGCCACTAAGGCCATCTTCCGGGACAAGGTCAAGAGAGGAATCTGATATTCTCAAAGGGATGTTCTTGGAGAACCGAGATGCATCAAAATCAGATCCCAAGTAGGGAGAGGAGGCTTGACCGGGGGGACCACATGGCGAACCCCCTGCACAAAAGGTGCTAAGGAATGGGCCGGTAGCGGTCATTGAAAAAGACAGCCCGGGCCGAAATCCGACCCTCAAAAAAAGGTATGCAAGGCCAGCTTTTGGGTCACACCACGCTGTAAGAACAGCAAAATCCTGGGAACGGAATACATCCGAGTATGCCACTCAAGTTCCTCGCACATAGCGATGTAAGCCTTCCAGGTACGGTGAGATCTTTCTGGAGGTAGATTCCCGTGTCAACAACATAGAAGAGATGACCGAATACGAGAGAACGCGGTCCTTTAGCACCTGGCTTTAAACAGCCATGGCATTAAAGCCAAGGACTGTAAAGCAGGATGAAGTATGCTCTGCGAAGCCAGCGAGGCAACAACCGTAGCAGAGGGTAAGCATATATCAGGCGATACTGCCCCCACGGGCTTCCAACGCGTCTGACGCATCCGCCCAGGGGTCCCTGGACCTGACCCACGATCTTGCCACCTTGCGAGTGAGTCGAGAGGCCACAAGGTCCACTTCCAGTGCCCCACCTCTGGTAAAGAAGGTGGAAACACCTCCGGATGCAAGGACCCTTCGCCTGCAATGCACACGGCCGACAGGACCGTCTTGCAGCAAGATGTATGAAAATCCCAAAGAGACTCCGCAATGTATCGGAGAAGGGAGGCCCCAGTGTACAGGGTGCTTCAAATGTTGGCCAATAAAGGCAACTTGACGGAACTTCCCAAGAAACTCGGTCAGAGGACTAGTACCTCAGCCTCCACAGGTGGCGCAAACCCACCCCGGGCACAGAGACCCTAAAGGCTAAAAGCAGTTGCAGTGCACCTGCTAGACGACTGATGGATGAAGCAGAGGCTTTTGCCCAGTCATTGAGCTACAAAAAATGACAGAGACGCAGCCACTAACGGGCGTAACGCTAATCCCAGCCTGGCAAACAGTCCAAGCCAGCGCTTCTGATCATCACTGAAAGCAGGTGGAAAGTGACACCCCTGAAACCAGGGATCCTTGTGACAATGCTCCATCCAGCAGCTACCCATGGATAGGTGCTGATTGTGCAAACACATAGTTTATACTATGTATTGCGTCAAACGCACAAATGGAGAGTGTGGGAAGAAACCCATTCAGCCACAAAGAGCATAATACCACCACATACGGCGTATGTAGTTTAGTATTTGTGGATAAACCTATTAAAAACGCGTATATACTGTGCCAGCGACGAAGGCGCGCACATCGGGGCCTGGACGTAAACCAGCCACGCAGATTGCGTACACAACCGTGTAGGTATGTTAGCCTGCGAATAAACAAATTGCACATGTTTATACTGTGCATAGCGCTGAGAATGCGCACACCATTGGAACGCAGAGGAGAAACCTGAGCACCCGGATGAAACCCATGCAGACTGCATACGCATACCGTGTATGGTATTATAGTATGTGTGCTAAACATTTTGCACAAGCCCATGTGTGCATAGCACCGAAGGTGCGCACACTGTTGGCGCGTGGGAGGAACCAAAGTACCCCACGCATACTCAGAGAATACAATACCTACAACTACTGTGAATGTATTTAGTGTAGTGTATAAACATAATGTGTATGTTTAAATCGTGTATTGCACCAAAAGCATGCATGTCATGTAGCGTGGGCGGAAACCCACGCAGACTGCAAAGACATACCGGGTAGGTATGTTAGTATGTGGATATCCAATCGCACAAATTTAGACTGCGCATAGCGCCGAAGCGCCCATACCAATGGAGTGTCGGAGGGAACCGGAGTACCCGGAGGAAAACCACACAGACTGCCTTACACATACCGTGTAGGTATTATAGCATGCGTGGTAAACATTGAACATGTTTAACTGTGCAGAAGGCCAAAGGCGCACATACCGTCAGCGCGTGGGAGGAAACCGGAACACTCGGAAGAACTCCACGCAGACAGCACACAGATACCGTGTAGGAATGATAGCATGTGAATAAACATATTGCACATGTTTATGCTGTGCATTTCCATTGGAGCGTGGGGGGAAACCGGAGTACCCGGAGGAACCCCACGCAAACAGTATACCCATACTGTAAACACGTATAATATGTGCAATAAACATATTGAACATGTCTAAACTGTGCAGAGAGCCGAAGCACACATACCATGAGAGTGCGGGAGGACACCGGAGCCCCCGCCAACCCAGAGAGTATAATACATACTAGGGCTGGGCGATATCCCTCCCCCAAAAAAAATCTGCGATTTTTTTATAAAAAACTAGATTTTCGATTCGATTTTTTTTTTAATTATATTAAAGTGCATCAACAAACAAAATTGCAAAGGCAAACCCTTTCTCTAACTGCAAAGTCAGTGTGCAACAGATTGTTAAACATCCAAATTATTAATACTGTATTTGGATTTAGCTAATAAAACAACAAAAAATCTTGAGGTTACTCTTAGTTGAATTGAACTGTGCCCGTGCCTCACTGTGTCCATGCCTCACTGTGCCCAATGCCCCACTGTGCCCGTGCTTCAATCACTGTGCCCATACCTGATGCAGATTTTCATGGGATACGGATTTTACTGCTACACCGGCGGCCATTCCAGTATTCAAAAGCCGCGCCGCCTCCTCATCTGTGATAGGCGGAAAACTCAATTTCCCTGCATTCAGTGTTCCGCCTATCATGGACATCCGCTCATCCTCATAACACAGACGAGGATGAGAGGATGTCCGTGATAGGCGGAACACTGCCTGCTGTGAAATTGAGTGTTCCGCCTATCACAGACGACGAGGACTCGGGAGGCGTAGCTTTTCAACACTGCAATGGCCGCCGTCTGTCTGCATGACATGCTGATCAGGTAGGCAGACGGCGGAGAGTAGATGTAATTGGGGTAACGCCGCCCAGTGCCATTCCGGATACGCCCCCTGCAGCCCTGCTACGGAAACTTTGAAGGGAGAAAAAAATAAAAAAAATTAAATAAAAACGATTTTCTTCAAATCTGAATCGATTTGAACTCAAAACTCGATTCAAGATTAAAATCGATTTTTTTCCCAGCCCTAATACATATACTGTGAATGTATCTGGAGTCGTGCATAAACATATTTTGTACGTTTATATCATGTATGGCACTGAAACACAGCATTGGAACGTGGGGACAGCCAGGCAGACACAGAGACCAATAACACATACATACACTGTGAATGTATGCAGTGTAGAGGTATAGGATGAGTTTAAATTATGGCGCAGAGGCGCATAATCTTCTCTGTATCATTCCAACCTGCTTGACTGTGCTGCTGAAGCAGCATGCAGGTAACAGGTAACCTCTGATCCTCAGACCGTGTGTCTGTCAGAGCTCAAATCATTACCCAGGAAATGGCGGGAAATGTTACCTCAGGTATCACACAGAAGGCTCACAGGGATTAGAGACATAAATGAATTAAGTCCTCCCTCATCCATGCTGCTCTTGAGGCAGCGTGTGAGGAAAACAGTGAGGAAACTGTGTCAAAGAAAAGCTTGTCACAGCAATTCCAGCCTGAGAGTGCTTCTCACATCATCAATGAGATCACTTACAAGCGCCCTGTCATTCACTGACACAGAACTGGAGTCCTGTTCATAAACATTAAATATTCAGGAGGTAGGGTCCTGAGCATCGTAGCTAGGCCCATATCTGACTCAGAGCACTCCTTCACTAAAGATTTTTGCGGGGGGAGGGGGCTTATAGCTCCTTTTGCTCACACACCGCTTCCATTCCGACAGGAATGATTCCAGGACTGCTGACAACTGGTCCATAAGGATCGCAGGTGCAGGAAACATATGAACATGTTTAACTGTGCAGCACTGCCAGTTGCCCCAGGCAAGTGTGGAGAGCAGGTGTATCAGACTCCATAACGCCACCCTCAGACCTTATACACTATACAGTGAATATACACAGTCCACCCACTGGCTACGCTGAGGCTGAGGAGGGGATACCCGGGAGGACCCACCAACCCTTAAGGACAGCTCAGTCTGTGAGGAGATTGTGAGGGGATTCGCGCCGCCACCAGAAATAAATGCGCGGCGGCCACAAGAAAATGGCCGCCGGCCGCAGCTATAATTGCGCCACTGAACGCCAAGATGGCCGCCGAGCGCAAAATTCAAAGCTCTAATGCGCGCCAATGGCGCGCGCAATAACCACCTCAAACAGCGCCAATGGCGCACGCAATAATCACCTCACACACCAGAAAAAACTGCAGACATGAGCACCCAGCCAGGCCAGAGTGACCCCCAAGCACCCCACAGCACAGCACCAGTACAGGGTGCAGAGAGCAGCATAACAGGGGAAAGACAGGGAGAAACTCCCCACACACAGAAACACAGCCAGAATGTACTCACCTGCAGTAGGAGAGACTGCTTACCCGTCCCTTTTAGGAACCCACTGGCTTGTTTCAGACAGACCTATCACAGAGTCGTACTGCGTAGCTGTCGGCCCAGTCCACCGCAAGAGATACAGTCAGTCAAGTACTGTTCAATCTTGAGAGGACCACGGGAGCATAAAAGCAACCCGGCCACCCCTGGAGCCATGGGGTACATCGTGAACTGAGTCTCACGCACGCAAGGCGAGGATCAGCACGCTCGATGGTCGGACAGGGAAGACAAGGATACTAGTGTACCCAACCTGTTGCCCAGCCGACAGTTGATTGAAGGTCTCAAAAATAAAATAATAAAATTCCCAAAGGAATTAAAATCAAAAGTAAAATCTTCCAGGAGACTGGCTCCTGAGAGAGCCACGTCTTCTTCTGCTAGGCAGAAAAAAAAAACTGAGGCTGCTAGCTGCAGGTGGGAGGGTAATGTCCGGAGGGACCGCCCCCCTGGGCGGGGCTGTTCAGCTCTGGCTTGTTCTAGAATGTTTTAACCTCTAACATTCTGCCTAGGTCTTCTCCTGCGAGCAGGGACATATACCCCACATGTAATCAGTATGAGAGCTGCGTCGGTCCATGGACGATAAGAGAAAATAACGCTTTCGACGTGATCGTACAATAATCAGATCTTTAGTACAGAGCTTTCGACAGCCATTCACAATTCATCTGATATTATTCGATCGGACAAGCACGAAAAGTTTCCTCGTATGATACCAGATCGTACGATTTTTGTTTAGTCAGTATAGTTGTCGTCCGAAAATATAAGACAAATACATTACAACACATGACATAACTTCCGATTTTTTTTTTCTGTCGTACGAGAATTTGTGACTTTAGTAACCTATTCAATTTCTACTTGCGGCTATTAAGTGAAAAATGTCGGGCGATCTGTTGTCCGATTTTTGGATCGTGTGTATGAGCCATAAGGCTCTGTTTACACTTTGTTGCACATCTCAGCGACCTCCGATTTGCCGCAAAACACGGGACACGCTTGTGATTCCGTTACTTTCAATGGCACCCCAATCGCAGCCCGATTTTGACATGATTGTCACCCAAACTTTGTTTGCACAATTTTGCCACGATTTGTCTAGCGACAATCGTGGCAAAACCAGTTAGATACCTAGTAACTTTTTCTAAGAAGTCTTCCAAGGCAGCATCAGATAGGCTCCTCCCACCTGTGACAGGAGACACAAATGTCCACCATTATAAAATTTGTTAGTCATACCTGCGTGCCTTCAGTAGAAAAAGCACAGAAGGAACTCCCAGTGAACCTATACACCTTAAAAAGTGGATGTAAACCCTCACATATACCCAGTGAAGGGAATAGCCTCAGATGATACACAGATGAAACAAATCTCCCTACATAAGTTTTATTTGTATATCTGCTGACTTCAGCTTTCTACACAGTTTAGAAAGTGATAATCGTGTTATACATTTTTCTTCCTGTTTCACCACTGGGTGTAGGGTCTTGGCATACACTGTGTGACAGCTGATTGGAGGAAAGCCCCCCCCCCATAGGCAAAGGAATGAAGAAACATGCAGAGCTGTGCTGTGAATAGACCAGCTCTCTGCTAATTTATAGCACCCTCCCCGACACAAAAAATGTCAGCCGCTTTTTATCTCCAGTGTCGGAGAACTTGCGGGAAGTTATGCTGATAACAGAGGAACGGAGCAGCAGAAAGACACAAGACTCAGAGCTTTGGAGAGAGATAAGGAAATAAGAGTCCTCTTCCACTCCTCCACAATGACATCACGGAGTTGGTGGATGTTAGAGACCTTGCGCTCCTCCATCTCCAGTTTGAGGATGCCCGACAGATGCTCAATAGGGTTTAGGTCTGGAGACATGCTTGGCCAGTCCATCACCTTTACCCTTAACTTCTTTAGCAAGGGAGTGGTTGTCTTGGAGGTGTGTTTGGGGTCTTTTGGAATACTGCCCTGAGGCCCAGTCTCCGAAGGGAGGGTGATCATGATCTGCTTCAGTATTTCACAGTACACGTTGGCATTCATGGTTCCCTCAATGTACTGTAGCTCCCCAGTGCTGGCAGAACTTATGCAGCCCTAGACCATGACACTCCCACCACCCTGCTTGACTGTAGGCAAGACACTTGTCTTCGTACTCCTCACCTGGTTGCCGCCACACATACTTGACACCATCTGAACCAAATTCGTTTATCTTGGACTCAGACTACAGGACATGGTTCCAGTAGTCCATGTCCTTAATCCGCTTGACTTCAGCAAACTGTTTGCAGGCTTTGTGCATCATCTTTAGAAGAGGCTTCCTTCTGGGACGCCAGTCATGCAGACCAATTTGATGCAGTGTGCGGCGTATGGTCTGAGCACTGACAGACTGACACCCTCCCCCCCCGCCCACCCCCTTCAACTTCTGTGCAAATACTGACAGCACTCATACATCTATTTCCCAAAGACAATCTCTGGATATGAGGCTGAGCACGTGCACTCAACTTCTTTGGTCGACCATGGCGAGGGAGACCTGTTCTGATCGGAACCTGTCTTGTTAAACTGCTGTATGGTCTCAGCCACCATGCTGCAGCTTAGTTTCAGGGTCTTGGCAATCTTCTTATAGCCTAGGACATCTTTATATAGGGCAACAATTCTTTTTTTTCAGATCAGAGTTCTTTG